>ML663009.1:20765839-20989247 GCA_007570785.1 Antilocapra americana
TAGCGGTAAGGTGGGAGGGGTGGAAGGGTGTCTCACTTCCTTTCAGCTCCAGCCTCTCCTGGGGTCCTGGCCGAGGTGATAGTGAATGCACCAAAGGAAGCTGGGAAAATCCCCGGGAACCTGGGGCCACTGTGGCCCATCGCTCCTCCCAACCTCTCCCCAGCCTCAAAGAGTCAAAACCCCAGGGTGGTTTCACTCTAGGATGCTCTCTCACAATCTATTCGGTAGTCTCAGTATGGGGCTGCACCATCTGGCCCGGGAGAAACAGAACAGTCTTAACTTACCCGGCCAGCACCGCCACAAGGTGGCGGCCAGGGACCCCAACCTACCTCCGGTTGCTATGGCAACCGAAAGGCAGCCCCCACCAATGTAGAGGTAAGGGGTTGGAGAGTGCAGCCTGGGTGGTGGCACTTGACCACTCTGACTCTGTGTCGTGGCTTCCTCCACCATCTCAGGAGAAGGGGTCCTCCAGTAGCACAAGAGGGCAGATGTCCTGCAGGGGAGTGGAGCGCGTGCTTAAGGATGCTGTTAGTGGCAGAACTGGCAAGGGAGCCATAGAGAGGTACCACTGCAAATTCAGCCTGTCATCCCCGGGGAATTTGGGGGGGCCCTGTGGGATGTGGAGCACAGAAATAGAAGAATTATTCTCTAAATCCAAACCCGTGATACATCTGTCTGGCCAGAGCTTGCCTGTGACAGTTTTTCCTAGACCACTTCATGGGAAAGGCTTTACCCTGGAAGCTATCAGCCTCGGAGTTGTGTTCAACGCTTGCCACTTCCCTACCAGCCCATTGAGAGCTAGCATTCATGAGTATCCTAAACCCTCCCCTAACCGACTTACATTTTCAGACTGTGACATCTCTTAGGGAAATAAGTTCCCTGAATGTATTCCCAGCTGCTCCGAGGGGCGTTCCCCTCTGGTCTGCCCTGTTAGTGTTAGAATCTCCCAGGCTCAGTATGTGGGGATTTGGTGAACTACTCTTCATTCAACCCTTCCAAGCCTCATGATGTTATATACTTTAATTTCAAAGGTGAATATTTTGAAGTGCCCGCCGTGTTCCAGGTGACTTTAAAATATTACCTCACTTATTCCTTAAGACCTTATGAGGTAGCAATTATAATCCTTATTTCAAAGATGAGAAAACTAACTCAGAGACAAGAGTCGACTTGTCCACTGTTAGCACAATGCATAAGTGGATTGGAACAGGTCCAACGACACAGTCAGCATTTTCCCATGAGGACCCAGCTACTTTTGAGCCCATTGGTCCTGGAAGGGTGAATATAAATTAAACAAAGAGGTTTAATTCTCTTAAGGGAAATAGAGAGGAGACATCCTTCCCCCTCCCTTTTATTTCAGAATTTCTTCTCTGTCCTTTCCAAATGTACATAAATCTTTATAATGGTTAAACAAGTTTCTAACCAATTTCGCAATGCAGGTCTTCCTGAGAGACAGAAGGCCGTCTTTTTATTTATTTATTTTTTAACTTGTTATTTTGTATTGTTGTATAGCCAATTAACAATATTGTGATAGTTTCAGGTCAACAGCATGTATCCATTCTCCCCCAAACTCCCCTCCCATCCAGGCTGCCACATGACACTGAGCAGAGTTCCCTGTGCTGTACAGCAGGTCCTTGTTGGTTATCCATTTTAAATAGAGCAGTGTGCACATGTCCATTCCCAAATCCCTAACTATCCATTCCCCCACATCCTTCCCCCCAGCAACCATAAGTTTGTTCTCTAGGTCTGTGAATCTCTTTCTGTTTTGTGAGTAAGTTCATTTGTATCATTTCTTCCTAGATTCCACATATAAGGGATATAAGGGATGTCATACAATATTTCTCCTTTTCTGTCTGACTTACTTCACTCAGTATGATACTCTCTATGTTCATCTATGTTGTTGCAAATGGCATTATTTCATTTTTTAATGCCTGAGTTGTATATATGTACTACATCTTCGTTATTCATTCCTCTGTCAATGAACATCTAGGTTGCTTCCATGTCTTGGTTATTGTAAATAGTGCTGCAATGAACACTGGGGTGCATGTATCCTTTCGGACCATGTTTTTCTTTGGATATATGCCCAGGCATGGGATTGCAGGGTCATATGGTAGCTCCATTTTTAGTTTTTTAAGGAACCTCCATACTATTCTCCATAGTGGATGAATCAATTTACATTCTCACCAACAGTGTAGAAGGGTTTCCTTCTCTCTACATCCTCTCCAGCATTTATTGTTATGGATTTTTTGATGATAGCCATTCTGGCTAGTGTGAGGTGATATCTCATTGTACTTTTGATGTGTATTTCTCTAATAATTAGCGATGTTTAACATCTTTTCATATGCCATTTGGCCATCGGTATGAAGACCATCTTTTTGAAAGTGAAAGTGAAGTCGCTCAGTCGTGCCTGACTCTTTGCAACCCCATGAACGGTAGCCTACCAGGCTCCTCTGTCCATGGGATTTTCCAGGCAACAGTACTGGAGTGGTTTGCCATTTCCTTCTCCAGGGGATCTTCCTGACCCAGGGATTGAACCCAGGTCTCCTGCATTGTAGGCAGCTGCTTCACTGTCTGAGCCACCAGGGAAACTACTTTTTGAAATGCAAACAATCAGGGAGATAGTGCCCTCCCTCCCAGCTCCCCAGGTAGGAGCCAAACTCTGGTGGGAGCCTTCCTCCCACTGGAAAAACTTCCTCCTATCATAGATTATCAGAAGTTTGTTTTTCCTCTGGATAAAGCCAGTAAGCTAACACAGATGTCACCCCAGTTGCCAGGTACAAGTAGGATGAACTATGTGTGACAAATACTGCTGACAAGAACTCTCAGGTAAGGACTAGTTCTTGCTTATCTTGATTTACAAACAATGGCTGTGTCTGTAATGGATTAGATCTGCTTGGCTATTGAAGAGGGGCCCGAATATGCCACCCCAAAATATGTCTATTTGTCATAGTAATCATTTTTGAGCTGAAAGCCTTCGAGGAAAAACAGATGCAGGAAAAGCTCTAAAAGCAGAGCACAGGTTTCCCTTTTGTCAAGGAAATTTCCATTTGTAAAAATGTCTCCCTCACGCTGGTAGCAGGAAGCGGAGATTCTTGACAGCTCTCATCAAAGGAGGAGGCTTAAATCTGCATAACAGATCTTACTAAACTTGTCACCTTCCCATTACTTTAACCTCCACTCCCCCAACCCCAAACTCCTTTTTCTTTGTCTAGCCTCAGATAGTATGCCTGCCTGCCAAGTTGCTTCAGTCATGTCCAACTCTTTGCGACCCTGTGGACCATAGCCCACCAGGCTTCTCTGTCCATGGAATTCTTTAGGCAAGAATACTGGAGTGGGTTGCCATGCCCTCCTCCAGGGGATCTTCCCGACCCAGGGATCAAACCCTCATCTCTTATGTCTCCTGCATTTGCAGGTGGGTTCTTTACCACTAGTGCCACCTGGGAAGCCCCTAAGATAATATATAAGACCCTTATTTGGGCTTCCCTGATGGTTTAGTGGTAAAGAATCCACCTGCCAAACAGGAGACACAAGTTCAATCTAAACAACAACAAATTCTGGTTGCCTCTTTGAGCCACACTGTTTTGGTGAGTTTCTGTGCATGTATACATAATTAATTTTTTTCCCTTGCTAATCTTTTATCAGTTTGATTCTCAGGCCCCAGGCCCTGAAGCTAGGAAGGTAGAGGGGAGAAGGGTTTTCTTCTCTCCTCTGTGTAAGGGGGTGAGATTTTATTCTGTCTTTGCCATCTTTTATGACACATTGCATCTGGTTTTAATGCTCATTCTGCAAGAAAACTGTTTTCTGTCTCTACTACCTTTGTGCTAAGATTTTCTGGGTTGGAAGAAGGTCTCTTTTTCTAATTCTATTTCCCAACACCCACTTTGCCTTGTCTTGCCTTTCCAATCATGGATTTCTGTCATTTGACTCCATTCTTCTCACTCCTGACTCCGCTAAGGCTCCAGACTCCTGCTGAACCCATTTCTCATTCTGTGGGGTGTGGCTTCTGATCAGAATTAAGCCTTGCTGCTGTGTTACCAGGTGGCACTAGTGGTAAAGAACTCACCTGCCAATGCAGGAGATATAAGAGACTTGGGTTCCATCCTTGGGTTGGGAAGATCCCTAGAGGAGGGCGCAGCAACCCACTCCAGTTTTCTTGCCTGGAGAATCCATAGACAGAGAAGCCTGGTGGGCTACAGTCCACAGGGTCACAAAGAGTTGGACACAGTCTAAGCAACTTAGCACACACGCATGTTGTTTTAATGGATGTCAGACCACAGCTAAGGGTGATCCTTCCAGGCCTTCTTAGGGAAACATTAGACCATCCCACAGTTTAATGGCGATTTGAGCAGCTATAGTTTTAGCCCCAGAACTGTCCCCACTGATGTTGCTTAAAAACCTTTGAGGTCTAGGAGGTAAAGTCACAACTTAGTCATGTGGGGACCCCATAGGCTGTGTCAAGCCCACATTTTCTGCCATACCTTCTGCTGTTTTTCCAGTTTTATCTCCCCCCATAGTTTGCTTAAGGATGAATTCAGCAAACATGACTTCATTACCTCTAGCCTGGAAGGTTTCCTCTCTACTCTCCACCCAGGTGAGGTCTATCTGTTCTTCAAAGACCAGCTCAGTCACCTCTTCCCTCCTCCCACCTCTTCAAGCCTTCTCAGGTGAAGGATTCACTCTCGGCACTGCTGTCCACACCACACTTTGCTGGTCCTCAGCTCCCCATTCTGTATGCTCAGTGCTTCCCCCCTTCATCTGTGATGTATCCTCTGCAGTGTATAGTTCTTTGGGGACATGGCCCATTTCTGTTTATTGCACATCCCTCACTACACGGGTCCCCAACCTCCAGAATCTAATGCCTGATGATCTAAGGTGGAGCTGATGAAATAATAATAGAGATAAAAGTGCAGTTGCTCAGTCATGTCTGACTATTTGTGACCCCATGGACTGTAGCCGACAAGATTCTTCCATCCATGGAATTTTCCAGGCAAGAGTACGGGAGTGGGTTGCCATTTCCTTCTCCAGGGGATCTTCCTTGACCCAGGGATTGAACCCGGGTCTCCAGCATTGCAATCAGACATTTTTACCATCTGAGCCACCAGGGAAGCAATAAAGTGCGCAATAAATGTCATGCACTTGGATCATCCTGAAACTGTTAGAAGCACGCTGACTGAAACCACCCACCCTGGCCAGGCCCTTTGGTAACCATTCACATGAGTTGTTTTATGACAGGAGTTCCTGGTAAGGAATACAGAGATATTCCTTACCAAACAGAAGAGTTTGGGAAAGGTCAAAAGGAGACACCGTGTGTCCGTCCACTTCCCAGAATCCCCCTCACTAGCATCCATTTTGGCTGAGCGATGTGTGCGCCACCAGGAAAGACTCCAAATTAAAATGATTGGCCTAAGACAACCCGGAAACTAATCCCATCACCATAAAACCCGAGACTGCCAGCCATATGGCAGAGCTGCTCTCCCGGGTTCCCTTACCCTACTGCTCTCCACCTGGGTGCCCTTTCCCAATAAAATCTCTTGCTTTGTCTCCTCGGACAATTCTTTTCTGAGTATTAGACAAGAGCTCGCTCTTGGGGCCCTAAAGGGGGAGCCTCTCCCTTCCTACAACAAAACCACTGCCCACCTGGTCTATGGAAAAATTGTTTTCCAGGAAACCGGCCCCTGGTACCAGAATGCTTGGGGACCACTGCCCTCCTGCATGTAGCCCAGGGCCATACCTGGCAAATTTCCAGGCGGGACCAGACCTGGTGGGTCCTACAATCTCAGGTCTTGGGCCACACAGTCGGTCCAGGGTTCCCATTGAGGAGTTGTTGAGGGGGGTTAATTTGCCCCTCTGCAGTCTAAGGGTCACTGACTTTTTCTCAGCTAATCAGCGGGTGGAAATGTAGCCGTCCCGCCTGGGCCACCCAGCGCACAAGGCCTTCTTGCTCCCTTTCTCACTACAGCATAATAAACAGAGTCGTTACCAGGTGCCTCTTGCAGCCTCCTGTGCTGGCAGGTTATTTATATGCAAATATGCCTGTCTGTGGTTGCAGAGGCTCATAAACAGGATAACAGAAGCCTCTGTAGGGGCTGCATGTGATGGAGGGTGGGGAGAGACCCACTAGCTTCTGCAGGGAGAGTTAATATGGGATTAGCCACAACCAATTAGATGGTATCAAGCCCAAAGGGATCCAGCCGTTTAGCTAAACTGAAGATCCTCTGAGGGAGGGGGCTGCAGCTATCAGGAGGGCCTCTGGCAGCGCTGGCAGAGCCATCCCCCGGGAAGCCTTTGGGGCAGAACCCAGGAACCCAGGCCTCTTGGGAAAGGACTAGGGAAGGAAGGGCATCACCTTGACCTTACACTGGTCCTGGCATCAACGGGTGTGGCGCGGGGGTGGGGGTGGGAGAAGCATTCCTGCTCAGGAGGTACCAAGGCGTTTATTCAGCCCACCTAGGCTACAGGCTGCAGGTGATCATGCCCAGGTACCTTCACACACACTGACCCCTGGTCTGCCGGTAGACTGCAGCTCATCCTCTGGGACCCCTGGGATGTCCCGTCTCCTGGAAAGCCTTGCTTAGCCTGTCCTTGCTCCAAGGTCCCCTGAGACTTTGTACATGCCTGGAGTACTGTTCCTCACCCTATGTAGTTTATGTGTCTGTCTCCTGTCCAGCCTGCAGGTGCTTGAAGGGCATACATAGCTTCATTGTCTTTGGCTCCCAGGAGAAGGCACAGTATTTGGTACAAAGTAGATGGTCAATAGGGCTTCCTTGGTAGCTCAGCTGGTAAAGAATCCACCTGCAATGCAGGAGACCCGGGTTCCATTCCTGGGTCGGGAAGGTCCCTGGGGAAGGGATAGGCTACCTACTCCAGTATTCATGGGCTTTCCTGTTAGCTCAGATGGTGAAGAATAGGACTGGAATGCAGGAGACCTGGGTTTGATCCCTGGGTTGGGAGGATGCCCTGGAGGAGAGCATGGCAACCCACTCCAGCATTCTTGCCTGGAGAATCTCCATGGATGCAAGAACCTGGCGGGCTACAGTCCATGGGGTTGCAAAGAGTCAGACACGACTGAGCGACTAAGCACAGTACAGCACAGATGGTCAATAAACAGATTTTTGAGGGACTGGAAAGGAAATACAAAGAAAGCCAAGGATATCTGGGCTTAAATTCTGATTTGTCCTTGAAATCAGGACATCTATTACACTACCTTATAATAATGCCTCTGTGGCATATGGATTATTTAAGAGTTGAGATCCATTGAGAAGCAGCAGGCACAGGAAAAACTCTAAAAACGGGGGACAAGTTTTTCCTTTTGCAAAGGAAATTTCCATTTGTAAAAGCATCTTCCTCACCTGTAGTAAGAGCTCTTATCCATGGAGAAGACATTGACTTAAATCTGCATCACTAACCTCACTAAACAACTCTGCTTACCATATTTTGCTGATCACATTCCCATAACCCCCCTTCCTCACCCCTCAGAAGCCCCCTTTTCCTTTGTCTAGCCTAAGATGGTTTGTAAGGCCAAGTTCTAATCACCCAGAGGGTTACTCATTGTTGGGTACACCTCTGTGTACATGCATGTTGTACCCATTAATATACTTTGTTTTTCTCTTGTCACTCTGGTTTTGGTCAGTGTAATCATAGGGACCCAGCAATTGGAGAACCAATTAGTAGAGGAAAATGTTTTTCCTACATAGTGCTTTTGTGATCTTGGGCAAGTTATTTCACTCTTTGAGACTCAGTCTCCTCATCTGTAAAATGGAGACGATAATCCCTCCTATGACTATCCTATGTATGGTGATTGCAAAGCCTGGCCCTTGAGAGCTTGCTCAATAAAGTTACTTACATTTTTCTTGCCATTAGCTGCTTCCCTTCTCATCCTGCCAGGGCATCAGACCATAGGTCAGAAGTTTCTTTTTTCTCAGGGGAGTTGTGTCCCTGAGGAAAGTAATCAGGGAGGAAGAATCTAGCAATCAGGAAATCAAAGACTTGTGGATAATAGAGCAGGAAAGGAGAGGAGAATGGGCTGGGAAAGAGGGTGGGAAATGAGCCACAACCTCTGAAAGCCCTTTTTATTGTAGAGACATCCCTGAGAAGGGGCAGGGAGCACAAAGAAGCAGTGCTATGAGCATGGAGTTGAGGCGGTAACCCTATTCTGCTCTCTGGGCCAGTCAGCAAGCAGGAACTAGTGCCCACTCCATGCCAGGCAGCCCCCTGCACCCGGTGGAGGAGATGAAGGAGGCAGTGAAGAGAACGCAGGCTGCCTTCAATTTACTGACAACCCAGGGACCCACAGTCAGGCTCCTGATTAGCAACTATTTGACTTGCTTCTTTGGAACTCAGGAAGATCTAGGAAGCTGAAGACTTTATCCTACAAATAAGAACCAGGGGACACAGAAAGATTTTGTGTCCAGAGGACTCCATAGGGTCCTGCTCAGTTATATGCTCATAGCTGTTTGTTGCCCAGATCTCTGGGAAGACCTTCTGGTCCACTCAGTGACTATGTTGCAGGAAGGAGAACCTCTTCCAGGGCCTTAGAGTGGGCTGTTGTCTAACACTCAGAAATGAATTGTCAAGGGAGACACATGGGCTGACAAACAAGAGACTATTGGGAAGGGGCATCTGGGTAGAGAGCAGTAGTAGGGTAAAGAAACCCAGGAGGAGTGCTCTGCCACGTGACTTGCAATCTTGGTGGGTTTATGGTGATGGGATTAGTTTCCGGGTTTTTTCTGGCCAATCATTCTGACTCAGGGTTCTTCCAGGTGACATGTACGCTGCTTGGTCAAAGGTGGATTCCAGTGGGGAAGATTCTAGGAGGACATATCGACTAGCGTCTCTTGTCTCCTTTTGACCTCTCCCAAATTCTTCTGGTTGGTGGTGGCTTGTTAGTTCCATGTTCCTTACCAGGATCTCCTGTCATAAAATAACTCATGTGAATGGTTACTCTGGTGCCTGGCCAGGGTGGGCGGTTTCAGTCAGTGTTTCCCCTAACAACTAAGACCCACCATCCATCTTCCTATTAGTCCTGCTGGAATCCTGGGAGACAGTTGTGGCTCCATACTCTCCTTACCCCCATAATCAAGGGCTAGAGACCTCGGCTTCTCTGGAAGCCCCTGCCCCACATCCCATAACCTGAGTCTATTCCTTTCCATCCTTACCTCTCAGCACAACCTCAACACTTCCTAGATGGACTAAAGCCTTCTAAAACAAAGAGGCAGACCAGCCTGGCAATCTCTCTCTCTCTCTTTTTTTTTTTTTGCCATGAAACACACAAATATTGTCAGTTCCTGCCGTGGGTATGAAAAGCCCAGGCCTCCAAGGTACAATGGCTTGGCTCTCCTGCTGGGGTGGGAGTGAGGAGGAAGAGAAGTGGAAATACCTGTCATTCTTTACCAAGGAGCCACAGTGGAGAAAACAAGACCCAGCTAGTCTCTCAGTAGGCTCTTCTGCCACGTTACATTCTTCACAAACCACCATGGTACCTTTCTAAAAACAAATCTGCTCATATCTCCTCTCTGCTTAAAATCTCTCAGTGGCTCCCTGTTGCCCTCTGGATAAAATCCCAGACTCCTCCAACATGTAAGAAAGTCATGATCAGCTAGAGCTTACTTCTCCAGTTGGGACTATCCCTCTCTTCCCCCCTCAGCTGTGGCCAGATCTAGATTTTGATCTAGAATTTGACTGTGTGTTCGCAATTGTCTTGGACCTGCTGTCCCTTCAGCCTGGAACACTCTCGCTACCGTCCTTTGTTCTTCCTCATCTTCCAGGATTCAGAGAGTGGGCCTGGTGCAGTGTGAATGCTCACTAAGTGCTAAGTGAATCTCAGCCTCTGAGATGTCTCCCAAATTCAGAATCAGCCCCACAAATTTATCCAAGGTATCATATGGCTATTTTACCCTTGACTTTTTGTTAGTATATCCTTGACTATTTTTAGGTCCCAAATATCAGGACCTGCTCAACTCTTCTCTTTTTTTTTTGACAAGAGTGATAATTTTGTATTTAAATCTTGGAGTGACTTGATGGAGGATGTGTCAATTTAGAGGCGGCAGGGTCCGTAGCCTTTGCTCCTGGTGAGGTGATGGGTGGATGCCCCCATCACTGTCTCTAGTGAGAACCACCATCCAAGCCCAGGGTCTGTCTTAACCTCAGAGGGAGGCCTCCCCAGCATCCACAATCACACTGAAGTCCTCAGCTCTGGAGAGCACTGAGTCTAGCCTGAGGCCAGGCCCAGGACAGCTAGCTGCAGGAGTGGGTATTCTTGCCTCCTGAGGCCCAGATTCATCCAGGTGCAAGGGAACAAATCCCCAGATTCTTTTCACCATCCTTGCCTTGCAATCCAATCCCCATCCAGCCCATGAGGGGCCTGAGAGAGAAGCAGCCGTGGAGCCTCCCCAGGGAGGGCTCTGAGGGGCCATCCTGCTTCACTTAAGCCAAGTGGACCAGAATCCCACAGGGAGACCCTTGAGGGTCGAGCCCAGTGGAGGGTCATTCCTTAGTGACAGACGCTTGCCGTTGAGATCAGCCCCCTCCGTCCTCAGATGCTGATGGAAATCCATTACATCCCTTTCCTTTGACTAATGTCTTGATGCTGGGAGGTGGGCCAGAGATGAAGGCCATGTCCACGGCTGAGGATGGTTCCAGCAAATGCTGACTGTCAGCTGTGTGTGTGGTTGCCTTGGAGATGAGCTGCACTGTGGCCCTGCTGTGTCCTGCTTCAGTGGCAGCTGACAGGGCCTTTGCTGCTGGCCACATCTCAGAGCCTGACCCTGAGTGGGAAGGAGCAGCTCACTTTGCTCTCAGTGACAACCTCCTTGCCCCTGGGTACCACATTAAAGACAGCTTGGCTGGTCAGAGGGTCTCTAGGACACCATCTGTCCAGTCATGAACACATCCTTGGCACTGCAGGGAACAGGAGTGAGCCACTCTGGACTTGAGAGTTTGTATGCTTAGCTGTGTGGGAGGAGCCTAGGACAGAAGACCAGGCACTTTGAGATTGCCATTCTCACAGCACCTTCTCCAGGAAGCATTCCTGGATGACTCCACTGGACACACTTCACCCATCAGAATCTCTGCCACCAAGCAGTGGTCTGAATGGCAATTCCCTTCTTCCAGCTTACATGGCCTAAAATCTCAGTTAGATTTTTCTTCCTTTCCATGTCTCCATATCGAATTGGTCGCTGGATCATTTCCATTTCTCCTAAGCAATGTGTTCAAGGCCATTCTTACTCTGGTCAACCTGTTAGGGGAAGCACACTGGCTGAAACCGCCCACCCTGGCCAGGCACCGCAGTAACCATCTGCATGAGTTGTTTTTCGACAGGAGGTCCTGCTAAGGAACACGGAACTAATAAGCCACCACCAACCGGAAGAGTTCGGGAAAGGTCAAAAGGAGACACCACATGTCCGACCACCTCCCAGAATCCTCCTCTCTGGCACCCATCTTGGCTGAACAAGGGGTGCACCACCAAGAAGGACTCTGAGTCAGAATGATTGGCTAAGGACAACCCGGAACTAATCCCATCACCGTAAAGCCTGAGACTGCGAGCCACACGGCAGAGCTGTTCTCCTGGGTTCCCTTACCCTACTGCTCTCCACCCGGGTGCCCTTTCCCAATAAAATCTCTTGCTTTGTCAGCACATGTGTCTCCTCCGACAATTCATTTCCAAGTGTTAGATAAGAGCATAGTTTTGGGCCCTGGAAGGGGTCCCCCTTCCTGCAACAAACCTGGTCTGGGTTTCCATCCTAGCGGGTCTCTAAACTTCAGGCTCTAGCGCCTCTAATCCACTCTACATACAAATGTCCAAACCACTCTGCTTTGCATTCAGCTGTTATCCTAAGACTTCCCTACTCATTAATCTTCCATGGCTCCCTCTTTTCTAGTACATAGACACCAGTGACTTATCTAATTTTCTTCTCTCTTCAACCGATTACCCTTGACCTTCCCATATGCAAATCAATGGCCCCTTTTCAGTCCTCACTTTTTCTTAAACTCTCTTCACCCCAGACTTCCCTAGGATCACTCCTACCTCCTCACAATTCCTGCCCAGGTTCTCAAATCATTTCTGCTTCTCTTCTTTCTGCCCAACTCTTAAATGTTGATGTTTCCCAATCTTCTATCCTTGGTGATTTCCTCTCCCTCCACGTTTCATAGGCTCCTCCTTGGGTGATTTTATCCAACTGCATAGCTTCAGCCACTACCTATTTGCTGTCGATTTGTAAATCTACATCTTTAGTCTAGACTGGTGGCCTCCCAGAAGCTGTGTGCTACATGATCTCTTGAGGTATAAGAAGAAAACACTGTTTTGATTTTTATCTTAAAAGTAAGAAAGAAAATAAGATTTTTAAATATGTAATAAACACACTGATATACATATTAATTATTCATGTAAATACATATTTTTTTCAAGTGTTAGCCACTCATCATGTCCAAATCTTTGCAATCGCATGGATTATAGCCTGCCAGACTCCTCTGTCCTAGGAATTCTCCAGGTAAGAATATTGAAGTGGGTAGCCATTCCCTTCTCTAGGGGATCCTCCCGACTGTTATATACAAATGCACATATATGAGGGAGTACACACTCACAAATGTACTGATGGGATGTAGAGCAGAGATTCCTAGCCATCCCAGAATATCCACTCTCCATTACTCCATTGTAATAGAAATAAACTGTGCATGCAACTGCCTGGGATAATAATGATGTTGCTCAGCCTCCCTCTCAGCATAGTGGAGGTTGGTTACCAGCTTCTGGGATGTGAGCAGAAGTCGTGTGTGTGTCTCTCAGGGTTCTGACCCTAAAAGGAAGGGACTTGCCCTCTCCTTGCCCAGTGCCCCATCTCTGCTGGCTGGAATGCAGATGGGAGTGAGTCATCTGGACAGCGCACATGCAACAAGATGGGGGAGCTGTCCCTGACGACTTCGAGCGCCACATCGGCCCTGGGTTGCTTACGCTTACGAAAGACAGTGAGATCTCATCATACTTACGCCACTTTTATTTTGGGTTTTAGAACAGTAGTTGAATCTGTATCCTATCAAATGTGAGATATACATGGAGTGCCCAGGTCTAGATTTCTCTTTTGAACTCCAAACACATATATGTGCCTGGTATCTATGCCACAGAGCACTCAGATGCCTGAACTAGAATCTAGTGGATTCCCTTCTTTCACCATCTGCTTCGCCCCATCCCTGTTTGGGTCTATCACACCACTGTCTCCTGGAGCAGGGCTCCCAGCTGGCCGCTGATGGCTGAGGCGCAGAGCTCAGCTGCTGGCTTGCCTGGAGGGCTGGGACCCCTGGGGGTATTAATTCTCAGGAAGTGGTATCCCCAGTATTTTTATTTTTATGCTAAGAGAGGAGGAGAGAAGTTCTTTTATTTTTTTAAATGACTCTTTAGGGAGGTTGAGGGAAGTGGAAGGAGGTGTCTGGAGCCAATTGTTGGGGGATTGGGCAGTGGGAGAGAGGATTGAGTCCTGAGGCTGAGGGAGCCAGTTCTGCGGGCACAAGGTGAGAATTTGGGTGACAAAGTGCAGAACAGAGGTGCTGAGGGGCCCTCCTCCCTGCTCTTCGAAGGAGCCAATCCTTCTCAGGTACCGCAAAGATGGATGGTGGGGAGCATCAGGCAGATCTTTGTGTGAATGTCGGTGCTCTCATGATGGGGAACATTGGTAGGTCCAGCTAGGAAGGGGCCTACAGCAGAAGCAATGTTACAGAGGCACCTGATAGGACTGCCTGTCCCAGCCCCCTCGCAGGTGGCACCACATTTATCAGAATGTGAACAGAAGTAGCGTACTCCACTCCCAGCCCCACCTCCATCTCATTCCAGTCAGTTTCTACACTCTTTCCTCTGCTGACTGGATGATACTGGGATGACGGTGAGGCCACAGGATGGTGGGAGCATAGGCCCCCAGCACCACTAAGGGGAGAATCTCCCAGGAGAGCTGCCCCATTGGGAGCATCCTAAATACACGTGGTAAGCACAAAGTAATTTTCATTATGTAAAGACACTGGGATTTGGAAGTTGTTTGTTCTAGCAGCAACCATTAATCATCCTAACTAGCAGAGTTCTCTAGTGGCTTTGTGAGTGAAGGACACCGACAAAGGGGAAGGGAAGCCCGAGAGAGGGAACAGGTACACTGTGTATGACTGGAGGTGGCAGATGGATGTTCCAATGTGCGCGTGATGTCCTTTCTAGAGACATCGGGGAGGTGAGATCTTATTAACCCCCCAAGTCTAGACAGTCTTTCCCATAATCCTTTTCTACTTCCCTTTGATCTTCCAAAGAGCCTTGAACAAACGCTTACAAAAGCCAATGCATACTTCTCTCTCTGTGTATGCATGTGTGTATAATTATACATATTATATATATATATATACACACACATATATACATATATACATACATACATGTAATTCACACTTTTTAAAAAGCTCATGTAAGTTTTGGAGCTTGCACTATGAAATTATAGATAGCATGAGATTTTAAAAATTAGCTTTTTTTATTTTGAGAATCATACATTCATACACAGTAGCAAGAAATAACATAGAGAGATTCTGGGTATCCTTGTCCTCTTTACCTGGGTTCCCCTGATGGTAACATTTTACGAAAATGTGGTACAATGTCACATCGAATGCTGACACTGATTCCATCACCGCAGACTTCCCTTATGTTGTCACTCAACATAATTATCCAGGTTGTCACATGAACCCAGTTTGTTCTGCTTTTGTATGGAGTAGTAGTCCATGGTATGAATATGCCACTGCTTTTTAAATTTTCATTTGTTGAAGGACATTTGTGGTGTTCAGTTTTGGACTATTATGAATAAAGTTGTTATAGCATCTATGTAATAGTTTTTGTGAGGACTTAAATCTGAGATAAATGCCCAGGAGTGCAGCTGATGGGTCAGGTAGTAATTGCATGCACACCTATTTTAATTTTTTTAAAAAAGCTGCCAAATTGTTTTCCAGAATGGCAATATTTTTTTCAATCCCACCAGCAATGTATAAGTGATCCAGTGTCTCTGTATTCTTGTAAACATCTGGTATTGTCACTATTTTTATTTTAGCTATTCTAAAATAGATGTAGTAAGTCATATCTTATTGTCACTGGTTTTAATTTGCCTTTTCCTAAGGGCTAATGATGTTGATCATCTTTTCATGTGCTTGTCTTCTATCTGTAGATCTTCATTGGTGAAATATCTCTCAATATCTTTGTTGTCATTTAGTCACTCAGTCATGTCTGACTCTTTTGAGACCCCATGGACTGTAGCCCACCAGACTTCATGGGAATTTCCAGGCAAGAATACTGAAGTGGGCTGCCATTTTGTTCTCCAGGGGATCTTCCTGACCTAGGGATCGAACCCACGTCTCCTGCATTGGCAGGCATATTCTTTACCACTGAACCATTGCCAGTGAAATTTGTTACTGAAATACAAGGTGTATAGAATCAATGTATTTTGTCCAGTTAACAGCTTTAAAGGAAAAAGAAATCTTACTATGTTTCTTGAAAGATGAAGAAGAAAAATAATAATCTTTTATTGCTGAGTAGTATTCCATGGTATGAATATACCATAATTCATTGATCTTTCCATCGGTTGATAGACATTTGAGTTGTTTATACATTTTGATTGTTGTGACAATGCCACCAAACGTTTCTGTGTTTTGTTTGTTTGTTTTGGACATATGCTCTCACTTCTCTTGCATGTTTGCTGGAGAGTGGAATTGCTGAGTCACAAGCAACCGTGTTTAACCATTGAATGGTCAGACTGCTTTCCGAAGCGGGTCACCATTTTATGTTCCTACCAGAAACGCATGATGGCTGCAATTTCTCCACCTTCTTACTAATACTTCTTACCATCTGTTTTGTTGTTGTTGTTTTTATTATTAGAGCCATCCTAATGCGTGTGAACTTACATCACATAGTGGTTCTGAGTTGTGTTTCCCTGATTACTAATCAACTAAATATTCTTTCATATGTTTATTGGCCATTTGTATACCTTCTTTGGGGAGCTATCTATTCACATTCTCTGCCAATTTTTCATTTGGATTGTCTTTTTTTATATTGAGTTATTATAGCTCTTTAGATATTCTAGATACAAGTCCCTTATTAGATATATAATTGGCAAAGATTTTCTTCTATTCTGTGGGCATCTTTGTATATTTTTGATGGTGCCCCATGATGCACAAAAGTTTTAAATTTCTCTAATGTCCAATTATTAGGCAAAGGAGAGAAGGACAGTTATACCCATCTGAATGCAGTGTTCCAGAGAATAGTAAGGAGAGATAAGAAAGCCTTCCTAAGTGATCAATGCAAAGAAATAAAGGAAAACAATCGAATGGGAAAGACTAGAGATCTCTTCAAGAAAATTAGAGATACCAAGGGACCATTTCATGCAAAGATGGGCACAGTTAAGGATAGAAATGACATCATCCAAACAGAAGCAGAAGATATTAAGAAGAGGTGGCAAGAATACACAGAAGAAGTATACAAAAAAGGTGTTAATGGCCCAGATAACCCTGATGATGTGATCACTCACCTAGAGCCAGACATCTGGGAATGTGAAGTCAAGTGGGACTTAGGAGGCATCACTAAAAAGCTAGTGGAGGTGATGGAATTCCAGTTGAGCTATTTCAAATCCTAAAAGATGATGCTGTGAAAGTGCTGCACTCAATATGTCAGCAAATTTGGAAAACTCAGCAATGGCCACAGGACTGGAAAAGGTCAGTTTTCATTCCAATCCCAAAGAAAGGCAATGCCCAAGAATGTTCAAACTACTGCACAATTGCACTCATCTCACTAGCAAAGTAATGCTCAAAATTTGCCAAGCGAGGCTTCAACAGTACATAAATCGAGAGCTTCCAGATGCTCAAGTTGGATTTAGAAAAAGGAGAGGAACCAGAGGTCAAATTGCAAACATCCATTGGATCATAGAAAAAGCAAGAGAATTCCAGAAAAACGTCTTCTTCTGTTTCATTGACTACTAAAGACTTTGACTCTGTGGATCACAACAAACTGTGGAAAATTCTTCAAGAGATGGGAATACCAGACCACCTTACCTGCCTCCTGAGGAATCTGCGTGCAGGTCAAGAAGCAACAGTTAGAAATGGACATGGAACAATAGACTGGTTCCAAATTGGGAAAGGAATATGTCAAGGCTGTATATTTTCACCCTACTTATTTAACTTATATGCAGAGTACATCATAAAAAATTCTGGGCTGGATGAAGCACAAGCTGGAATTAAGATTGCCAGGAGAAATATCAATAACCTCAGATATGCAGATGACACCACCCTTATGGGAGAAAGTGAAGAGGAACTGAAAAGGCTCTTGATGAAAATGAAAGAGGAGAGTGAAAAAGCTGGCTTAAAACTCAATATTCAAAAAAATAAGGTCATGGCATCTGGTCCCATCACTTCATGGCAAATAGATGAGGAAACAATGGAAACAGTGACAGACTTTCTTTTCTTGGGCTCCAAAATCACTGCAGATGGTGACTGTGGCCATGAAATTTAAAGATGCTTGCTCCTTGGAAGAAAAGCTATGACCAATCTAGACAGCATATTAAAAAGCAGAGACATTACTTTACTGACAAAGATCCATCTAGTCAATGCTATGGTTTTTTCAGTAGTCATGTATGGATGTGAGAGTTGGACCATAAAGAAAGCTGAGTGCTGAACGGTTGATGCTTTTGAACTGTGGTGTTGCAGAAGACTATTGAGAGTCAAGCTGAAGTTCCAATACTTTGAGGACCTGATGCAAAGAGCCAACTCATTGGAAAAGACCCTGATACTGGGAAAGATTGAAGGCAGGAGGAGAAGGGGACGACAGAGGATGGGATGGTTGGATGGCATCACCAACTTGATGGACATGAGTTTGAGCAAGCTCTGGGAATTGGTGATGGACAGGGAAGCCTGGTGTGCTGCAGTCCATGGGGTCACAAAGAGTCAGACATGACTGAGTTTCTGAACTAACTGAATGTCCAATTTATCTGTTTTTTTTTCTTTCTGTATTATCTAAGAAGCCATTTTGCAAGCCAGGGTCTTAAAGATTTACGCCTATATTTTCTTCTAAGAGTTTTATAATATTAGCTCTTTCATTTAGGTCTTTGATTCATTTTGAGTTAATCTCCATAGATAGTATTAGGTAGTAATCTGACTTCATCCATTGTAGAGATCCAGTTATCTCTGTACCATTTATTGAAAAGACTGTTCTTTCTCATCGAACTGTCTTGTCACCCTTGTTGAAAATCAGTTGACTCTAAATGTGATGGTCTGTCTCCAGACTGTCAATTTTATTCCATTGATCTGTATGTTTCCTATTATATTTTGAGCTCTTTTAAAAGATGCCTTATTCATCTTCATATTCTTGGCATATGTTAGGGTCTGTTGGTAAATCTAAGTGCCGTCTGTTGAGCTGAATAGAAAGCAGGAGAGCTTGCCTGGCATCTGGTTACAGATGAGAGGAGGGAAATGAGGTTGCCCCAGCTGAGCATCAGCTGCTCAAAATGCAACAGTACCACACCTGGCAAGCATGGACCAATCTGAGAAGTTAGCTGGACTTCCTCAGGTCAAGTGAGAGCCTGGAAAAGGACAAGAGGACAGTATGGGCTCTTTTCTTCCTGTGTAAGTGATGTTTGTGAGAGGCAGAAATAGACATAAATTTCACCTGTGAGATGATGGGAGGTTGGGTGTTGGCCATGCTTGAATGGAGAGTGTATTCAGGGAATATTGCTCCCTATCATGAGAGAGAGCCAGGAGGAGTGATATATGTTTTTCCAACAGTGATTCCTGCCTGTTGTTGCTATATGGTTGCTGTGAACATTCATGGGACAGGTATAACAGCTAAGCCTTGGCTGGGCATGCACACATCACTCCCCTTGCCTACACAGGTGTGGGCCTCTTTGCTGGGAGGCACTTAAAGTATAAAGATTGTGGTTGTTTAGCACCAAGTCAAGTCCAACTCTTTGTGATCCCGTAGATTGTAGCCCGCCAGGCTCCTCTGTCCAAGGGATTCTCTAGGCAAGAATACTGGAATAGGTTGCCATTTCCTTCTCCAGGGGATATTCCTGACCCAAGGATCAAAGCCATGTCTCCTGCATTGGCAGGCAGACTCTTTACCGCTGAGCCACCAGGGCAGCCCTAGTGTAAGGAAACTTGTCATTTTTCTCTGTCCTGGTTTCTTTTAGGTGTTCATTGTCCATTCTCTGCTCTGCTGTGGGCATGGAGCAGTGGGGCATTTGAGAAAGCCCCTCCCTGAGATGCAGCTTCACTGTCTTTATAATAGAGATGTAATTGCTTCCCCTCAACTTTTTAAGCCATGGGTGTTTAGAAAACCAGTGTCAGTGGAACAGCAAGATGGATTGGGGGGGAGGGGTATTGTTGGAGAGGAGGGCTGAGACTCAGCAGGAGAAAAATGGGAGAGATCATGTTTAGGAGCCTCCAATGTCTCCCAAACTGGAACCAAGGTCTTGTTATTATTTCCGGTGGAGGCCCAGACAGCATTCTCGCAATGCAATAATATCAAAAGGCTCAGAAGTAAGCAGTCATAATGGTTTTCATTGATCAGGCCTATAAGCTCACTCATTGCCTTTCAGGAAGTTCAGGTCAGGGGTGGGAATAGATTCAGGCAGCAGGGGAGAAGGCTGGGATGTGAGCTCAAAACTCAGTGCATTCTGAGTGGACAGAGGGCATGACTGGAGCACTGGAGGTTGTATAGACATCAAGCCAGTCTTTCTTCTGCACAATTCAGATGTGCTGGTTAATTTCATCCCCTCTGGGCATAGAGACTGGCTGCAAGCCAGGAATCTCAGAGTCCCAGAGTCTGGAATGGATCAGAGGAACCTGAATTTACCATCTCCTGACTCCTTGGGGGAAGGCTGGGAACCTTTTCAGCTCAATTTCTTCCTCCCTCCCAGGCTGCAACTGAGGCTTGTAGTGGGTTGGCCAACACGTTCATTCAGGATTTTCCTTTATGGAAAAACCCAAACTAACTTTTTGGGTTAACCCAATATAACTTTCTCCCAATTAACACCCCTCAGCTGTGAAGATATTTCAAACCCCGCGTTCCTTCTCCCATTTCCTGTTTTCTGCGGGCCTGTGGTTTCTGGGGCACAGGACCTAGTGATGCAGTCTTACAAGTCTCCAGGGCTCCCTGCTTTCCATTGCCCCTGCCTAGGCCTGATGGCAAACTTGAGTGCCCAGGTGTAGAGAAGGAGGTCACTCACGTTTATGAAACAGAGCAAACTGGTAAGGCCAGTAGGACCAGGACTCAGGGGTCTGGATGACTCAGTTTCTGCTTTTTCCAGTACATCTCATTTCCCTGCCTATTTCGTCTCACTGTCCTTTTCCTTCACTGCCCTCCTCTTCCATGGTGCCTGGCAAGGATTTCTAAGAGTGGTGGGTGGACTGCTGAAAAGAGCCCCCTCTGAAAACATTTCCTTAGGGACCCGAAATTCAGCTAGGAAGGGTTCTAGCTGGCAAATTCTGGGCCAATCTGAGCACTGAAAAGAATAATGAGTACAACTGAGTGTAAAACACTGAACAAGTAGATATCCATCAGACCATGGTAGATAGATAGATAAGCAAATGAATAACTAAATAACTGTCAGAGTTGAGAAAGAGAGAGAAACTCATTTACCACCATTGAAGGTGACTGTTGAACCAATTCTTTATTCAGGAAATTCATAATTAAAAAGAAAGAATTAAGCATTTACCTGCCTTTTCAGGAGGAATCATTCTTAATTCCTGTTGATGAGGGGAAAAAAATGCTTCTTTGGGAAGAACATGAGCTAGTGAATATGAAAACAATGATAGACTTGTAAAAAATCATCATTTTGCAATATTTAAAGAAATAATCAATTCAGGGAAGGAGCATCAATAAAAGTTAAATGAAGAACAAGATATTCCTGGGGGTCAAGGTAATGTCCTACAGGTAACTTGCTGATCATAGAAAGGGAAAATAAGTCTTTTCTTTTTCTTTTTTTTTTAAATAAGCCTTTTCAATGGTTAGATCTGACAGGGGCCACCTTAACCAAGTGATAAAAATTAGTGGGATAGCTCGGCAGTGCATGCCCTCTGATGTGATGAAATATGATGTTGATAGCATCCTCTAGGAAGTTGTATTAAACATCTGTTGATTTATGTGTTAGTCTCCTCAGACTGCCATAACAAAACACTACAGACTGTGTGGCTTAAGCAATAGATATTTATTTCTCAGTTTTGGGGATTGAAGTCCAAGATCAAGGTGTTTGTTGATTCAGTTTCTGGTGAGGGCTCTCCTCCCACCTGGAGACAGCTGCCTTCTTGCGGTGTCCTCACATGGTTGGGACAGGAAGAGAGATCTCTCCAATTCTTCTTCTTATAAGGCCGCAGTCCTATCAGATTAGAGTCCTACTTATGACTTCATTTAATCTTAAATTCTCTCTAAAGATCCTGTCTCTAAATACAATCATATTAGGGGTTGGGGCTTCAACACATGAATTTGGAACAAGGGGACACCATCTAGTCCATGGCAGTGTATAACAAAATAGATCCAAACTAAATAGCCTTAAGCAGCAAATATTTATTATCTCATGGTTTCTATGGATTAGGAATGCAGGCACAGCTTAGCTGGATGTCTCTGGTTCAAGGTTTCTCATGAGGCTGTAATCAAGCTGGCACTGTGGTCTCATCTGAAAGTTTATAGGGGTGGGGTGAAGAGATCTACTTCCAAGCTCACTCATGCAGTGTTTGGCAGGCCTCATACCCTTGCCACATGGACCCCTCCAAGGAGTGCCCCATGGCATGGTGACTGGCTTCCCCAGGCAAGGGTGATCCAAGAGAGGGTGAGAGACAACAGCCATGACAGAAGCTACAGTTTTTTGTTTTTAAATAATCTAATCTCAGAAGTGACATCTCATTGTTTCTGCCATATTCAATTTGTTAGAATCGAGTGACAAAGCCAAGCCAATGCTCAAGCAGAGGGGGCCGTACAGGGTGTGAGTTTCAAGAGGCAGGGGTCAGTGGGGCCGTCTCAGAAGCTTCCACCATGGATATTCTCTTACATGAAATCTCAAACTTGAATCTAATCTACTGACAGAAAATACAGGGAAATAAAGTGACAAGTTGAATAACACCATAAGAAAAAAACCAGACAAGTTCAAAAAGTGGGAATTTTGTAAGACAATCAGCTCAATCACTTCAAAATGTTGATGTCATAACAGAGGCTAGTGGGGTGGGGAAATGGGGTGGGCTACTTTAGATAGAAGACTGAACAGACATGATAACCAAATGCAATATCTGACCTTTAGAGTCTGCTGTTAAAATACAGCTAATAAATGACATTTCTGGGACAACTGTGAAAATTTGAATATGTTCTGGATATTGAATAATATTAAGAAATTGTTAATTTTTTTCAGGTGTGATAATGACATCTTGGTTTTTTAGGAGAAGGCCCTTTTTAAGAGATATAGGCTGAGCATTTAAGAGTGTGCTATCTTGATGTCGGCAATTTATACTCAAACAGTCCAGAGAAACACACATATAAAGCAAATTTGACAAAATTTTAATTGGAGAATGTAAATATAGTTGGGAATATGGCTGTTATTGTCTTATTCCTTGAGATTTGTTGTATGTATGAAATCTTTTTGTAGTAAAAAGTTGAGAGGAAAAATATTAAGTCTTCTGACTGAAACTATTCAACCCACAGAGACGAGCCCTATCTCTGTGGCCTCATGAAAAATGCCTTAGTTTTTTCTCATTGAGACACTTAGAGTTTGCCTGCTTCATGCCCCATCTTGTTCTGGATAAGAGTCATCGTGACTTCTCACCTGGCCTCCAGCCCTTGCCTGGTTTCCTGGAGAAGGAAGCCTAAGATGCTGGTCCAGAGCTGGTTGTGTCCGGGTCTCTGAGCACACGGAGGCAGGTGGCTGGGCAGTCTTGGAGCAGATTCCTGGGCAAGTTTCTTTTTTTAAAAAGTTAACTTGCATTGGAGTATAGTTATTTATATATAAATAGATAACTAATACTGTATAGCACAGGGAACCCTACTCTGTGCTCTGTGGTGACCTAAACGGGAAGGAAATCCAAAAAAGAGGGGATGTATGTATATGCGTACCTGATTCACTTTGCTGTATGGCAAAAACTAACACAACACTGTAAAGCAACTGTGTGTGTGTTAGTCCCTCAGTCGTGTCCAACTCTTTGTGACCCCATGGACTGTAGCCCACCACGCTCCTCTGTCCATGGAATTCTCCAGGCAAGTATACTGGAGTGGGTAGCTGTTCCCTTCTCCAGAGGATCTTCCCGACCTGGGGATCGAACTCAGGTCTCCTGCATTGCAGGCAGATTCTTTACCGTCTAGCTCAGGTTAGGCTTGTTGAGAAGGAGAAGATGAAGGAAATGGAGGAGTGTGATGTTTTCAGATCCTGGCATCCCAACTGCTCTCAGTGGGATATCAGGTGGGGCAGGGAGACCCTGAAGCCCCTGAGGAGCAGAGAAGGGAGGGGACCAGAGAGCCCATCTCAGGTATATTGTGAGTGTGGGAATGATTCATGTTTGAGAAACAGGCACTCTGGGACCTGTGCCATTATGTGTGTGTGACCCATGAGGCAGACCTTGGGCTAGGAAATGGCTCTTCTTTTCCCTTGCTCAACAGCATCTTTCCTTGGGATCATCTTGGGAAGTCTGGAAAACATTTCCATGGCCGTTTCCGCTCAGGGTAGCTGCAGAATCACAGCAAACCTCTCCCATTCACCGTTCATTTGCCCCTCTCTTTCTCACAAGTCCAGCTCCTGCTGGGAGGGGGCTTGGCTGGGTTATCAACATCAGCTGCCTGTCCGCCGTGTCTCTGGATGAAAGCCTCTCTCTTACCACAGGAGGCTTGACGGCCTGCGAGATTATCTGTAGAAGGAAAGAGTGGGTGAGATGCACGAGCACGCACATCAGTTCAAAACCCCAGAAGTGAACGTGCTTCCCTCCACCCCGGAAGTCTCTTGGAAACCCCAGCCAGGGGTGTCCACTGGCCTGGCAAAGACCCGGGAGAGGCTGCTGAACGAGGCTGTCGGGTTCCCTAGTTTTACCCGTAATCTAGAAATCCATAAGCTGCAGTCACAGATGAGTGGAGCCTGGGCTTGTGGGCAGCTGACAGGCGGGGGATAAGGAGCTGGGGGAGGTGAGTGGATCCTCTGTCGAGTAGAAGCACTGGAGCCACATGGAAGCAGCGGGGAGGCTGGTGAACCCTCAGAGCAGGTGAGAGGTCTCAGGGTCCGTCCTGATGATGTGGTCAGGAGGGGAGGACCAGGAGCCCCTCCTGGAGCAGATGGAGCCCTGAGCGCTGGTGACTTGAGAGGAGTCAAAGTGTCCTCTTTTACGTCATATGCTTTTGGGTTAAATCTTGCCCTTAAAAATGGAGAATAGTCTTAAAAGAGTAAGGAATGAAGTCACCGACCCCGCCCCTCAATAGACTATATCAACAAACTGCCAGCCCTCAGCATCCAGGAGTTTCCCATCAGGCTGCAGCTTGGAGCCCGCATTTAGTCTGTCCTGTGGTCACCTGAGGCTGAGGCCCTGCCAGGAGAAGGTGCCCAATGGGGAAGGTGAAGGGGGCAGGCAGGGGTGCCCAGGGACCACCTGTGTCATGGGACCTCTGTGTTGGGGGCTGACAGGACCAAGCTGGTGTGGAGAAGATGAGCTTCACTGTGGAGGGCTAAGGAAGCACTGGGAAAGAAGCCAGAGGGCTGGTCTCTAGGCCAGCCTCCTCACCAGGGGGCCTGGGGCTGCCACTTCTCCTCTGATTCTTGGAGCCTCATCTGTGCCGTGGTGGTTTCCTAGGACCCACCATAACAGAGATGCCTGGCCAACCCCAGACTCATCCAACCCCATCAACAGAGGCAGAAACTGAGCATCTTATTACCCAAATGTCTCCCCAGGTGAGTCGGCCTCCAGCCATGGTAGGCGAGGCCCAGGAAGGCAGCAGGGTATGCGCAGTGAGGAGGGAATGCCAGGGGAGACAGAAGGTTTCTTCAAACCTCTGAAATCCCAGGACTTCCTCTGTGACAACCTCCAAGGTCAGAGGGGTGACCCGAGGGCATTCAGACCTCCTGATGGGTTAGATGATGCTGTTAGGCCTGGAGCATTAGTCTGAGCTCAGTCAATGTGTGTATTCCCAGATCTTACTTCAGTGTGTCCCTACTGGCATGGCTGGGGCAGAAGAGTTCATCTGAGAACTGAGAAATATGGCAAAACATGGTGAAATATCTTCCAAGAAGAAAGTGGGAGGTTGTGGAGGGGTTCACAAAATCCCCATGAAGTTCTAGGCTTCTCTTCTTTGAGGCCAGTGATGAAAATTGCTTTGCCTGATCTGGAGTAAAGAGGCCTTCAATGCAGTAAACTCCCTCACCCACTACTGGCATCAAGACTCCAGAATGACCCTGGAGGTCACAGGAGGAGCAGGGGCCAGGACAGGACTTCCAGCCTCCCCTGAACTTGGAACGACAAGGTTAGGAGGCAGTTTCCCAGTGGGATTCCTGGCCAGGATCATCCCATTGCTGTCTAGGGAAGGACAGCCTATCAACCCGTGAGCTTGCTCCAGCAAGTAGAGCTCAGGCTGTCTTGAAAAACCTCCCAGAATCAGTTCTGACCTGGACCAACGTGATCAACTCCCCTTCAGGAACCCTCAGCAGGGATCAAGACAGAAGCCTCAGGAAGGATGTGGGGTGGGAGGAGCAGGAGCCAAGTGGCAGAGGGAAGAGGGGGCAGACGGAGGAAGAGGGGGTGTGCAGGTCAGGGAACGAAAGGTGGGGTGTTAGGGAGGCATGGCTCTCCTCTGTTCTCCCTGGACCTTGACCCTCTCATCAGGTCAGGGGTCTCATTGTTCACAGAACCCCCTTGTTCCTGCTCACACCCCTCATTCCCATCCCCCTGTCTTTGCCCTTATGTCCCCTTTGAGCATCTTCCCTTTCCTAGTTTAACATGCTCAAGTCTTTCCCCTCTTCAAGCTCCATATCTTCAGTGAAGCTCTCCCAGACAACTTCAGCCTTTATTTAGTCAATCATTCATTTTACAAAGTTGTTTTTTTCCCCCAAGCCACAAGAGGCCAGAATATAGAGATGAATGAACCAAGATCTTTGCTTCAAGGAACTCTGTTAGACTGATATGTAAATAAGCCAACTAAACTAAGACACAAAGGTGGGCCCCCAAGGGGCCCAATGGACTGAGCAGCTGTTAGGGGGGCCAGGAAAAGCTTCTTTCCAGAGCAAAGTGACTCTTGAGGCATCCTGGGATGTGAGGGATACTCAGAAGGTAGTCCTGGGAGAATATCTGGTTTGTGGCAGAAGGTCATCTGCTGGAGGGATGATGAAGGGCACTGAGCAAGGATCTTTGGTCCATGCAGGGACCTGGACTCGGGGAAGTGTGAGCTGCTGCGTGTGGGACAGAGGGGGCCACTCTGGGTCCCCACCATGACTCAGGCAGCTTCTGGGATGTCCATCACACAGGGTCTGTGTCTGACCTGATCTGCCTCCTCATCAGAGGACAGGGACAAGGTTTTACCTCCTTCCTCCTTTCCCTGCTTTCCTGGTGTCTCAGATGGTAAAATCATTTGATTGCAATGCTGGAGACCCAGATTCAATTCCTGGGTCAGGGAAGATTCCCTGGAGAAGGAAATGGCAATCCACTCCAGTACTCTTGCCTGGAAAATTCCATGAATGGAAGAACCTCGTTGGCTACAGTTCATGGGGTCACAAAAAGTCTGACACAACGGAGTGACTTCACTTTTTTTTTCCCTTTCCTCTCACTGCCCCACCTACTGGTCACACAGCATTTTCCTGAGCATGTAGATGGGATTTGACAGATTATTATTGATAGATTGTTTCTTTTCTAGACCTTTGTTTATTAACTCTATAGCCTTGAAACAGAGCAAATAAGTTTCCTTGTTTGTGGAAGATGTGCCAATCATGGGACCTGCCTGGCTCCCCCCATCCACCTCTGTAGCCCCTGCTCAAGGGGCAGCTGTAGGTGGCCCAGTTGTATATCACATGACACCTCCCTCCCTGGCCACAGCTATTTTAGTGGCTTGTAGATGGCAGACTTAAAAAGACTCTGCCCAACCTGGGAGGGCTGAGCCAATCAGATTCTTGTTTTCAAGAAGCTGAACTGGGAAATTCTGGAAGCATCACAACCTGGAAGCAGAAACTAAAGCCTGCACAGAGAGAAAGGGGTCCTGATGTATGATCTTGGCCTGCAGGGGTCAGAAGCCCCCACTACTGATGAGAAGAAGAGGCTGGCAGGTAGAAAAAAGGCCAGTCAGAGGGTAAGGATGTGAGCAAGTGATGGGGGGGATATCAGAGAGAGATGCAAGTGTTCTGAGGGTCACGAAGCCACAGAGATGGAGGGAATCCTCACAACTAAGTGTTATGCTCCCCTTTGACAGATGAAGAAACTGAGGTGCAAAGAGGTTTAATAGCTTTCCCAAGCTCACATAGTCAGTTAGTGGTAGAGCCAAGATTTGAATCCCGACCACAAAGCTCTGCTGTGTCTGGGCATCTGGTTGGATCACTGAACAGTCTTAGCTTCTGAATAGTCCCTTGGTTCTCTTATCTGGGGGACTCGGCCCCACTGTTAGAATTTCCCAGGGATTCTGGGTTCTTTATTTACTACTCTGTATGTCTCCTAACATATACTCCCCCTCCCACACACATGCATTCTTCAGCTAAGGGAATCTGTCCCTTGTGTACCTAGTTTGCTGAGGCTCAATTCAGTTCAACACAAACATGAAATATTTACTTAAAAATTTTTTTCGAGTCAATGTTTTCAACCATACTCTGTTAAATCTCCCTTTTCCATCCCTTGACAATATCTTAGGTAGATTCTGTAACTTCTTTCTGATTATAAAATATATCAAATTTAAGACCCCCAAATCTCATGTCTGATCGAAACTCACATTTCCCTGCTGCCTGCAACCCTGGGATCTGGGGTGGGGTGAGAGGTATCTGCTCTTTACTATTCCTCCCCAGGAGTGAAGAACATTGGGGGGTGGTGGTGAAAGTGGGGTGGATGATAATGCCACCATGATGATGAGGTCCTGTCTTCAAAGTGAATGGTCTGTTCCAACTAACTTTTCCAAACTACTTTAATCCCTTTGGCCCCTCTTAGCAGGGGTCCCCTTGCCTGGCAGATTGCCTGCCCTCTTTGAGGGGTTACCAGCAAGGTAGCTTAAGCTGTATTACATTCCATTACCTTCCACAGTGTTTCTTGACCCATTGAAAATTCATGCATCCTTGCCACTTCACATGTGGAAATGTAGACTCCACCCTACTGTCTCCAATCTGCTTTTCCCTCCCCAGTAGCTGCACGGGGCTCAGTAAGACTGCTACCTGAACAGACCACATCTTGCCAGAGTGAGGCACCAGAGTCCCCTTCTCGCAGACTCTCCCAGTCTCTGATTGCTTTAGAATGTGAGGTCTGGATGCCTCTTCTTTTTTTCCCCAACTTTGAGTCCTAGTTTCCCTCTGGGGTCTTAGCCAGAGTCCCACTCCATGTTCTTTAAACTTGTAGCCCGAATATCAGAGACCATAGGAATGGCCCGGCTCACTGCCTGCCTGGACTCAGCTCTCTCGCTGCTCCTAGTGAACAACAAAGGGGTCCCTGATTTCCCACCTGCCTTGGATGAGCAGCAGGCCTGGGGAGATCAGGGGTTTCTGGAAAGCCAGATGCTGCCAGCGTAGTCAGTGTGTCCACCACCCCTGCTGCCCTAGCCTGGGCTTGTCTTTCTCTTGCCCAGGCCCCTGTGATCCTCTTCTGGATCCTTCTGTGACTTTTCTACCACCCTCTGTTCTTGGCCTCCAAGACCTCCCTCCCACTCTTTAATAACACACCCGTTGTGTTCCAGAACTTCTTGCTGCCACTCCCTCCCCCAGCTACCCCTCTTTCCTCCCAGGACCTGAGTTCCCATCTCCTGGTAAACCCAGGCTTGGTCAATCCACTTCTGGGAGGGACCAAGGTGGGGACGGAGAGAGGCTGCTTTGTGGGGCTGTGGCTCCTTCCCATGGAGCACACGCTCAGCCCATCCGGGTGATGGCCCCTCATCTGATAGACCAGAGGAGCTTGCTCAGCCTGGCTGCACGCTGCACCAAGCTCAACAGGCTGTCTCTCTCTCTCTCTATCACACACACACACACACACACACACATACACACACACACATACACAGAGAAGACAGAAAGCGGGGATGGTGTAGACAGGGGAAAATTACAAGGTTCATTTAGAAAGCAGTAAAGAGGGGATTTCAATTTCCTTTGAAAGTCACAGCACAATTCTCCCTTGGTGGCTTTTGCAGAAACAGTGGATTCTGCTCTAGGAGCCAGAGACCCAGGACACGCAGAATCAGGGGAGGTACTCAGGACGGTCATGCAGAGCGTTGGGCATTAGTGTGACTGCTTCGTGGGGGTGGGAGGGGTTGGAGGGAGAGCTGGAAGGCTCTCTGTGAAAGGGGCCAGGAAAGGGGCAGCAGCAGGGGACAGTAGGGGGAGGACTTGAGGGATGGCAAGATGATGGGGCCATGCTCACGTGTCGTCTCATGGGCCTGGACGTGAGGCCAGTGAGGCGTCTCAGGGTCAGAAGGTAAGAGGCATCGCTCTCAGGTCTGTGCAGTGTTCTGTACCAAGGGGGCGCCATGGACCGAGGGCCTGCTTGCAGTCCCCCAACAGACAAGAGACTGAGGGATGACGTGCAAACAGGCAGCAGAGCAGAACAAGTGTGTTTAGTAACAAGCGCTGCGCCGTGCTCAGCCACTTCAGTCATGTCCAACTCTTTCCAGCCCCATGGACTGTATCCCACCTGGCTCCTCTGTCCGTGGGATTTTCCAGGCAAGAGTACTGGAGTGGGTTGCCATGCCCTCCTCCAGGGGATGGCAGTGTCCTATCTGGGAAGGTAAGGTTCAGGAGGAGATGACTCTATTTCTCTGGGAGGACTTCCTGGAGGAGGAGGTAGGGATGGTTGGGCAGCTATTCGAGTTTTGGCAGAAGAGGGGAGTGTGGCCTGTGTATGTGTGTGTGAGAGAGAGAACTCTTCCTGTGGACCGCAGCATGCATCTGCTGCCGGACCCCATGGATGCACAAGACTGCAAGGTTAAGCTCAGCTGATGGGAGTCAGGGCTCCTGGGAACTGCTTCTCAGGGAACTTGGGGCAGCATTTGGGGAACTTTCCCTACTCTCTTTTGCTTCAGGCTCCTACATCCACAAACACCTCCGTGCTGGCTGATGAAATGGGATGGTAAGCGTAGAGAACACTGAAGGGTTAGTTAAGCCTGCAGGTGGGGCCTGGCCAGCTAGACGTGTGGCCCTGAGAAATTTTAACCTTTTGGGCTTCTTTTTCTTGTGACAGTAGCTTACGTTTTTATAGCTCTTTAGGTGACAGGTAGTCTTGTATTTACTTCTCACAAACTCCTGAGAGGAAGCCATCGATAAACCCTTTTCACAGACAGAGACACTGAGGTTAAAGGAACTGTCACTATTACAATTCACTCCTATATAAAATGCGAAAGTGGGGCTGGGTGAGCTCCAAGGATTCCTTTTAGAACCCAGATTTTATGATCCTCGGGAAATCTGCCACCAGAGTAGAGTCCTAAATGTTTGGGCAATGTCCTCGTTTTACCTCACGCATTTGCTTCCTCTTGATGCTGTAGCGAATGACCACAAGCTGAGTGACTTAAAATGACAGATCTATTCTCTTACAGTTTCTTAGGTCAGAAGGCCAAAACCAGTCTCCCTGGGCTCAAGTCAAGGTGTCAGCAGAGTGCTTTCCTTCTTTTTCTTTCAGCTGGTCTAGGGTTGCTTTACAATGCTTTGTTTCTACTATACGATGAAGTGTGGCAGATATATATATATATATATATATATATGAGTATTAATATATCCCCTCCATCTTGTACCTCCCTGCTACTCCCTGTTATCCCACTAGGTCGGCACAGAGCACTGAACTAAGCTCCCTACGCTTCACAGCAGGTCCCCGTCAGCTATCTGTTTTACACAGTGTTAGTGTCCGTCGCTCAGTTGTGTCTGACTCTTCGTGACCCCTCGGACTGGAACCCGCCAGGCTCCTCTGTCCATGGGATTCTCCAGGCAAGAATACTGGAGTGGGTTGCCGTGTCCTCCTCCAGGGTTTTACGCGTGGTGGTGCATACATGTCAATGCCACTCTCCCAATTCATCCCGCCCTTGCCAGCCCCACCTTGTGCCCACATGTCCATTCTTTATGTCTGTGTCTCTATATCTGTCTTGAAGCTAGGTTTACCTGTACTATTTTTCTAGATTCCACAAACATACATTAATATACGATATCTGTTTTTCTCCTTCTGACTTGCTTCACTGAGGTTGTGGAGAAAAGGGAACCCTTTTTGTACTGTTGGTAGGAATGTAAATTGATACAACCACTATGGAGAATAGTATGGAGGTTCCTTAAAAGACTAAAAACAGAACTATCATATGACCCAGAAAGGACTTCCCAGGTGGCACAGGGATAAAGAATCTGCCTGCCAATGCCGAGACTCAGGAGATGTGAGTTTGATCCCAGGGTCAGGAAGATCCCCTGGAAAAGGAAATGGCAACCCATTCCAGTATTCTTGTCTGGAGAATCTCATGGATAGAGGAACCATGGGGTCACAAAGAGTCTGACGTGACTGAGTAACTGAGCACACACTCACAAACCTGACCCAGGAATCCCACTAGTAGGCATATACCCTAAGAAAACCATAATTTAAAGACACCTGAACCCCAGTGTTCACTGCAGCATTATTTGCAGTAGCCAGGACATGGAAACAACCTACGTGTGTCGACATGTCCATCGACAAATGGATGGATAATGAAGATGTGCTACATATAAACAATGGAGTACTGCTCAGCAGTAAAGAGCTTCACTCCTTCTACAGGCTAAGACCGGAAAATCCACTTTCTTGCTTTTTTTCTGACTTTCAGAGGCTGCTGTCATTCCCAGCTTGTGGCCTCTTCCTCCATCTTCAAAGCCAGCAGTGGAGCATCTTCAGATCTCTCTCTGACCTCCGCATGTCTCCTCACACTCCTGCTGCCCTCTGCTAAGGACCCTTGTTAACTCTTATAACAACCCTTATTATTACTGAGCCCACCCAAATAATTCAAGATGATCAAGATCCTTAATTCAATCATGTTTGCCAAGTCCCCTTTACCTTGTAAGGTAATAATTCACAGGTTTTGAGACTAGGAGAGGAACATCTTTAAGAGGGGGTGTTATTCTGTCTACCACATAATCCTCTCCCCATCCTTCTTCCCCCACGTGTACTAAAACCAACATTAAAAATGTATCTGGAAAATTCTGTGGGCTGAGCAAACCTCTGTCCACTAGTGAATGAAGCTTATTGTAAAGGTGGATTCCATGAGGGAGAGAAGAAGTGGGTTTCAGTTACAAATCAAAGGAATGAATATAGATGTCAGAAAGCACTTATTCAGAGGACTGTCTAACAGAATTACAGAGGGGGAGCCCCAGCTGAAAGGCAAAGAATGCAGCTTGATGGTTAATGTCATTGACCATTAAGCCAGGCAGACAGGAATTTGAAGCAAGCCTTGCTACTTTTTAACTGTGTGACCTTGCAGTTCTGTACTGTAATATAATGTGTATGCTCAGTCATGTCCAGCTCTTTGCAACTCCATGGATTGTAGCCTGCCAGGCTCCTCTGTCCATGGAATTCTCTAGACAAGAACATTGGAGTGGGTTGCCATTTCCTTCTCCAGGCTATCTTCCTTACCCAGGGATCAAACCCGTGTCTCCTGCATTGGCAGGAGGATTCTTTACCACTGTGCCACTTGGGAAGCCCATAGGATACCAATAAAAATATGAAATGCATGCAGACTTCCCTGGTGGTCCAGTGTTTGAGACTCTATGCCTCTACTGCAGGGAGCATGGTTCGATTCCTGGTTGGGGAATTAAGATCCCTCATGCTATGAAACGTGGCCAAAAAAAAAAAAAAAAAACCAAAACGAATATTTTGTGGGAATTATGAGGTAGCATTAGGAAGTTCTGAGATTCTCATGACATCAGAATGTGTGGTCTTGCCCAGAGGCAAGGTTTGGAAGAGATGACCTTGGAGGAACTTTGGGGTTCCTTGAAGGTAGGACCCCATCTATGTGTGTTGAGGCCCTGAGTATATATTCAACCAACTCTTGGGTGAATTCAGAGCTGACTGCCCTTCGGCAGGCCCCCATGTCTCCTGACAACCAGCAGAGCAAAGCTGCGGCCTGTAGAAGGGTCCTACAGGGATGCAGATGAATCACCTGCTGACCCTGAGGACCTAAGGAGCAGGGTGGGACTGCTGGCCCTGGGCTCCTGGAGGGACCGGAACTCCTATGACTGAGAGCAGGGCAGCAGGCCCTTCTCTCTCAGCAGCGGAAAAACAGCCATCCCAGCACGCGCCGGCTGCACTCTGTGTCAATATGCTTAATGATTTGTGACGTGATTGATACAGAAAGCAACTTGCTATAATCCATCTGTTGAAGAGGAAGTGGGCGTTCGGGGGAAATCAGGATGATGTGCGCCCAGCTCGTTGCTGGGGCTAGGCGTGCGGGAGGGGGCCGTTTCCGACAAGTCTCCTGGTCTCCAGCCCAGGGCTGCCTGGGAAGAAGGAGCCCAGGAAAGACCACACACCAGGCAAGGAGTGAGGTGGCAGAGCTGGAGGGAGGCACTTCAAAGTTACGGCCCTGCGAGCTGGAAGCCCTCGCCCCTCTGTGCCTGTGCCCATGAGCTAGCCGGACAGCTCTGCCCTCCTGTACCTGCCCAGGCCCCCTCGTGCCCTCTCAGGAGCCTGTGTGTGTGCTTCCCTGCTCACGGCTCACAAGGTCAGCCTTCAGAGGATTGCTCAGGGCTCCTGGAGCCACCTGACCTGGCAGTGCCTGGGAGGTGACAACCCGCTCACCCCCACCCTCCACTTCTGGGGCAAGAGATACAAAAGCCCAGTACCTTTGCCTCAAGATGGAAAAAAGAACACCCTCTTCAGTGTCTTCGACACTCCAGAAGTTTCAATGTGATCAGGCTGAGGCTGAGACTTCACTTGAAATCACATCCTTCCTTGGTTCCCTCTCCTTCCCTGTTCAATCGGGCTCACTACCTGATCCTTTTCTCCAGGTAGCACTTTCCTAATAAATAAGTAAGGACCCTATTCAGACTTCTTTTTCTCAAGGAACCCAAGAATCTGGGAACCTAGAATCTGCTTCTAGGGAGCCCAAGCTCGGACAGCCCTAAGCAAAGCTGGAAGAGGATGACAGGTAGCTGCAGGCGATCCACACACTCTTTCGTTTCTATCAAGTGCTACAGTGTGATGGCCCCGCCAGGACTGTCAGGTCCCGAGGACCCATGCCAGTGGCCGGAGGCTGCAAGTCGTATCATCCCAGAGCCTGTGTGAGGGGTTGGACTCATGTGTGTGGATGTGCACATCCAAGCACTCAGGTCTGGTGCTGGGGGGGGGGTTGTCTGATCTCCCACCCCAGCCCTGCTCCCTGCCTACTCCTGCCAAAAGTGGATTTGCTTTCCTCTGTCTGCTGTGCTTGGACAGATGTTAAATTTGTCATCTAACTCACATGCCCTGAGTACATACACTGTGATGACTGCATCAGCTCAGGCTACCCTAACTAAATACCATGGCTGGGGTGGCTTCAACAACCGACATGTATTTCTCACAATTCCGCAGGCCGGCAAGTCCAAGATCAAGGTGCTTGTAGGATTTGCTTCATGGTGAGAATGCTATTCTGGCCTATGGATGGTTGCCTTCTTGCTGTATGCTCACGTGGTCTTCCTTCGGTGTGTGTGTGTGGAGACTATGAACCCCAGTCTCTCTTCTTATAAGGACACAAATCCTATGGCATCAGGGCCCTAACCTTTTGATTCCATTTAACCTTAATTATATCCATAAAGGTCCTAGATCCACATACAGTCACAGTAGGGGCTGAAGCTCCATCATGTGAATTTTGGGAGGACACAATTCAGTCTATAGCAGTGCACAAAGCCTTTTTGAATGAAAGGAACTTGAAAGTAACTTAGTTTGGTCTCTGGGTTTTGCTTGGAATCCTGCAGTGCCAGGGGCTCTACCTAGGTTTAAACCTGTGACCTGAATAATCCGTAAAGAATCTGCCACAAGTCAGCAGTTGGGAATTCACTGTTAATGTGGCTAGATCCTCAGGACATACTCTTTTACTGCTCAGATTTCCTTGAATAAGGGAGAGGAAAAAATGTGTGTTCTTTCTTTCCAGAATACTTTCCCACTCCTGTTCAGAGGGATGAGTCCCTCATTTGTTCATTCACAAGGTGAATACTTACTGAGCATCAGTTGTATGGACCTCTGTTGTCTTGGTTGCCCAGGCATGCAATCAGGCCTGGCCAATCAGAGCACTGCATCACCATGGCTGTATAATTAGTTCAGAGGTGGACAGGTGATCCATGTGGTCCAGTGATAGTGAACCTCAGGGTTTCTGTTTGATTGTTGGAGAAGTAAAACTCTAACTTGCTGGACACAAATTGGTGAAGCTATAGGTCTGGAACTGTGGGCAACCATGTTGCTAACCACAGAGAACCTGAGACAGAGCTAATATGTGGATGAGAACAGATCTAAGAAACAGAGACCACATCCTGGTGATGGTGTTTAAGGTCCCAAGTCCGTCTGTGCCTGGAGCCAGACCCTGGACTTTCAGACCTAGGCGCCAACACATTTCTTGTCACTGAGGATAGCTGTACTTCTTTTGTTACTTTTAAACAAAACTGATGTTAGCTCCAAGAAGGGGTGTGGAGCCTAGGTGACTCCGTCTTGGGAAAAGGAGCTGCCATCTTGTAATAGGGGGCAAATGCCCAAGTTCCTGGACAAACCACAGAATAGTCCAGCCCTCACCCCAGGTCATCACCCCGAGACACGACCTATCACCACTCACCAGGGAAGTGCCAGGGGCTGTTGGTGGTTAAATATACCTATCAAGGACAAACGCGGCGCGTAAAGCCCCTGACTTCCCCTCACATCAGACCAATCACCCCATTCCCGGTCTTCCCTTTGTCTTTTCCCCTTTAAAGCCTTGTACCATTCAGCTCTGCTCCAGCCGCCACCCTCACTCTGCTGCGTTGGCATGTGTGTGTGTGTGTGTGTGTGCGCGGTCCGGACCGGGTCTGCAATAAACTCCCTCTTGCGTTTGCATCAGTGAATGGCCTCCTGGTGGTTTGTGGAGATCAGGATCTGGGCACAACAGGGGGACGTGTACATGACAGGCCACACTGAGGGGTGGGAGGGTGTAAAGGCAGTGAGGATGCATGTTCCCTGGGCTGAAGATCAGAGTCCTTGTCACACTGAAGAGACTGGCAGCAAACTCCTATTAGAAAGTGACAAACTTGGGTTGAAACTGACTTGCTTGAAAGCAGAAAACTAAAAGCCTAAAATGCCTCTCAGGCTTGACTAAAAGAGCTACTCTCTGCCCATGACCTGAACTCCAACCAGCTGAGAAGCCAAAAATATTGAGGCCTGCAGGATTAAAAAGCTAAATTATCATTTCCAACTTAAAATTAATGTGAGTAAAGACAGGAAGGTGGGAAACTGCAGAAATCAGATTGGGACCTGGGAATACACTGGTCCCCTAGGCTCTTCACGGGTCCCTCCAGTGACGAGATCCCACTCAATGAAAAGGATGAAACAGGGGCCAAATAATCCCTTCCCATCCCCAGGCCATTGTTTCACATGACCTCAAGGATGTGAACTTCAGGCTGGAGGCTGGGAAACTGCTGGCCTGGAGGATGGGCAGAGAACTGGTCAGGCAATACAGTCACAGACTATGCCTTAGTGAGATTTCTGGTTTCAGGTACTAACCATGGAGCAGACAAGAAGCAAATACCCACAGCCTCCTAAGGATCCAAGAGAATGACTCTTCAAAAGAAACACCCAATCTGTCCCAAGACCTGCACAAGATGCAGTCATCTGCGGCTGTCCTCAGGCTCCCCAGTTCCTCACCGAGCAGAAGAGCTCCCTTTTGGAGGTTGCATCTTCCTCAGGGTCCATCTCAAATGTGACTGTGGAAGGCAGTGGGCAAGGGGCACCTCTCAGAAAACACACTGAAGGACAGAGAACCTCGCTGTCTGTGGGCATGGAGAGAGCCATGGGGTGAGGTCTGGTTTGGTACCCTCTGTGCGTGCTGCCTCTCAGTCTCTTCTCCACCGTGCTCATTCTGTTCCCTCCCCACCATCATATACTGCTGATGCTGTAGGGGGCAGCAAGGGGATGCTAGTGTGTCATTTAGGCCAAGACTGTAAGAGGCCACATCTGGAATGACCAAGAGAAAAGCACGTCTTGAGGAGCAGAATTCTGTAGTACCCAATGCCTGGGCTCTGGCGACAGACTGCTTCCTTTGTTTCCTCACTCCTTCCCTTCACAGTAAGTTACCTAACATCTTTGTATCTCAGTTTCCTCATCCATATGGGTGATAAAAATGGTGTGTTATTCATCTCGGATCATCTCTCTGCGGCTGCCATCTTGCTACCACATGGGCACTGAGTCAGAGGCCACTATGAAGAGGGCAGTGGGGCTGGGAGGTGGCATGAGATCAGATGTGGTGATGTTGGGTTAACCCCTGCTCCAGTCTTGTCTGAATCCAGCCTTATGCCTTCCTGATTGCTTATATGGAGAATTTATTTCCTTTATACTGAGCTGAGCAGATGGATTATTGTCACTTGCAATAAAAAAAAAAAAGGCTAGCTGATAGACCTACTGTGTGTGTTAATTACTAGATGTACAACCCTCACCACTGTGCCCACTCTCAGGAACTTTGAGATACATAATGCAGCATAGAAGGCATTGGGATAGGGAAGCCTGCATGAGGCGTAGCCAACCTCACACATAACCTAGTTGCAAGGGATCAGGGGAAACTTCCTAGAGTAGGTGACTCTTGGCCAAGTCCTGAAGGAATGGTCAGAGCCAGCTGCAGCGGGGAGAGGAGAGAATGCACCATCCCATAATGAAACTGTCCATCCCTCACTCACTGGGGGTTGTAAGCATGGGCTAGAAAACAGCGTGCTGGAAAAAGAGGATTTGTGCTTTGACTGGAAGGTGGGGAATATGCCCTCAGACCCCACCACGGTAGCCCCTAGAACAGTATCACCCCCTGATGGCTCTTCAGTGCTTTGGGTCTTGTCTGGCCTGTATCATGTTTACAATTTTTTAAGTTTGTTGCCAATATTTAAAATCGAGACCACTCGTAGAAAAGTTTGAATTGGGGTCTTCTCTTGGAGGCTTGACAGCACTGGTCCTGCATTCCCACTTGTCACCTCTGGGCTGGCTCTGAAATATAGTGCTCCGTTCAAGTAGGACTCGTGTTTCTGGGCCCACTGCATCCTGCCTATTTCTTTTCCTTACAGGTAGGTCCCCATAGGTATTTGAGTTTGCACACCCTGTTATAGAGTAAGGATGTACTGAACACGGATTAGGCTGCAGGAGCCAGTGGGTGATGCCCCAGGACAGTGGTCCCCACCCTTTTGGCACCAGGGACTGGTTTTGTGGAAGACAATTTTTCCACGAATGGAGAGGAGGGTTTCAGGATGATTCAAGTGCGTTACATTTATCGTGCCCTTTATTTCTACTATTATCACATCAGCTCCACCTCAGATCATCAGGCACTAGATTCCAGAGGTTGAGTGCACCCGTCCTAGGGAATGAAACAGACCTGAATGGGTGGAGGCCCCTTTCTGGGTCCTTTCTTCCAGGTGCTGGTTGGGGCTGTGTCCAGCTGAAGAGTAGATTTGGAGACTCTGGGTTTGAGCACAGGGGTTGAGTTGGATGGAGGGACTTATTTGACTTTATACCATTCAAGGCCACCTGGGCCAGCAAATGCAATCTACCACTTGCTCCAGGTTAGCCTCCCAGGCTTCTGCAGTGGAGACTGGAGACAAAGCCATGATGATTAAAAAAAAACAAAACCTTATTTATTTGTCTTACTTTCCTCATTTTTTTCATCTTTTTAAGGACAGCTTTCAGGTATTCCTGGTCCCCAGGTCAGAGTGCATCATAATACCATCACTGTGCACGCGTGCACATGTGTGTGAACTTAGGCCTATTTGTATGTATGTGGGTGCATGCGTGTTCTTTGAGCGTTTATTTGACATTTGTTCTTTTTATTTTAAGTTTGGGTTAGATTTCAATGCTATTAACTTAAAAGTGTCATTTAAATTCAAAGTTAAGGTTGTTCATAATAGTCTTGTACACAGCCTCTCCCCTAATTTTATTGAGGTGTAATTTACAGTCCTATTTTGAGTGTGTAGAGCTCTGTGAGTTTTGACAAATGTTTAGCCTCATGTAACCAGCACCACAATCACAATATAAACATTTCCAAAACCCCAGAGTTCCCTGTGCTCCTTCCTAGTCAATCTCCCACCACTCCTGACCCCAGTCAATTATTGTTTTGCTTTCATGTCACATTAGATTAAATTTCTTTTTTCCCCCGCAGAGTTACATATAAGTAGAATTAATACTACTTCCTCTTTTGTATCTATTTCACTCAGCGTGATGTTTTGAGATTCATTCATTTGGTTGTGGAATGTTACTTTTCTTTTTCCTGAGTATTATTCCATTGACTGTACAGTGACCCTGTCATTTACTGATCTAGTCACCTACTGATGGACATACTGTTTCCAGTTTTGGGTATTACTGATACAAATAAATCTGCTATGAACATATGTATATGGGTCTTTGTGTAGACACATATTTTAATTTCTTTTGGGCAATACCTAGGAGTGGAATGGGGTGGGGTCTGTGGTAATTGTATGTTTAACTGCTTAAGAATTTGCCTTTTTTTCCAGCATAGTAATTGTACATTTTTATTCTCTCACCAGGAATGGATGAATCCACCACATGAGGCGATACACAGAGTTCTACACCCTTCCAGTCTTTGGAGTTTCCTTCTTTTAGAGTTTAGCCATTTTAATGGGTGTGCAGTGGTATCTAATTGTGGTTATTAATTTGCATTTCCACGATGACTAATAATGTTGAACATCTTTTCACGTACTTATTGGCCATATGTAAATCTTTTTGCACATAATAGCATCTTAATACTGCTCAACCTCTAATAGAGGCCAAGAAGATTATACAGAAAATTAGTTCACAGTATGGCAAATCAGTTCAATGAAGAGGACAGGGTAGGTGTGAGAAGGAGAAGAGGTAGCATCTGATCTCTGAGCTGAAACTGGGAGGTTGAGGTTTTTATCATTTTCTCAGAACTAAGCAGCTGGGGCAAGTGACTGGCAGGGATCAGACCCGTTTCTGTGACGGAGATGCTTCAGTGCTTGGCTTAGCGGCTGCCTCTCTGTTGGGCTCCTCGGGGGCTGGGGGGAGGGCAGGTAACGCAGAGTGGGGCATTGAAAGCCACAGTGGCAGAATCATGGTGTTGCCTCCTTTTGATGAGTTTGCTTGTTCCTGGACATATGTTCAGAGCCTGCCTGGACTCTCCAAGTCCACTGAAGCCACCTCTACCCTTGGTTGGAGATCAACCCAAACAGGGCCTGACCCTCAGATAGAGGCAGAGGTGAGCTCTGTCTGCTAGTCATGCCCCTAGGCAGCTGAGTGGCAGGTGATTTGGTCCAAGCTCACAGGTGGCTGGACTCAGTCCTGTGAAATTTCCACTGTGAGTCAGGCAGATCTAATCCTGCCATCACTCAAAGCTTTACCTCAGCCTGGATGAACTGTGGGACCTCAACTCACCAGGCCCATCCACGGACCAGTCTGTTCCGTGTGAAAACATGTTCGATTGATTTTTTTTTTCAATGACTAAGTCTGCTGTCTGCACCAATCAAAATGAGATTTGGCTCCAGGAAGACTTCGATTAGGGAAGGAACGTCTTGTTCTTTGTCAGTTTGGCTTATCTTCTGTTCCAAGAGCTCATGGGTTTGTCATCTGCATCAAAGTGCTCGTGTCTTCTGCCACTAATTGGCTGTGTTGTCAACATGACACACTGAAAGTCAGTGGTTTTGGAATGTACTGGGACCTGCGTTTAGTCACAGCTCTGACAATTACAAGCAGTGTGACCTCAGGCAAGTCTCTCTAAGACCCCTTTTCCTCTGTAACATGGGGATAGTAAACTTTACCTCATTGTATGGTTTCAATAATTAAATTTGCCGGTGGACTTGGTGCTGAGCTATTTTGCTGTTTGCACTGGCTCTGGGCTTCAAGCTTCTGCCTCTTGAGTCAGTTGAGTCAGGTGACCTCCCAGGGTCATCCTGTTCTGATATGTGACTCTGAGAAAGAGAGCAATGCTCTCGTCCAGATCACCGAGTAACTTTTCCTGGCAGCATATTATGTCTCAAGAGGGGAGGACACAGTAAGACATGTCAACAGAAAATTTTGGTTTCTGTAAATAGGAGGAGCTTTTAACCTTAATGACAGCCAGTTTAACACCTACAAAGTATTCAGTACTACTCCTGGGCTAAACTCCTTTCTTCTTCCTGCCCACTCTCCAGGCAGCAGCACTGTCTCATAGGCCCATGCATTTGGGTAAACAATCCACCAAGACAAAACCATGTCTCAGATTCAGTGGTCCCCTCTGTCTGAGTCAGAATAGTGACCTTGTGGTACCTCAGTTTCTCTTTCATTCCAGGCATTCTACAGGCCTTACTCTTTCCTTCCTGGCGTCAAAGCTGTGACTTATCCTCTCAAATGCCCTCCGGGGTCCTCCAATAGGAGTTGGCAGGATGAGTAGCGAGAATTATTATTAATTAGTGAAAATATGTATCATCACATAATTGGAGTGTATAATTGATGCTTCACTGCTGCAGGCAGAAATAGAGGGAGAGATAGATGAAAGCCAGGGAAGAAGGAGGCCACCATAGATCCCAGCCACTGTCTAGAATGAGAAATACAGAGGATTTGGAGCTTCTGATACCTGCAAAATGTGGAGTGACCAAAGGTCACGTGCTGGGGGCCTAACAAGCAAAGAAGCAGGGGACAGACAAGCCCTTAGTGTTAGCAGGTGATGAAAATAGAGCTGCTTCCCCAAGCAGATCATTTTAAGCCCACATTCTGAGCCTGCTGGTGTGTGTGTGTGTGTGTGTGTGTGTGTGTGTGTTTGTTTTACAGCAGCATCAGATTTCTAATGAAAGAGCTCAGTTGATTTCTGCAGTAGCACAGGAAGAGATGATAGCATATCGCTTGTGGCTGGCTTCTGGACTGTCCCCTGATTTCTTGTACTTTTGAGTCTTTATCGCTCTGTCAGCACCCAGGCAGGGCTTCCACCCCCTCCCTGGTCCCAAGGGCTGGGTTATTATAAATGAGTCGTGATGTCTAGGATCTATTTGTTTCAGGGCTCATTTGTTGGAAGAGGAGGAGTAAGGTCGCAAGGAAGAGTGTCTTCTTGGTATATTGCACTCAAATTTTCCTCTGCTCCACTGAAGGTGTGGAAGAAGGTGTGTGCGCAGTGGGTGGCTGGGGGCTGGGGGACTTCGGCAGGATGGGAGAGGAAGCAGCTGTGGGTCATTCTTGGAAAGGGGGGAACAAAATAATAATAGCAGCAGGCACCATATGTTGAATGCGTCTAGTGTGCGAGGCACTGTTGTTTTTGTTTAGTCACTAAGTTGTGTCCAACTCTTCTGCAACCCCATGGACTGTAGCCCTCCAGGCTCCTTTTCTATGGGATTTCCCAGGCAAGACTACTGGAATGAGTTGCCATTTCCTTCTCCAGGGGTTCTTCCCAACCCGGGGATCGAACCCATGTCTCCTGCTTGACAGACGGATTCTTTACTGCCGAGCCACCTGGGAAGCCCTGTCAGGCGCTGTGCTGGAGACGTGATACCTGCCTGAGTTCATGTCATTGCCATGCCCTTCTGTGATGTGGGTGCTGTAATTATTCCCAGGCATCGGGAGGGCAACAGAAGCCGAGGGAAGAGAAAGCACCTGCCGAAGGACATCCAGCTGATAAGGGATGGAGCCAGGACTCCAGTCCAGGTCCTGCTCCAAGCCCACACCTGCCCGCCAGCCCATCCTCCGGGCGCACCCCATGTTGTCAGCTCTGCAGCCTGCTGCCACTGCCACCCGTGTTTCACCCTGAGCGGCCCCCCCCAGCCCCATAGGCTCGCCATCAGCATCAAACGAGCTCTTGATTATTAAGTACTCAGAGCAACGGCAGGTCCTTGTTATTATTATTTTTCTAAATGCTGTTTTTCTTTCTTTGTGCCAGACACTCTGCTGAATGCTGCAGGGCTGCAGAGGTAAAACAAACCTACTTCCTGCCCTCCGGGGAGCTCCCATTAGAGCTGGGAGGTGGGACAGACACATGCAGATAGTAAAAAGCGATGTGTGATGTGCCAAACACGGCTCATGGAGTAAAGGCAGTTGAAGTCCAGGATGAGGAGATGCTGCTTGGGGTAAAAAGGGAGGGCTTCATGGAGGAGGACCTACAGCTGAAGGTAGGCCTGGGTTTTTAAAGTTTAAGTTGGAGTGGGTGAGGTCAAAGCCTTCTGGTAGAAATAATGATACCAAAATGTCAGCTTCTCACCCAAAAAAATGAGAGTGGGATTTTTTTTAATTTTAAAAAATTTAATGCAATTTTAAAGGTCGCTTTTTATTTACAGCTATTACAAAATATCGGCTATATTCCCCGTGTTGTACAATATATCCTTGAGTCTGTCTTGCACCCAATCGTCTGTACCTCCCATTCTTCCACCCTTATGTTCCCCCTCCACCCCACTGGCAACCACTAGTTTGTCCATTATCTGTGAGTCTGCTTCTTTGTTGTTGTTACATTCACTAGTTTGTTGTATTTTTTAGATTCCACATATAAGTGATATCGTACAGTGTTTGTCTTTCTCCGACTTACTTCACTTGGTACAATAAGGCAGAGATTTTTGTCTGTTTTGTATGCTGCTGTGTCCTCAATGCCCAGAAGAGTGCCTGGCACAGAGTAGATTCTCAAAAGATGTAGGTTAAAAGAGTGGATGAGAAAAGGGAACGTTTAGAGGAAGCTGCAAGGTCTGTTTGGGTAAGACGGGCAGACTGATTTGGCCAGAACGGAGAGTGGGCGGTGACGGTTAGAGGAGAGAGGCTGGAAGCAGCATTTAAATGGATCTTGAAGGGTGAATCTGATTTTGATAGATGGAGAGAAAGGAAGTAGCTATAATAAAGCCTGGCATGCCTTCACATGAAAGCCCAGGAGAATAAGTGAAAAGCTTCACCACGTACAAACCAGAAAAATTTTTCCCACCTGGACACCTGGAACAGAGGCGGTAAGGCTGAGAGTAGGGAACAGAGGAGAACGCAAACCCCAGGCTGGGCTGCGGCACAGAAATAGCAAATGCAGCCCACAGGCGCCTGGTCCCATTATCCTGCCCCCCTTCGTCACTCACGTCCCCTTCACAATTTGCAGCCCACCGTATTCGTCAGCTCTAGTTTATGGCAGTGACTTCACTGTGCCAAAGGCTGGTCTCAGATGACTCCTTAAACTGACTGCTTGGCGTCTTTAAGCCGTTGCTCAGTGGACTCGTGTTCCTACTTTCCAACAGCCCACCCAGAAGTGGTGCAAGAGTGGACTGAGCATTGCTTAGTAAGTACCGCAACCGCAACAAAGAGTTATCTGGCCCCAGATGTTGACAGTGCCTAGACTGAGAAATCCTGTCAACCGTATGAGCCTCTGTTTCCTCATCTGTAAAATGGGGGTGAAGAACATGGGTTGCTAGGAAGATCAAATTTAGTGTGCGTGTCAACTTGTGGTGGGGGTGGAAAGGTAGTCCCTGGCACACAGTAGGTCCTCAATTTGGTTCCTGTCATCTACTCTCAAGTGCCGTCTTCATTCTGGATGTGGAGAAATTAGAGAGAATTCAGAAGCATTGTCAAGGTAATTACAGAGCAGGGAGTAACATTTTGAAGGAACATGAAAAGAGGTGGGATTATTTAGGCTGAAGAAGAAAGGTGGCTCAAAGGTGACTTAATAATAGTCTTAAAGCCTAAGAAGAGTTATTATTTAGGGAAAGATAATCCACTGCTTTCCATCTCCACTGAGGAATGAAAATGAACCACCATTAGGGTAGAATTAGGCTAGATAGAAGGCATAACTTCCTGTCTACAAAGGTCAGCTGAAGAAAGAACCTTCTGCAGCATCTTAAACCCAAGGACTGCTCCACATCAGAATTCATCAGCTAAGACTAATAAACAACTTCCTATGTGTTGAGAGAGCTGTGGGAATGGTTGGAGTCAGGTGGGGAGGTGCAACAGTGGGAATGGAAGGGTCTCTGCCCTCCCACTTGGAGAGTGTGTGGTCATGGATGCCCTGCAATTCCAGACCAAGGGGGATGTCCTCAGTTCCACAGGGGCAGAGATATGAGCAGGGAGAGTCCCTGAGCTATGCTTGGGAAAGTTAATAGTATGTGTCTGTAGTTTGGGCTAGAGGCATCCCTGGAGGGCAGAGCGGTCAGTTAGGGACCTGAACATGAGGATTAAGGTTGGGAGGGAGGTAATGAGGGTGGTGGCAGCTGGGAGGAGTCAGAAAATCCTCTCTTGAGCCCTGTTTCCTGGGTGAGCCTCTGATTTCTCCATCAGGGTAGACAGGTTGGCTCCAAGCTGGGCCACCTGCTGATCTCAGCACCCTGGAATCCACCCTGAATGAGTGCTGGATCCACTCCTTTCCGCTCTGGAAACTGGAAGTGTGGCAGAGCCAACCATGGGCTCAGCCGCTGATGGGGCTCTGCTGGTGGGAATGCACGAGGCCCACTGAGGCAGGCCAGGGTCTCCATCCTGCCTGCTGCTTGGCAGCCTCTAAGTTGATGCAGAGTGCTGGTAGCGCCAGGCCACTCCTGGGGCTGCCCCTGCAACCTGTGGTAACAGGCAAAACAGCCACTCCCCCTGGGGTTGGCTGGAGGAGAAGGAGATGACAGAGGACGAGATGGTTGGATGGCACCCCTGACTCAAAGGACATGAGTGTGAGCAAACCCAGGGAAATAGTGAAGGACAGGGAAGCCTGGTGTGCTGCAGTCCATGGAGCCGCACAGAGTCGGACACAATTGAGCAACTGAACAGCAACCCTGGGCACCTGAGCAGCACAACTTAGAAGCCTGTACAGCTCCAGACAGGAAGGTTGTGCAGAGGGTCTCAGCCAAGACCTGGGTGCAAGGGAAGGGGTTTGGGTTACAGGGCCTGAAGGTCAGAGCTGACCCCAGGGAGGACTTCCTGACCCAGAGCAGTGAGAGGCTACCAGGTGCTGAGAAGTGGGCATAAGGAGGAGCAGGGGGGCCTCACCCCTAGGAGGTGCCTCGGAGTCACCTGGAGAGAGTGGGGAGCAGAGAGCTAGCTCCTCAGGCCCCAGGCAGACCTAGGGAGTCAGGATTCAGGGGCACTGGCGGAGAAACACCTGCCCTCTTCAGAGTGGTGAGCGGCTCCCCCCTCAGAGTGAGCGGGGCCTCTACAGCAAGCACCCCTCAGAGCTGGGACTGCGAAGGGCAAAGAGCTAGAACTTCAGCAATAGGAGGACCTGCGCTGTGAATTCTGCTTCGATAATATTAGTTCTGGAACCTTCCACAAGGCACAAAGCTCAGTTTCTTCCTGATTCAAAGGAAGATGTCAGTACCTTTTTTATAGGGTTGCTCTGAGGAATAGATGAAATAATGCACTGCCTCTATAAGCTTGGTTCTTAACAATTAGCATTCTTTCCTCTTCCATTGCCTCAGGGCCAGGAACAGAGTGAGCCTGGCCAGGTGGCTTGAGGCGTCCTCTGGAGGCATTCATTCTCAGGTGAATGAATGGGCCCAAGAGCAGGCACCTCCTTTGATTTTGCACCCTGGGGGCATACCTAGTCCCAGTGCCTGCCCTGCTCTTGAGCAATTCGTCATCTCAGGCACAGGCTCATTTAGTTCAACAAATTCTGGAGAGAGACCCTCAAAGTCTGCAGAATCTCAAGGGTGACATGGAATGTGCACTGTGATAATCAGAGATGGAGATAAACCTGTGGAGAAGAGGACCCAAATGTGGCATCTGACCCAGACTGGAGGGGCAGGGGAGCGGGCTGAGGAGTAGAGTTGGAAGGATTAACCAGCAGGAGTTAACCAGCATCACCGACTCTCCTGCAGTGGGATCCCAGCCCAGTTAATCTTGTTCTACCATCAGGAGAACAATTTGGCCCAGGCCTACTCTGAGATTCTAAGGCTGTGCCCACAGGACACCAGCCACCTGTACAGAAAGTGTAAAAAGCTCACCAGATGCTTCTAGAGCTCAGAGGGTTGGCATCGCTGAGGCCTGGCCCCCATCAGCTGGCACAAGGCAGCTGTAGAGGAGCGTGGCAATATCCCCATGAGGAGGAGGATTTCACTTGCCACTCAGCAACAAGGCCACTAGCAGCTCACTCCTCTGGAGCGAAGGCGCTGCAGTCATGAATCACGCCACTCCCCAACTATTTTGAAAGGAAGCTTCCGCGATGAAGGAGGAGAATTACAGAGAGCAGTACCAGCGTTGGGAAAACATGCCCAGCTTCCATCGGCAGCCGTCACTTCCTTTCTTTCTGCTCGAGGTGCATATGACAGGAGCTTCCGAAAAGCGCATAAGTGCAGGAAACTGTGTGAGTGTGTGTGTTTGTCTCTGAGCAACTTTCATCCCGCCAGAGGTTCAGTCTGTCTGTAAAACCCGCTTCCCTGTCAGCAGCTGGCGCAGCAGCTGGCGAGGCAGCTCAACAATGGAATGAACTCCGCTTGTGTCACCGCCTCCACCTAAGCGAAGCTCCCTCCCATCTCTCCCTCCAGCACAGGAGTTTACATTGGTACACCGTTATAGATACATGGCAGAGGGTGGGCTCCTCGGTAAGGTTTTCCCAGCTTGAGGTCCAGCCGGGAGAGCTCCTCTCCGCTTCACCTGCCACCACAGAGCCATCCTTCATCTCCAGCTGCAGCCCTGTAGAAATTTCAGCAAGTTCCAGTGAAAATTCTAGTGTGGGTGATAAACTCTCCTGGACAGGGCCACCTAAGGACAGGGAAGTTGTAGAAAAAGACATCTGGAATTTGATGCAGACTTTATGATGCCATGATCAAGAGAACTGTTCCCAGAGGCCTTTGACGTCCCTTGCTGTTTGAAGCCATTGTCTGTCTGTGGTAATGACCAGATTCTCTGGGACCGGAAAGACTTTAGAAGTCAGCTGGTTCCCTCTCCTCCCCTCCCCTTCCCTGCCTCTTTTTCCCCTATTTCCATTCTTAAATCTCCTTTGCAAGTTGGTCATCACCCCACTTATATCCTTCTAACAACAGGGAACTCAGTATGTCTCAAGGCTCAGGGCCTCCTGGATGGTTCTACGGCTCTTCTTCCATTGAGCTGAAGTTTGTCCACAATGAGTTGATTGCCACCCACGAGGAGCACAAAAATGGAATCTAATCTATCGGGACATCACCCTGGAAGTCTCATGCAAACTTGAGCCTTCTCTCCTTGGGGAGAACAGCCCTACTTCCTTAAATTGCTCTCTTGTGCATTGTTTATGTTCCTTTAGTTGGAAATGAATATCTGATGGCTATTCTGATTCATATTCTTTTCTTTCGGGGAATTTAGGAAGCAACATGGCCAACTTTGAGCCTAGTATGTTGGTTTATCAAAGTGGCATCACAACTATTACTCCCAGAGTAATTGAGCCCTGCAAGCCTTGTCTGCCTGATGACATCCTGACCAGGCAGAGCCAGTCAGTCCATTGGCAAAACACTCATTCTGCCTAGAACCCGGGCTTAGAGAGAAATTTTCAAATTGCTGAAGTCCCAGGGGCTTCTGGGTGGCTCAGCAAGGAAAGAATCCACCTGCAATATAGGAGACTTGGTTTTGATCCCTGAGTTGAAAGATCCCCTAGAGAAAGGAAAGGCAACCCACTCCAGTATTCTTGCCTGGAAAATGCCATGGACAGAGAAGCCTGGCAGGCTGAATACAGTCCATGGGGTGGCAAAGAGTTGAACATGATTGAGCAACTAACACTTCAGGGGATTCTCGAAGGACAGTGGACATCCTTTAGATGTGAAGCTTAGCGGAGCTGACATCTGCGTGCTATCTTTGTACTTGTGTACAGATCAGTTTGACTTCCTGCACTTTCGCTGAAGTTAAATGTTTTTGAGGGTAACCAGGAGGCCCTTCACCTTATCAGGAAATCATTGTTTACAAGAGAATAATCCAGTCTTTGGAGCTGGTGACTAGGTCAGAATTCCAGGACAGGAGAGACCTACCCTTGGCCACCTCTTTGCTGGAGCAAAAATAGTGCAGGGGGTCCCCCTTTTCTCCAAGGAAATGCAGTTCATATCTGCTGGATCTGAACCAGAAAGACTAGCCCTTTGAGGAACTGTCTCCCTGCTTGAGAGCATCCAATCCCTTCCACCACCTCAGTGCCTAATTTCCAATTTGTTGGTGTTTTCCATTTCATTTCCCTCCCCCTCACCTTTCCTCCCTGCAGAATCATTTGGGGCTTTGATTTTCCTTTGTTGGATGAGAATTTCCTTCCTATCACAACTCCACCTCCCTCCTCCTACCCTCATGACAATGTTTAATTCAGCTGTTTCCTGCACCTGGCTTTGCCTCACACCAACCAGGGGGTGGGCAGAATCACCGCCTGCAGCCCCTGCTTTACCTCCCTCCACGTGAGACCTAGGCCTCTTCAGTTATACTCCCTTCTGCTGGTGTCAGGATGGAGTGAACTTTAATTACTGACACTGCTGTGCCTGGAATAGGGGCTTGGCGAAGCCCCTGCTCCATCCCTGGTGGTCTGCCCAGTATCCTGGCAATAGGAACCTAGAATATTCCCATAATCCTCTGGCTGGTAGAGATCCCAGTCTCTTTCCCTGGACTTCCAGGCAGGACTGTCCCACACTCACTGTGCCAAGTTTGAGGAGGGATGGTGGTATGGCAGAAGAGGAAGTCTCTATTAAGAACTGCAGAAAATGAAATTCTATTACCTATCTCCCATGCTCTCCCACTCATGGGGTCTTCCTGTGGCAATGGATTTCGTGCATGCATGCTAAGCCACTTCAGTCATGTCCAACTCTTTTTAACCGCTTGGACTATAGCCCACCAGGCTCCTCTGCCCATGAGATTCTCCAAGAAAGGATACTGGAGAGGGTTGCCATTTCCTTCTCCAGGGGTGGGAATGGATTGCTCTAACCTAAATCCTAACCACTGTCATTTTATTTATGGTTAGCAATTATTCTTTCAAAAAATTTTATCTCTTTGGCTGTGTCAGGTCTTAGTGGTGGCACACAGGATATTTCTTTGATGCTCATAGGCTTCCCTCTAGTTGTGACACGTGGACTTAGTTGCCCTGCAGCAGTGGGATCTTAGTTCCCCTGACCAGGGATTGGACCCATGTCCCCTGCACTGAAGGCAATTCTTAACCGCTGGACCACCTGGGGGAAGTCCTCCACTAGATTTTTGCCTTTATTAAAGCCATTCTGGCTTTGTTCTCTCTCACTCTCCCGATCACCAAGGTTGGTCAGGTGGGCAAGGTGCTGGGATCAGGGTGTCCTTGTCTCCTTCATGGTATTACTTCATCTCTCTCCATCTTTGGCTCAGGCTCCACAAATGGCTATTTTCCTATTAGCATCTCCTTTGTGTCACAATTCCCAGTGGTGATGGAATTGAGATGGCTCCTCCAAGAAAGCACAGCTCTGTGGATCAACTATTTATTGGGTGTTGAGACCATCATACCAATTTCACTACGCTGAGATTCTGATTGATATTCTCCAACCTGTAATCCATGGTCAAAGGGATTTCGAAGTGAGGAAGGGCCCTGGTCTGCATAAGCAGCCCATCTGTCCATTCACCGAATTACTCATTTAACAAATACTTTCTGACTCTCTAGCGCCAGCCAGTCACTGGGCAGAGCATGAGGAAAATGAGCTAAGAAAATAGGATTCTTCTTCCCAAGTCACTGGCAGACTTGGGGAAGCCGTATGTACCCATGTACATGTTATAGTGCCAGGTGGTGGGTACTTTACATGTACAGAATGGGAACAGGGCAGCTGTGCCTGGGGCCTCAGGGAAGGCATCATGCAAGCGATGACTTTTGAACCATGTCTTTGAAGGAAACATGGGAGCTCTATGGACAGCTGAGAAGGCAGAGGGAAGACTCGATGTTACATTGTTCAGACCAGCAAGGCACTTTAATTGCTTTCCCTGGTGTTTGTCTCAAACTTAGAAATTATGAACTATATAGTTGATTCTTTTAATCTAGTACAGTATCTATACAGGGGCTTCCCTGGTGGCTCAGAAGGTAAAGCATCTGCCTGCAATGTGGGAGACCCAGGTTCAGTCCCTGGGTTGGGAAGATCCTCTGGCGAAGGAAATGACAACCCACCCCATTACTCTTGCCTGGAAAATCCCATTGACGGAGGAGCCTGGACGGCTACAGTTCATGGGGTCTCAAAGAGTCAGACACGACTGAGCCACTTCACTTTCTTTCTTGCAGTATCTTCGGTGTGCACAACTCTGTGCTCTGGGGCACCTGACAAGTGGTATCAGCTGCTGTTCATAAAGATGAGGGAGACCAGGCCACACAGAGGGTGCAGGCGTTAGGGCCTGAAATCAGGTCCAGCCTCTACCCCTCACTGAGGCTAATGCCAGCATCTTCCAGGAAACGTGTAGAGGGCTCTGCTTACTGTCTAAGTTCTGAGTTCCTAAGGGTGCCAAGTGTGCACTAGTCAAAATTTAGATGTAAGGAGAGCGTAAATCTGTCCAGGGGAGTTCTGATTTTGGTGTCTGCTCTTTAATCAATAGCATTAGGCATTCCAATTGAAAGGTCTTAATCTGATGGTCTCCCAGAAGAGTCATTGGTTCTGATGTGGACATTTTACATGGCTTCCTGACTGCTAAGGAGACGGGGCTGGCTTCCCAGAAGAACAGATTCTGCTCTTTGCATTGTCTTTGGATCAAGGGCCAGAGATGAGATTGGTTTTCATCACAGCTTCAAAGCTTAGCACTGGAACAGACCTTGGTTAGTTCAATGCTTCTGCCCCTGAAAAGACCACATGAAGTCCTTGGGGGACCACCCTAGCCAGGTGAAAATAGATCCTACTGCCAAAGAGAATCCATGATTTCCTTTCCAGGGGACTCTGAAAGAGCGCCCTTAGTTACATTTAAATAATTCAAGCTGATGTTTAAATGTTTTTCACTTTGTTCTGGTTTCCTCCACATTTCAGACTTGGCAGGCTCATCATCAAGGAGTTAGAGAGGGAGCTTTCAGTGGAAGGTGTTCTGGGTGGGTTGGTGGCTGTGGGCATCATTCCTGGGGAGCAAAGGAGGGCGGGAAGGTCCCCCTGGAGAAGCGGATGGCTACCCGCTCCAGTATTCTTGCCTGGAGAATTCCATAGTCATAGAAGCCTGGCGGGCTTCAGTCCATGGGGTCGCAAAGAGTTGGACATGACTGAGTGACTGACATGTAACAGCAAAGGAGTTAATGTGTGCAGACTGCAGCTGGAAGGGGAGTGGCCCACGGAGTTCCTTCAGCTCAGTCCCTTGACCTCTCCCCAGAGAGGCCTCCCCGGTCACTGTACACAAAAAGCCTCATCCTACTGGCCTGTTTTATTTTCTTCATAGTACTGCTAGTTATATTTCTGCTTATTTATTATCCATTTCCCCTTGGAATGTAAGCGCCACAAATACAACATCACCTTGGGTACTGCTGTGTCTCCTGGTATCTTATAAGGTCTCAATTAATATGTGATTAAATAGTTGAGTAAAGAATATGAAAAGTTTTTGTCTAGACTCTGAAATACAAGCTAGGTACATATTTTTCTGGACTTACAATTGAAAGGTCAAGTCTGTGAAGCCCTAGGTCACAGAGTCACTGTGAAGACTACCTGAGATAATATATGTTCTAAACTTGAAAACATTTCATAGACAAGGACTTCCCTGGTGTTCCAGTGGTTGAGATTCTGCATTCCCAATGCAGGGGGCATGGGTTCAATTCCTGGTCAGGGTGCTTTTGGAGAGGCAGCTGTGAACAATGTCATGAAGCAAGATCTTAATTCCTTGCCCAGGAAGTGAACTTGGGTAACTTGGATGAGAACCAGAAATCCTAACCACCGAACCAGCAGTCGTGTCTGACTCTTTGTGATCCCATGGTCTGTAGCCTACCAGGCTCCTCCATCCATGGACTTTTCCAGGCAAGAGTACTGGAGTGGGCTGCCATTTCCTTCTCCAGGGGATCTTCCCAATCCAGGGACCGAACCCGGGTCTCCTGCATTGCAGGCAGACGCTTTACCATCTGAGCTACCAGGGAAGCCAGCTTGGCTGAGAACCAGAAATGCTAACCACCAGACCAGCAGGGGCTAGAGGCTAGAAGCTATTTTTTCCTAAATCTTTGGCCCCATTGAAAAATGCATTTTTCACAGAGGCAGAAACTGTACAAAGTTTATTATTAGAGACGTAGCACAGCAACAAGTGGGAGAGCACATAGAGAAATGATTTGTCAGTTAATATAGAAGCAAGACAGAGATGCACACCTGGAGAGAAATGAGGTGGGTGTCCCTGCTGATGAGGAGGACCATAGTAGAGCAGAGATTTAATCATTTATATAGGGCAGTTCTTCTGGGTCTTTGTTTACCTTTAGCCAATTATCTGGTTTCTTTTTCCACACCTGACCTACACTGGGACCCTCCCAAACATGTGTGTGCAACTTTTCCCAGATGGATTTCAGTCCAGAGGCCTATGGGGCAGCCTTGGCCCATCCCATAATAGGGGAACCAAGATCCTGTATGCTGCACACTGTGGCCAAAGAAATAAAAAAAATAAATTATTATATAAATATTAAATGTAGTACATACATAATGTTTATCTCTGCATCCTCTCTTTCTTCGGGGTCCCCATGGTTCTAACTGGCCTGTCAATCACAACAGGCCATAGGGCTAAGCATGTGACCCAGGCCTGGACAGTCATCTCTTCCCTTGGGACAATGATTGGCCCAAGAATTGATCACATGATCCAAACAGAGCCAATTAGAGTTCTTTCCTAAAATTTATATATTTGTGCTAAGAGAAAAGAAAAAAGGCTATGAATCAAGGCATTTGAAAGCTACCCTCTCTATCACAAGGGCATAAAAGCTATTTTGCAGATGACACAGACAAACAGATGAGATGCGGATGGTGAGAGGCTGGTGTCTGATGGCACTGATTCCAGGCTCTGGCTTCTGATTGTTGGATCCCTGGAGCTCTTCATTCTTTGAACTCTCTTAGTTATTTTCCACTTTACAAGCCAACATTTTGCTTAATTAGTTTGATATGGTTTTCATTTTTATGTAGCTGAGAAGATTTATTCCTGGTCATTCATTTATTGGTGTTTTCATTTATGAATTTAGTCATTTATATATTTAACAAAGATTTATTGACTATAAAACACCATTGTTGTATAACAAAGAATTTGATTAATCTTTGTTCTTGGTTCCCAGGAGAGAGCTTCTAAACCCTTGGAAGTGGTGTCTTTGTTATTCACAATGAGCCCCTGGGGACCACACCTGAGTTTGTACCAAGGACTTGATTCTGGATGGAGGTTGGTCCTTCCAGAGAAACAAACTTTGTGGTTATAGAGTTGGGCTTTGAGTGAAGTGATGTTGGCCTGACCTCCTCCAGAGAGGGAGGGGATTGCATCACATGGCCAGTGATGCAATCAATCACGTCTACATAATGAAACCCCAATAAAAACTCTGAGCACCAAAGCTCAGTGGAACCTCCTGGCTGGTGAACACACCGATGTCCCAGGAGAACCACACATTCTGATTCCAGGAAAAGAGGGTATGGAGGCTCTGCATTTGGGCTCCCCAGACCTTGACTGTGAGTCTTTTCATTTGGCTGGCCCTAATTTGTATCTTTTATCATAAACACATTGAAAGTATAGTACATTCCAGAGTTCTGTGGGTTGCTATGTTTAGTCACTAAGTCGTGTCCAACCCTTGGCCACCCCATGGACTATAGCTTACCAGGCTTCTCTGTCCATGGGATTTCCCAAGCAAGAATACTAGAGTGGGTTGCCATTTCCTTCTCCAGGGGATCTTCCTGATCCTGGAATCAAGCCTGCATCTCCTGAACTGACAAGCAGATTCTTAACCACTGAACCGCCAGGGAAGCTGCACTGAACTATAAAACCCAAGGAAGTTGTAGAAACTTCTGAATTTGCTGCCAATTTTTCAAAAAAAAATAGGTGGCCTGAGGATCCCCAAACTTGTGGCTGGCATCTAAAGTGACAGCAGTCTTCTTGGGGACTAACCCCTTAATTTGTGTCATCTGCATTAATTCAGAGGGTTTGTGCAGAATTTTACTGCAGTATTATAACCATACATATGACCCAATCATTCCATTCTAGGTATTTATTCAAGAGAAAAGGAAATTAGTAATTTTTCACCAGATGAAAGCTTTGTATAGAAATGTTTGTAGCAACTTTCTCTGTAATAGTCCCAAACTGGAAACAACCCAAATGTCCATCGATAAGTGAATAGATAAACAAACTGTAGAACATCTGATCAATGGAATACCACTCAATGATAAAAGGAACAAATTAGTGAAACAAGCAATAACGTGGAGAGTCTTAAAATAATGATGCTGAATGAAAGAAATCACACAAAAGAGAGTATACATTGTGTGCTTTCATTTACATAAACCCCTAGAGAAGACCAACTAACCTATAGTGGCAAGGTGGCCTGAGAGGTGAGGTGGGGAGAGGTGGCAGGGAAAGGTTATGAAGGGCAGAAAGACACTTCTTGGGTGGTGGGTATGTTCACTATTTTGACTGTGATGATGGATTCTGAGGCATAGATCCCTGTCGAAGCTTATCAAACTGGGAAAAAGAATCTTAAAAAAAAAAAAAAACAGACTGGCTATATATACAATTGATTCACTTTGCTGTATATCTGAAACTAACTCAACATTGTAAATCAACTTTTTCTGTTGTTCAGTCACTAAGGCACGTTTAACTCTGCAGCCTCATGGACTACAGCACACCAGGCATATATCTCTATACTTCACTCTCTTTCAGAGTTTGCTGTAATTCATGTTCATTGAGTCAGTGATGCTATCTAACCATCTCATCCTCTGCCACCCCTTCTTCTTTTACCTTCAGCCTTTCCCAGCATCAAGGTCTTTTCCAATGAGTTGCCTCTTCGCATCAGGTGGCCAAAGTATTAGAGCTTCAGCTTCAGCATCAGTCCTTCCAATGAATATTCAGGGCGGATTTCCTTTAGGATTGACTGGTTTGATCTCCTTGCAGTCCAATTAATACTTCACTAATTTTTTTAAATTACAAAATATTAAAAAAGGAAAAAACTCATCCAATTGTATATTTGAAATGTAAGTAGTTTATTGTATGTCAATGAAACCTCAATAAAGCTATTACAAATATCATTATGGTAGGTCCAGTGAAAGGCTGGAAGTTTCCTTATAACATCTCCTGTACCTCTGACTCAGTAAATCCTAGGAGGACTCTTGACTAACCTCCAATGTGCTGCTCCTGACATACTCTCTCCTGGTTAAGGACACTATCCTCTACCCAGAACCCAGAAACCTAAGAGTTTTTCTGGACTTTATCCTTTTCTTTCATCAATAGCCTGCTGGAAATTAAATTCTAATGATTCTTTTTCCACTTTAATATCTCTTAAATTCAACTCCTCCTCACCAACAGAGTTCAGATTATTATTACCTTACATGTGAATAGTTAACGACAGGCTCCTAACTGGGTTTCCAGTTTCCAGTCTTACTGTCATGCCCACAGTCCCACCTACGCCTGCTTTTGTAAACCTCCTATGGTATCCATTCTCTACACTGTTTCCAGTGAGACCCTTCTAGAACCTATGTGTGACTCTGAAGGACCTTAATACATGTTGTTTCTTCTAGATAAAAGGTAGAAAATAAATGTCATTCTCCCTTCTTTGCCTAGATAATACTTGCCTTAAACCATGACTGTATTATTCCCATACCCCCAGTCTAGTGATATATGTCTATGAGCACCCGGAACTCCTCCTTGGTAGGAGTCTGTGTGTTCACAAATGCTACATTCATGGTTAATTTATTGTCTGTCGTCAGACTATACTGCTCATGAAAGAATTATGTCTGTTTCACTTACTACTATTTCCCAGTGCCTTGCTCAATGTCTGGTTCAGACAGGAGTTCCATGAATATCATTTGCCAACTCAAGGAGGGTTCAGTCTACTAGGATGGTAGCATCACAGGGACCCAAATATGTACATTAGGCAAATTCTATATACCTTAAAGCATGACCTAAACAAAACACTATAGGGGATCACAGAAGGGCAAGGGATCTGGTTGTAGAATAAGGAAGGCCCAGAAGAAGGAAGGGGCAAAGGGAGGCAGGTCAGGCCTTTCACAGAGAATGGACTTGATAAAGGAGAAGATGCAAGAATGTCTGCAATAAGTGTGGAGACTAGAATAGTCCACTTTCTCTGGATTATACATTTACAGAGTGAAAATAGTAGGGAGAAGGAAGGCCGGAAATGCCTTGAGGCCAGTGCTTGGAGAGTGTTAAATATTCAATTATGTGGGGCCTAGGGGTACCATGGAGGCTTTCTGAACAGGTAAATGACTTAGTTAGCTGTGCTGCTGCCAGTTTTCTTCTTCTCTCCTCTCCTCCCCTTCCCATTCACTTCACCTCCCTGCCCTCATCTTTTTGGTGGGAGGAATCGTGGTAACAACAGACCATTACATCGATTAGAAGGAGATAGAAACCAGAATTGGACGTCTACTGCTTAGACTGTTGTCCAAGTACTCAGGTGTTAGCCTTGAAAATAAAGGACTCGGGCCAAATGTGAGAGGAGTGGTAGAAACAGACTTTGCAGGTCTTGGCACTTGATTACTCAAAAGGATGAAAGAAAGAGAAGGTTCAAAGATGAATCAGTGGTTTCAACCCCTGTTACCAGAGGATGATGGTATCTTTATTAACTATCACCAAAGAGTTGGTTTGGTGGGGAATCCGACTGGGGCGGCGAATGGGAAAGAATTGGGAATGAATTTGGCCTGTACATCCAGATGAATGCAATTCCTGTCAGTCTTTGATCAAGAAATTCCACAGGCTTCTTTCCCGCTGTGCTCAGTCCTTTGGGAACCTCTGCCAGTCAAGTGGATGGGAGATCCATCTTCATGGAGAGATTTTTTTTTTCCCCTTAATAAATAACAATGCTAAATTGCAAGCGTGTGTGGGAGTATCAGGACATGGCTCCTCAATCCTGCTATTGTGTTCGAGCTCTGGGTAATTAGTGTCTGATAGTTTTAAACAGATGGGTCTCTCTGGCAGCAGGGATTACAGCTTGAAATCAATCCTGAACAAATATTATATTAATTTCCCAACTCCCTCTCTCTGTGGACAAAACCCGTTCTTTTCCTCTGAACACTGTAATGACGAGAACATTAATATTAGATCATTTAGAGATGAAACGGAAGTGGTGGAGGAGGAAGAAGGGACTGAACTTAGGAGCTGAGGAGGAGGCAGATGCTAAAAGTTTCATGTGGCAGGATGCAGACAGGAGGCAGGAAAAGGAAATTCTGAGAGCACACTGGGCGGGGGTGGGGGTCTGTTCAGGGTTCCAGCGATCCCCAAATGTTCCGCATGAGCTTGACATTGGCACCTGCTTTGACAACAGCCTGGATAGTCTCAGATATTTATACGGTCTCAGAGAGGAGATGGGTTCTACATAAATAGGTCTGCAGGGGGCCTGGCTAGACTTCTGACTTTCCAATCAAACTGGGCAATCTACAATTCAAAAACAAACCAGGCTACCTGGAGTGAGCCTGCAGCCTCTGCCCCCACCACCTGGGAAGCACAGCCTCTTTTCTTGAACTGTTAAAAAGGAAAAACCTACCGCCACATCCTCCCATAGTGGCAGGTGATGAGGCCCATGCTCTCATTCCCAGCCTTGGGTAAAAACCAGGCCTGGAAATGTTTAAATCTATAGGCTGTCAGCCCTCGATTATTAATGCTAATATAATTCCTGAACCATTTTTCTTTGGCTTTGTAAGCTTTGGGTTTTTTTTTTTTTTTTTTTTGTACTTCCATCCGGCCTTACCTACCTAATCATGCTCGGCTCAGGTTGACGTTAAAGCATGAGGCTCAGCAGCAACTGTGAAGTTGGGAAGAAAGCAGGGAGTTGGGGCTGGCCCTTTCTTGCTAGCGAGGAGTCTCTAGGTCAGAGCCCCCCCGCCCCCATGCTCCCTTCCAGGAGCATGAATTCCTGGAGCTGACATAACATGTCCAATGTCTGTCTTGTCACTCTTCTATCCCTGGCCCAAACTAAGTACTTACTTGGTACTTGTTGACTAGTTAATTATTTCACTTAATTCCAGGCCATAAAGGATGCCAACTTGGGACTAGAGGGGCCAGCTGAGAACCATGACCCTTCTGCTCAGAGGCGAGAATGTTCCTATGAAACTTGAAGGAGCTTGCCCCCCCTTCTACTATAACCCAGGGGCTTCTCCTGGAGACAGAGCAAGGTCCTTCAGCTCCCATCCTGTAGATGCTTGGGGACACACATTCTACACTGGTCCAGGTCTGCATGGCTTCCAGAGACAAACAGCAGTGATCCTGTCTGCTGGAGGCATCATTTCAATTCTAGGAAAAGACTAGGAGGAGGGAAGGGAGGCGTGGCAAGCACCTCTTGCTAAACTCTTAGTATGAGCTCAGGTACCTTAGACACATTAGCTCATTTATCATTTGCCTAGCAGCCTCCTTTGACCATTACTAGCTTCTCCATCTTTTTTATCTAATGCAAACAGTCACAGGTAGACTGCTGCTTTTAAGATCTATTTATTTAGCTGTGCTGGGTCTTCATTTCTACACAGGATTTCTCTAGGTGCAGTGAGCGGGGGCTACCCTTCGTTGTGGTATACAGTCTTCTCATGGCTGTGGCTTTGGGAATCACAGGCTCTAGGGCACCTGGGCTCAGTGTTGTGGTGCAAGGCTTAGCTACCTTGCAGGTCCTCCTGGGCCAGAGATCAAATCCACATCCCCTACATTGGCAGGCAGATTCTTAACCACTCGACCACCAGGGAAGTCCCTAGTTTCCCCATCTTAAAGATGAGTGGAAGCTCAGAGAGTCTGAGAGGGTCTTCAAGGTCACAGAGAATCTATATGGCAGGGCCAAGATTCAAGAACAGATAGGCTCACCTGGGTGCTACCACAACTCCTCTCCTCTTTGTCCTGGTGAATGTATTCAGGAAGAGGTTGCCAGAAGCCAAAAGATTTTGCTGTCTTAGACCACTACTTTCAGTGGCAGAGCTGGAAGTCCCATAGAACCAGAAACCCCAAGAGAGGCATTACTGTATACAGCACAGGACCCAGGACTTAGACAGTTGTTCAGCGACCCTAGTTAGATTACACCCCCATCTCCTCTTCAAAAGTCTTCATAAGTAGAACTGGACATAGTCGACTATGTGACTTCCTACATGCTTTCTGTACCTGACATGATCCCAGACACCAGGCAGGCTGTTTTTATAACCTGCAAATCCTAACTCAGATCATTCCAAGGTCGGGCTTATCACACCTGTGGGAAGGAAACAGTGATATTCTTGACTTGACCTTCATTGCTAGCCATCCTTCCAGCTCCCCACCCCCACTCCATTTCAGGTCTAAACTGAAGGGTAGGGGTGAGGCAGCAGTGGAAGAGTCTTAAGAAATGCAAGTGCCCTTGAGCCCTCAGTTTCCACGTGTTTGTTGTTTGGGTCTGGCCAATTAGAACAGGGGTTTGCCTCGAAATCTCTGATTTCGTTGGTCTCCAACGTGGTCTGGACATTGGGATTTTAAAATGCTTCCTGGGTAATTCTAATGTGTAGACTGAGGACCACCGAATTAGAATAAAATTAGTATTGCCCTTACTCCCCTCATGGCAAGATTTTGAGAAAGTGATGGCCTAGACTTTTGATTGGAACAGCTACACTTGCATTGATCACCTTAAAGGGGGGCTGCAGGATGCCTCTGTGCTCCTGGTCACTTCGGGTTCCATGGTATCCTTGGTGCTGGGTCAGAGTCCTCCCCAAACGTCCATTTTAGCCTTTCCATCTTTCTGGGTACTTTTGCTCTGCAGGGTCACAGGCAAGGAAGACATAGGTATTCGAGAGAGAGCGTCCAGGCAGGCAACACCTCTTGCTGGTTAACTTGCCCCATCTCCCACCTGGTCTGGGGAAACTGGGCCTTAGGCTGCAGGAGCAGCACGTGCAGACCTGGCCAGCTGGCCCTAAAGAAAAGCCGCTGACCTTGGTCTGGGTAATCACTGGGGCAGCTGTTGGGCTGTGCCAGGGCTGGGCCTCATCCATTCCCGCGTTGGCGTGCGGAGACCTGCGCTTGGCCTAGGTGCTCATGGCAGGGAGGCCAGGGGAGTGGCCGTCCTAGCTCAGGGGCTCCGCTGCAGCTCCTCGTCCACTCGAATGTATGCAACAGGGACACAAAGGATTTAAAATCTCAGAATGGCTGCCATCCAAAAGTCTACAAGCAATAAATGCTGGAGAGGATGTGGAGAAAAGGGAACCCTCTTACACTGTTGGTGGGAATGCAAACTAGTACAGCCACTATGGAAAACAGTGTGGAGGTTCCTTAAAAAGCTGCAAATAGACCTGCCATATGACCCGGCAATCCCACTGCTGGGCATATACACCGAGGAAACCAGAATTGAAAGAGCCACGTGTACCCCAATGTTCATCGCTGCATTGTTTACAATAGCTAAGACATGGAAACAACCTAGATGCCCATCAACTGATGAATGGATAAGAAAGCTGTGGTACATATACACAATGGAGTATTACTCAGCATTAAAAAAAATTCATTTGAAGCAATTCTACTCAGATGGACGAAACTGGAGCCCATTATCCAGAGTGAAGTAAGCCAGAAGCAAAAACAACAATACAGTATATTAACACATATATATGGAATTTAGAAAGACAGTAACGAGAACCCAACATGGGAGACAACAAAAGGAACGCAGATGTATAGAATAGACTCGTGGACTTTGTGGATGAGGGTAAGGGTGGGATGATATGGGAGAAGGGCATTGAAGCATGTTAATTGTCATGTGTCTAATCAATCGCCAGCCCAGGATTGATGCTCGGGACTGGTGCAGCGAGATTTCCCGGGGGGGAGGGAGGAGGGAGGGGGGACCCGGAGGGGAAGCATATGTAAACCCATGGTGATATCATGACAATGTATGGCAAAAACAATAATAAAAAAAAATAAAATAAAATAAAATCTCAGTCCTCAGCCTTCCAAAGTGTGTTGGTAGGTGAGGACAAACTAAATCCCTGCTTTCATTCCTTCCCCCACACGGAGCTCACATAAAGCCTTTAAACCATCGGCTTTCATCTGTTTTTAGTGTCCAATTTAGGGCTTTGTGAGGGGCTCCCTCCAGGGCTTTCTCAATGGATTTATATCCCAGTCAGAGAGTGTCTCCGAAAGCTTGTCTGAGCTGGAAAGTAGAGAAACATCTTCTCCACTGTCAAGTGACAAGTGACAGCACCCAGGCCACCGGCTCGAGGGATCAGGGGACCCACTCTGGATGCCAGGGCCAGGCTGGGCCCTGCCTGGAGAGGGCTCTGTATTGCCTTTCCTCTTCTGAGTGCAGAGACTCCAACTCTGAAAACCTTTCAACAAAGCACTGGTTGTCCTCTCGGCCTGTCACCTGCGGGCATGAGGATGTCAGCTCCCTGGCCAACCACCCGGTGCCATGTGCAGAGCTGTGCATGCGGGGGGTTGGAGGGGGAGAGTGCAGAAGCCTGCTCTGGCTTGTCTGGTAGGAAACAACAGCCCTCTTCTTGGTGGCTAAGTCTACTCTTTTAGCTTCTACCAGGAGCTGCGTTAACCCCCTGCTCTCTGCCTACATTTCCACTCTTAGCTGGGAACTCATTGTTCTTTCTTGTGATACATATTTCTTGTGCCTGTATGCTCAGTCGTGTCCAACTCTGCGCAACCCCATAGATGGCAGCCCACCAGGCTCCCCTGTCCCTGGGATTCTCCAGGCAAGAACACTGGAGTGGGTTGCCATTTCCTTCTCCAATACATGAAAGTGGAAAGTGAAAGTGAAATCATTCAGTCGTGTCTGGCTCTTTGCGATCCCATGGACTGTAGCCCACCAGGCTGCTCTGTCCATGGGATCTTCCAGGCAAGAATATTGGAGTGGGGTGCCATTTCCTCCTCCAGGGGATCTTCCCAACCCAGGGATGTAACCCATGACTCTTGCATCTCCTGCATTGCAGGTGGATTCTTTACCGATGAGCCATCAGGGAATTCTTGAGCACCTACTATCTGCCAGGCAGAGTTCTGCATGGGGGTTTCCATGCCTAAGTGGCTTGTGGTGAATGTGAGGCAGAGAGGTGAGTAGGTGATGACAACAGAGTTAATTGTGAAGAAAGAAGAAAACACGAGGGACTGAGATGTTCAGAGAAGGAGTAGTGAGCGCCTGCCTGGGGGCTCAGGAGATGTCCTAGAGCAGAGACCCATAGAGCAGTGAGCATCCCCAGCAGGGGATGGTGTCAGGAGTCTTCTTTGTCTTAAGAGATCATAGCCCTAGTGGGTATTCATAGGATTCCTGGGCATTCCTGGTTTATACCTGTTGTCCTGGCAACACTTTCATTCTAAAAATGTCACTCTTCAGATGACAAACAGTCATAAATCAGAACTGTTTCTGAAAAATCTATGAATACCATATTCACAGAGCCTATGTAACTCAGGATTGAAATCCTATTTTGTGACAGAGTCAGCGTGCCCGGTGTGCCCTTTGTGTGTGTGTGGCAAAGGGCCATCATGCAGACTGTGTGGGCTGGCTCCATCAAGTCACTAGAAATTTCGGAAAATGACCTGGGTGGTTGGAAAAGGTGGCTGTAAGACGTAATGGAAACCATTTTAATTTATTTCTGCCTTTTACAGTTCTGGAGACTGACAGCAGAGAGGGAAGGAGAGGAGCAAAGAGGAAAGGAGAGGAGTGCTTGGGTGTCTGCTGCGAGGCACACACCTTGCTGCACACCCGTCTGGGGACGCCCTTCAGCGAATCAGAAGTAGGTTATACGCCCATTTTCCAGATGAGCATGGAGCTGGAAGAGATTCTACAGCTTGCAGCTACAAGGTCGTGCAGCTTCCAGCAGCAGGTTAGGTTTCCCAACTTGCGGCCCAGTGCCCACCTCCATGACATCACCACTCACGGGAGAGTGGCTCAGACAGCCCTGCTTGGGGCCGTGGTGACTCCAGCTGGCCTCTTTCCGGTCTTGTCCCTGATACCAGTCCCTAAGGGTCCTCTCACTTACTTTCTGAGAGGCATGTCTCCTGGGACGCATTGGATGGCGTCTGTCGTAGCCCCTGATTGCTCAGCGCCTGCACTTGGCAAGGACCCTGGGGGACAGGCAGGAAGAGGGGCCTCAGGCTGGAAGGAGCTGAAGACAGGCTGGGATCCTGGTGGGATGGGCCCTGTTTCCACAAGCAGTGTGCTCCTGGGCATCTCTGGCCCTCCGGTCTATGAAGCGAGGGGTGTGCAGTGAAGGACTGGAAAGCTTTGATGTGGCTGTGATTCCAGGGTCTCCAGCCTGGCTTTCGCCACAGGCCCATCCTGATTCTGTGGTTAAGCCCTGGGAGAACAGCGTCTTCTGAAACCTTTCTGCCTTCTCATGGCTGACTGGAAAACCACATTTGCTGGTTGTGGTGATGCCTGAGGACCCCAGAAGCCCAGAGGAGAGGCCAAAGAGGGCCCAAGGCAGGATGGAGGCCACTGCGGGGACAGCTGACATGAGCGTGCAGTGTGGGGCGGGCCGCTGCTTGGTCCTAGGCCCCAGGTCCCTACAAGGGGTGTGGGGCTTGGCTGGGAATCCCAGGCAAGCTCTTTCCTGGGGCAGAGCTCGGAAGGAGGCGGGAACTGCTTTTCCAGGTGGTTGAGCAAACAGCCTTGCCCAGGCTTGCCTCCAGTAAGTTCCGTTGGCATGAACCCCCTCGTCTGACATCCTTCCCTACGTCAGACCCCTGCCCTGCCCCCTCTGAGAACAGCTCGCTGGCTCCAGGCCTCAGAACACCTGCCCCTCCCCTCCTCCATATGGAGCAGTGGTTCCCGTGGATGAGCAAGGGCCCCAGGGGTGGCTGTAAAGGAGAGAGCGCAGTGAAGGATGGAGATCATTTGCACACCCAGACTTGTTATGCCGAGCTCTTGTCAGGGTGCCCAGAACACTTAGCTCCCGCCTTGCCGCTCCCAGGTGTGAGAGCTGGCGGCCGGCGAAGCCCAGGTGGGGCTCCGGCCCAGTGCTCCAGGTCAGCGTGCAGGGCCCCCACAGATCATCAGGAAGTCTGCCCCTACTGTCTGAGGGCCCCACAAGGGATGGGGGGACCTTGTCCTTTGACTGCAACCTCCCTACCCCCTACCAAGGTGGCCAAGGACTCTGAGCTTACCTTCAGTGGCCCCTGACTGGGTCACTGATCTCCTACCAAGGTCCAGGGTGTCAGCTGGGACCATGAAACTAACTACCCTTCCAAGATTTCAGAGAGCCACAGAGCTCTTTTTTCTAAGATTTTATTTTATTTATTTATTTTTTTGGCTGTGGTGGGGCTTCATAGTTGCGGCTAGAGAGGCTACACTATTTTGGTGCTCAGGCTTCTCATTGTGGTGGCTTCTCTCTTGCTGGGAAGCACAGGCTCTAGGCACATGGGCTTCGGCATGTAGGCTCAGTAGTTGCAACTCACAGGCTCTAGAGCACGGGCTCAGTAGTTGCAGCGTGAGGGCTTAGTTGTTCCAAGGCATGTAGGATCTTCCCAGATCAGGGATTGAACCGGTGTCCCCTGCACTGCAAGGTGACTCTTTACAGCCCATGGGGTCACAAAGAGTTGGGACTCGACTGAACAACTTTCACTTTCTTAACCACTGGACCACCAGGGAAGCCCCGCAGAGCTCTTTGGTGCATTTCTGTGTATGTCTTTGATATTTCCTCCCATGACTCCACACTGACCTTGCCCTGCTCCTTACCCTGGCCATGAATGCCCTCAGGGATAAGGATGCCTCTATCAGAGTGCCCAGGGTCACCCTGGCTCCTAGGAAGGAGCTACTGTGTGGAGGAAGGGGCCTGGCCAAGTGTGTGCACATGACTTTAATAAGTGCATCTATCTAGCACCTTAGGCGGTATTTTCACATCTGCTTTCTCACTTGAGGGTTCTGCTGAGCCCTATGAGGTAGCAGGGCAAGGGCTACCACCCTGCACCTTGTAAGTGGGGAGTCCCAGGACCTGTGAGGAGCTGGGGCTTGTCTGAAATCAGGTCTAGAGCAGCTCAGGGTACAGGTCTGGCCTTCCTACAGCCATCACCAGCCCTCAAGGGGAGGGCTCTGGGTCTAACCTGGGAACCAGCTATGCCCTGAGCCCACAGGGAGTGCTGGGCGCTGAGCAGCCTGTGCTGTGCCAGCCTTGGCCTTCTAGGAGCCTGGAGCAGTGGGAGACCCTGGAACCCTGATGGTTTGCAGTCAGAGGGCCCAGTGGGAGGAGGCTGGCTCAGCAGATAGGCAGCCACCAAGTGAAAAGGGGGAACAAGGAGACTTGATGAATGAGCACTAGGGTGGAGGGAACAGGGAGGCAGGAACACAGTGCCTGGCAAAACCAGCCAGTCGGTGCCATTGCAACTGTTGACTGAGTCCTGCCCTGGTCCTGCCTGTGAGTGAGGGACTTGGATGCATCAGCTGAGCATGGAGTGGGAGAGTGGGCACTGGCAGGGGTGAGCAAGACAGGACCATACAGTGGGTCACTCTACATGGCTCCCCTCTCCCAGCTCTGCTCCTCCAGATCCCAAGGTGCCCTTGCTGGCATCCACCCCTCTAGACTTCTCATTGGCGTCATTGTTTGTCAGCTTGGAGTCTGCTGAAGCCAGGCCATCTGGCCCACGGATGTGTTCTCTCTCGGGCGTCTTACCCATCCTGTCCCCTGGGCTTTTGCATGCCAGTGTCTTCCTCTAATTCTTGCTGCCCACCAGTCCCTTCCATCTTCCTCTCTTCTGCCCCCTCCCCTCCCCAGCACACCTTCACTGTGCTGCTCTGCCTGGGGTTCTCCCTTCTAGCATTTCTGTGCTTTCTTAGGGGGGTGTCACCCTCATTCTGGACCTTAATCCAGTCCTCCCCTGCAAGGCCCCCGGGGCCTGACTGTCCGCTCAGTCCCCCCGCAGGGCTCAGTCCTTGCTGTGTCCTTCCCTGTCCACCCCAGCAGGTGGGCAAGCAGTCACAGGGCCACTAAGCCCTCCTAGATCTCCACATCACAGTCCAGATTTTCTCCATGAATGGTTTGATCTCCTCAGCCACGCTGCGGGGACCAAAGGCAGCCTCAGCAACTCGGCAGTTCGTTAAGTCCTGGTGGTCCCAGGGACCTGGCCTCGGGTGAATATGTGAGCAGGAGGCCAGGCCAGGGTCAAGGGGCACAAGGGGCAGGGAGTGCAGGGCCGAGCAAGGCGTCCGGCTGGGTGTGGCCTGAACAGGAAGAACGTGAGGCCCCAGACAGGCTATTTGGTGGTTGCAGAGGGAGCCTGGCTTCAGGCCCCTCCGGGAACCAGCAGGGACCCTGTTCCACCTGATGTAGTTCCTGGCTCCCACCTACCCTCCCTGCCCACCCTCCTGACTGTCCTTCCACCAAATCCCTGGTAGGCCTTGTCCTGGGCACCTGAGATGAGAGCTTCTCAAGTTTATCTCTGCCCTCAAGGAGCTCCCATTCCATTAGGAAGGTATGCATGCATGCTAAGTCATTTCAGTCGTGTCTGACTCTGTGAGACCCTGTGGACTGCAACTGTCCAGGCTCCTCTGTTTATGGGATTCTCCAAGCTAGAGTGAATTGCCATGCCTTCCTCCAGGCCCAGGGATCAAACCTGTGTCTACCTACATTGGCAGACAGGTTCTTTACCACTCTTGCCACTTGGGAAGCCCTCCACTAGGAATACAGACCTCTAAAAAGATGATTAAGATACAGGAGACAGCCTCAGACAGGGCAGGTTGGCTATGTTCATTTCTGAGTGACCCCCCCAAGCCTGGGACTCAGACAGACATGGGGCTGGGGCTGGGTTGGGTGGGTACCCGATGAGGGTGTTTTGAGAAGCTCTCACAAAGCACTGTAAGCGTTACTTCCCTTGTTCCAAAGAGTTGTCACTGGCTGCGGTCAGAGTCTACGCTGATGCTGACACTCACCTCCTCTTCTTCTGGCATCACTCACTCAGCCAGTCTTCCTGTCCGGCAGGTGTTTATTGAGCGCCTACTGAGTACCAGGTACGGTGCTTGGCCCCCGTGTCACAGAGGTGGGAATACAGACATGGCGTCTTCCCACTCATGGCCTCTGAGTCTGGAAGTGAACTTTCACTTGTCAGCCTGGAACCGCACCAGAGCTCTGGGAGGAGGCCAGCTAGCCCAGAGAAGAAACTGAAGCTTGAGTCAGGACTGTGCGGGAGCCTAAACTGAACCTCTCCTCCTTCACTGGGCAAAGGTTGGCAAAGTCCCCAACAGCCTTCCCCAAGGGGAACTTCAGGGTCTCGGGATAGAGGACAAACATTTGTTCAGTTCCCGGGTGTCTCAGTCTTTTCCGGCTGCTGTATCAAAAATATCCATCAACTGGGTGACTTAAGAAACAATTTCTCACAGTTCTGGAAGCTTGGACGTCTAAGATCGATATGCTGGCAGATTTGGTGTCTGGTGAAAGCCTGCTTTCTGAATCACGGACAGCTGTTTTCTTGCTGTGTCCTCACATGACAGAGGGGTGAAGGAGCTCCCTGGGGCCTCTTTTATAAGAACATGTGTCCCAGTCCTGGAGGGCCTCACCCTCATGTCCTAATCACCTCCCCAAAGGCCCCACTTCCTAATACCATCATCTTGGGTGTCGGGTGTCAGAATTGCAACATAGGAATTGGGAGGGAGTCATAAACATTCCAGGTATACCCAGTGGTTCACATTCCTTATCTGAAGCCTCATCAAAATCCAAAGAGATAAATACCATAATCCCAATTTACAGACCAAGAAGCTGAGGCTCGAGGGAGCAAATGCTCTCATCCAAAGTTCGCAGGGGAAGCAGAAAACCAAGCCTGGCTCCAGAGCCCATGCTTTCCTCAGCACCATGCTGTCTCTGGGACACAGAAGAATCCACCGTTTGCTCCCGTCTGAGCACTGCAGACACACTAACACCCTGACCCCTGGGAAGACTGCTCCTGCTCAAGGCTTTAAAGAAAATTATACGGAAAGTGTGAGAGTGAACTCCCGTTTCCCTTCCTTAACTCCTGCCTCCCCTCTCCCAGCATCTTCCTAGGCCTGGCAGTTCCAGTCTCCCCTCTCTATCCCCCTCTCGCCCCAGAAAATCCCAAGAAGGCTTCACGTGACTCTATATAAATCCCCGCTTTCAGCACTCAGAACCGGCTCCGCTTTCCTGGTGAGCTCTGGGTCTCCATCTGGTTTGGAGGCTATTTTGATTCGCCGGATGTAGATTAGCTGCCGTGATCTGGGGCTGAGCCGCTGGAGAGATGCCTTTATCTACAGAAGGACAATTTAAAAACTAACTCAAAGCATAGAGAACAAATAAATAAATTCCTCTTTCTCTCCCCAGCCCTCTCCATCTTGTTTTTCAGGTAATTGCTGAAGGATTTTTGCTTCAAACAGACTCTTGCTTGTATGGGGTGTGGGGTATGGCAACGTGGGCCAAGGACAGGCAGCCTCAAGCCAGAAATGCCAGGTGAGGGAGAGGGCAGTTCCAGCAGGTTCAGGAAAGGGTACATCCTGGCTCTGGGTAACAAGGCAAGTGGTATGCTCTTTGGGGGTACCCCATCTTCATCCACGTGCTCTAATATAAGTGTTCCTGGGGCAGGAATCACCTCCCCCTTCTCCTGTCATTGAGAAAGGGGCCTTCAGTTCTGCCTGGGTGGAGCCCAGAGAAGAGCTAATTAATAACATGGTCAATGTCCTAATGTTTTGGGAGTTCACAACTCCTGAAATCTGTGTCTGCCTCGACATCACCCAAGGTTGTGGTGATGAGTGTGTCCTGTCTTGGGAGGCAAAGAGTGGCCTAGAGATGGGGGTGAGGGGCGAGGGGGCTTGGGAGGCCAAGAGGCACCCAGAGGTTGGGGTGGGGTGATGGGGTGGTAATCTGGGAGCTCCTGAAAAGCTGTGGATTCAAAGAAGAGGAAGGGAAGAAAAAAAAGAAAAGTGCACCTTTGCCAGATTCTCATCTACTCCTCCCAGTGCCCTCTGGAGAACTTCGCCATTCCCCTTTATTGTTGTTCAGTTGCTCAGTCATGTCTGACTCTTTGTGACCCCATGGACTGCAGCACGCCGGGCTTTCCTTGTCCTTCACTATATCTCGGAGTTTGCTCAAACTCATGTCCATTGAATCGGTGATACCATCCAACCATCTCAGCCCCTGTTGTCCCCTCTCCTCCTGCCTTCAATCTTTTTCAGCATCAGGGTCTTTTCCAAAGAGTTGGCTCTTTGCATCAGGTGGCCAAAGCATTCCCCTTTATAGATAGAAGCAACTCTGAGGAGGGGTATCCAGGTTCACGTGGCAATAGCAGAAACAAAATTCAACATGCCTTCTGCTAGAATTTCTGAGTCTCTCCTCTGTACCACTACTGCCACTTGAAGAGGTACATGGAGCTGGTGAGGGTTCTCATGAGCAGGGAGGGGACGCAGAAGGAGAGAAGGAGAAGGGAGGACATCTTTTCTTCTCTCCTCCCCTCCGCCCTCTGCCCTCACCTCACCTGGAGCAGCTACCCACTCCTCTCTGGACTGGACAGGCCCCTTGTCATGGTCAGCAGCCATGTCATCCAAACTGGTGGCCAGCCTTGACCCAGAGCCATGGAGGTCAAGTCTGTCCTTTCGGTGACAGGGGTCTCAGGATGACAATGAAAGTGACCATCAGAAAAAGAAAAGGCAACTTAGAAGGGTCACTCTGAGTCAAGTGTAGGGCCGTGTAGATGGGGAGGGGTATTGACAGGTGAACCTTTACCTTGCCCTATCCAGAACTGCCCTGTGCCGGTCGGGCATGCAGCCTCCCCTTACCCATGGCAGTGGTTCAAGGTGAGCAGCATTCAAGACCCTGCTTTCATATCCTCGCCTGAGAGGTCACTATCACCCATCTTTATAGATGAGAAGCGAGGCTCTGAGGTCGTACGCATAGCAAGGAGTAGATCACACATTTGAACCATGCCTGTCCCATCCCCAAACTAGAATTTTCTACTAGAAAAAAACAAAATGAACTACACATAATGTTTCTGGAGGGCAGAGTCTCTCATCCTCTCTGGGCCCAAATGGTCTAGATGGGCTGGAAACCCAGAACTCTAATCGCCATTGTGGCAGATTAGATGCCTCATGCAAGTTTGGAGAGGTTGCTGCTTTGAAGTCCAAGGACTTTTTTTCCAAAGTCCCTTCAATCATCTCACAACCATCCTTCTTTTCTTCCTCTCCATGAGTCAGTTCTGTCCCTGCCCGTGTGATGATAAGAGCTGGGGGGAGAGGGGGAAGCAACCTAGTACTACCGTGAAGCCCAAGTCACAACTCATCTCATAATCAGGCTTCCCTGGTGGCTCAGACGGTAAAGAATCTGCCTGGAATGCAGGAGACCCGGGTTCAATCCCTGGGTCAGGAAGATCCTCTGGAAAAAGAAATGGCAACCCATTCCAGTATTCTTGCCTGGAAAATTCACTAGTCAGAGAAGCCTGGTGGGCTACAGTCCATGGGGTTGCACAGAGCTGGACACGAATGAGTTATTAACACACTCACACACACACACACACACACACACACACACACACCCATTCTGTAGGTGTCAAAACAGAGGTTCAGAGGAGGACAATGCTGCAGATTTAGTCCACTGAAAGGATACGCTTCTTAAACAATAAGACCTGAAAAGACAGTTCCATCTTCCAAGACTTAAACTCTCCCTGGGATCTGTAGGAGTAAGTGGTGTGGTTCTGCAGTTTGACCGGTGCCGCTGGTGAGATGTCACGATCACACGTAAGGAAAGGAGGAAAATGCCTGGGAGAGAAGATTGGAGTCAGTGTGGTCTGCACACTGCTGATGATAAAGGAGATGAATTTGGATGGTCAAATTATTATCGTAGCCTTCGATTTTTGGCAGTGGCTATGGCTTTCCATATATGGTAATGATATAAGCTTCAGTTTTAAAAATCATTTAAGTAAATGAAGTGAGTTGATTTAAAGGCAAATACAAAACAATGTGATTTGATTTTTGAGAAACTGACTTACGGGGTCCTGAAAAGTTTTGCTTGGCCCTGAATTCCCTCCCCGGCAAGCTTATGACAATTCATGGACTTGGGACAAGGTGTTACCCATTCTGGGAAACCTGTCAGAGCTGCAGGCAGCCAGAGCAAGAAGGCACCTAAAGGACCACTGGGTCCAACACTTCTTGTCAGAGATGAGGAATGGAAGCCAGGGCTGAGGTCATGGAAGGGGAGTCAGCACACACATTCTCAGAAAGAGCCTTTCCCTGATTCACTTTCCCTCTGAGACTCATGGGGTGCAGGGTGGAGCTACTGGTCCATATCTGAGTCCCCACCAGCAAGGAGTGAGATTTTCAGGAAGTGCATCGCTTCAGTTGTGTCGGACTCTGTGTGAACCTCTGGACTGTAACCGTCCAGGCTCCTCTGTCCATGGGATTCTTTAGGCAAGAATACTGGAGTGGGCAGCCATTCCCTTCTCCAGGGAAATCTTCCTGACCCAGGGATCGAAGCAAAGTCTCTTAGGTCTCCTGTGCTAGCAGGCAGGTTCTTTACCACGAGTGCCACCTGGGAAGCCTGGTTTTGAGCACAGTGGCTTTAAATTTACCACAGGAGCCTTGAAAACTTACAGATGCCTGGGCTCCATTCCCAGAGATTCTGGTTAGGTGGTTTGATTTGGGGGTAGCACTCAAGGAAACTGTTCTTTAAAAATCTCCCCAGTTTAGCTCAGCACTCTGTGATGACCTAGAGGGGTGGGATGGAGGGAGTGGGAGGGATGTTCAAGAGGGAGGGTATATATGTGTACATTTATATGAATATGGCTGATTCAATTTTTGTACAGCAGAAACTACCACAACATTTTAAAGCAATTATACTTCAATAAAAAAATTAAAGAAGCTCTGTAAAAAAAAAAAATCTCCTTAGTTGTCTACCCTAAACTGGACACCAAAGCCCTGATGTGAGATGCATAGGGAAGACAGTCTTTGAGTTACCCTATCCTTCTTCTGAATTTTCTAGGCTCTGCAATACCTCATGCAGAAGGGGTGGGAGAAAAGAGAGAAGAAGCAAGAGAGAGAGAGAGAGGAGGAAGGAAGGGGAGAAGAGAGAGACTGTAAGTGAGGCAAACAGTTGTGGGCTTTCGACCCAGGCAGATCTGGCTTACAATTCTGATTGCATCACTAATATTTATAAGATGTATTATCCAAAGCATCTTTCTCAACTTTGAGACTTAGTGACCTCATAGGTGAGGGCTTCCCAGGTGGCGCTAGTGGTTAAGGACCCCCCTACCCATGAAGGAGATGCTCAAGGGACATGGGTATGATCCCTGGGTTGGAAAGATCCCCTGGAGAAGGGCATGGCAATCCACTCCAGTGTTCTTGCCTGGAAAATCCCAAGGACAGAGAAGCCTGGTGGGCTACAGTCCATAGGGGCGCAAAGAGTCAGACATGACTGAAGTGACTTAGCATACACGCCCCTGAAACCTCTTGGGTAAAATGATGGTAACAGGAATCAGTGCCTCAATAAACAACAGTGAGTTTTCAATGAGATTCACCATATAAAGGGCGAGGCACATGTCACGACCTCATTGGATGCTAATTCTCATCTTTATCATTACAGCTGGAGGCCAGAATGATCCTGTTGTTAAGAGGAACCAGGGACTCAGTTGGAACATTCTTCAGGGCAGAGAAAGAGTTCATTAAGTGGCTCAGAATTAAGATGGGCAGGAGCTAAGGAAGAGCGGGACTTAATTCCCTTGCATACCCAGGGGAAGGGGTCTCTTTTGGAAGAGATTTGCATTGGCTTTAGTTGATTGCAATTACGCTGTCCTTTGCTGGGCTGAAAATAAAATGAAAACCTAACAAAGTTCCAGGTTTAATTGAAATTTCCTGGGATCTGTTATTACATCGCCGTGATTGTTCTGTGCCACTAATGAGCCTGTGCTAGCTGATTATCCAAGTGTCTCTCCAGTCACTATTCCATTATTGCATTATTAATGATCAGATATGATTGTCACAGTCCATGGTTTGAACATCAAAGAGGAGAGACAAGTCAGAGAGCCTAACAGATGGACAGATGGCCATGGTTGGATGGAGTGGGGCCAGTGGGCAGGGTGTGCTGGCTAACAACTTGGTACCCAGAGTAGGAGGGGGCAGGCATATGGATGCTAGTGTGGTGAAGAGCCACACTGGGAGTGGGGGCTGTGCTGGAGGAGGTGGTGGGCTGGGCGTGGTGACCAATGAGAGGTAGACTCAAGGAGCTGATTTGAGGAACTGATGCCTCTAACCTGCTCTTAATTCTCCACCTGCCTGGAGTAAAAGCCAATGACTTATGATAAACATAAGCAAAATCATTTCCAGATGAACGAAGTCTTAGGGGACTGGGAAATGGGGAAAGAGTAGTGTAAAAGGCGGGGATGAGGAGAAGGCTGCAAGAACCAGTCTTCCTCCACAAGCCTGGGCATTCAAATCGAGAGGTTGGTGAGTGCCTTTCTCCTAGAGGAAGGCTTACCTTGAGATGAGAGGGTTGGCAGACCTTGGAAAGGGGCAGAGAACACCTGGACCTGGAAGCTGCTGGGGAGATCTGTCTAGAGACGGGGGATGAGCAGAATGAACTCTACAGAGCCCTCCCAGCCCAGTTTTCAACCAGTCACCTCTTGGTACTCCCAAAGGGAGCTAGTTAGAAGGGAACCTGCATGTTAGTGCAATGAGAGAATGTTGGAAGAGTTTTCTGGAAACTGGCAGAACTGGCCCGTGCTAGCGGTCTTCTCTAGAGATGGTGATGAGTGGGCTCCAAAGGTTTCACTGAACCCCCATGTCCCACCCTGTACCCCGGACCCCCATGTGCAGGTGGTAGCCCATTTAAATCCAGAGAGCCCAGGTGCCCACAGCTTGGTTTCCTGGGCTCTGACCCTGTGCAGCCCACCACTGCTCCCTACACCCCGCCTTTCAGGAATCAGCCTTTCCCAAAAACACCAGACAGGATGAGGTCACTTCAGGCACCTGGTTGCTGCCAAATATCATTCTTCAAAGATCACACTCACACTAACATGAAATGCAAGCCAGGAACAGGAGAGAGGAGGGGGACAGACTGACAAAACGGAGGGAGAGAGAAACCCACGAGCAGAAGAGAAGGAACTGACATTTGAACACGGTTGTGTAATTGGAAAATTGATCCCCTGGCCGCCCCCTCCCCCAGTAATAGGCATGGGGGCTGCTGTTTCCCCGAAGCTCCTGGTGGAGGCCACCTGTTCTGCTCCCCTTGCTGCCTCCATCTCGCCGTCTCCATGGCAAAGAGGCAAATGGCTGGGGGCTCCTGCAGCCATGGTTTCCTGGGCAACCCTCAGGCAGCAGCCCACCCTAGGCTGCGCATACTGGTTTGTCCCCGCCACCGCTGTGCTGCTGAGTTATTTCCGAGCAATGGGGGACTCTGCCCACATAGCCACCCATAGTCCCACCAACACGCACACAGGTGTCCCTCCATGTGCTCCTGCCCCCTGTCCACCCACGGTACCCATTCTGAACCTGTCCAGCTTGTAGCAGGCTAGGCTGACCGACCAATCACAGAGACACTTGCTTGGGGCGGCTGGCATGAGGAAGGCAGGGACCCTCGAGGTAGGCAGAACCTGAACACCTCAGTCTTCGAGGAGGACTTTCAAAAAATTGCAGCAAAAAAAATCTAACTAGAAGAAGACTTTCCCCTTCTGCTCCCCCCATGACCCTGGACCAGTCAGTCATAAAGATGATACTGAACATAATCGTAATAATTCCACCTTGCAGGGGTTTTTCTGTCCTTAAGGAAGCAGAACAGCTATTATTAGCACCTCCTAGTTACAGAAGTGGAAGCTAATCCCCAGAGAGGTGATGGGCCCCGGGCTTCCCCAGCGCCTACTGGACAGGTGAGGGGAGGGGGTGAACATCCAGGGGGTAGCCTCTGGCAGGAAATTTGCCTACCCTACAGACACGCCACAGGCTAGCACCCACTCCAGAGCACTGACTGTGCGACTGGGGTAGCCCCAGCCCAGGAGCTTCCCAGAGGCTGTACTTCCCGCCCCTGCCTCAGAGATGGACCGCCCAGGACCTCCTCACACCTTTCCTTAGAGAGGAGCATCTGTTTTGTTCTTAGTCTTCTCCCAGGAAGGAAATTTCATTCTGGCAGCTGCTTTCCACATGTCCCAATCTTTGTTAGGAAGTTTAGATTGAACAGATTTCCTGCTCTGTGCCAGGTAAAGCAATTCACATATACGTTGTCTCAGGTGAGCCTCACCACCGCCCGGCAAGGTGGGGAGGGCAGGACTAGCTCCATTTCACCGGGAAATGGAGGCTTGGTGCTTAGGCTGAGTCAGTTCCCCACGAGTACCAGCTCCCAAGAGTTGGAGCTGGGATTTGAACCATTGATTTCAAGCTGTGCATCCCGTTTCCCTGGTGATTGGCCACAGCTCTGAGAGCAGTGAAGCCATTGTCCTGTATGGAGGAAGTAAACAGCTCTACAGTCCCCTGGAAAACTCTGCAGCCACCATCCCAGGCCAGAGACCAGTCAGAAGTTCAACAGAGGAGGCCTGGGATCACTCCACTTGTGACCCATCAGCCCACCCCCAGACGCATCCCTCAGCCAGTCGCTCAGCTCAGAATAAAAGAAGAGCTGGAAAATTCCTCCATCCTTGTCATCCGCCTGTCCCCACCCCTTCTGCTCTGGTCTGAAAAATGTTGAGTTGATTATATTCTGTGCTCAATCACCAGAAATAATCAATCTGTAATTAAGAGCATCCTCTAGCCCTTTGCAAACCTTCCTCAGACCTCCCGCTCCTCCAGCCTCTCCCCGCCCCCACCCCCGCCACCGCAACGGCCACCCCCTCCCACCTGCCTTTCCAGCATGGAATTGCTTTAATGAGATTTCTCTGTTACAAATGACCAGTTTGTAATAATTATATTTAGTGCAGCAATCATGTCTTAAAGATGATTTAAAGCAGGGAAGGCTCCAATTTATTAGGCATCAAATTTTCTGCGGTGAACTTTTTAACTGGAAGCTGCTGCTCTGACACGGAGGGGGCCATCTCTGCCACCCTGGGCTGAGCAATAGTCCTGAAATATTGATGGTTTCTGGATGGAAATGTAGCCGAGGAGATGTAACTTTGATTAAAATAAATGAATCCCTCAACAACATCTTGGTTGTCCTGGGTGTCCCATCCCGCTCCCCAGTGCCAGAGGGAATGCGGAGTGATCAGAAGGGAGTGAGAAGGCACTGCCACTCAAAACCAGATGAAGGATGAAGAATGTGAGCGTCTAGACTCACTGCCCGAAGCATTCCCAGGCAGGACTTCTCCACGGAAAGTCATCATCGTGTGTTGTTTAAATTCTATAAAAAGCTTTGGTGACAGCCAGAGCCGGGGAGCCTTTGAGACTTCTGGCTTTAGAATGAATCCGCCCTCAAATCCGAAGCTTGCTCCTTTCTCCCTGTGTGATCAGCTTTCCGAGTCCAGCAGAGAATTCCCTGAGATGACCGGTGGAAAGCACTTTGTCTAGAGCCTGGTATGCAGCAAGCGCTCAGTACCTTACAGATATTACCAGTACTGCTATTGCTTTGCATTTATTAACTTATGAGGACTTCACAAAACTGTGTGTCACATACAGTAGATGTCATTGTCCTGGTGAAGAAATGAAGGCCTGAATAGTCAAGGGCTGCCCCATACTTTAGGTGGTGGAACTGGGTCATAGCCCGAGATTCCTCTTCTAGCCCCCAGCCCTGGTACACTTTCCTTGCTATACACCCATACCTAGAAGTTCCCAGAAGGAAGCAGGACTGCTATTGTAATTGAAAACAGCAGTTTATTATTTCAAAATACAACTAGAAAGAAAGTCTCAGGCTTGAAATCAGGAAAACTACCTTGGTGCAAAGGAGGAAAGGAGGAAGCTGAGGGAGGCTGGACAGACCCTTCTCCTTTCAGAATGTGGAGGCTTCCATGTGTCATGGGCACAGCCTTTTGGGGCTTGGGCTGGTAGCTGGGTTATATACCCACCAGGACCAGCCTGGTTCGGGGTTGAGTGTGTGCGCCATCTCCCACCGGAGCCTGAGTTCCCCAGGGCACGGGTCCTCTCTCACTGCCTGCCTCCAAGAAGAGCACATAGGCATGCAGGAATCTAAACTGCATGCTCCCTGAGGGCAGGGGCAGCGCCTATTTGGTTCATTCCTGGAGGCTAACCCAATGCCTGGCACACAGTAGGTGCTAAATGTTCAGTTGCTCAGTCGTGTTTGACTTTTTGTGACCCTATGGACTGTAGCATGCCAGACCTCCCCGTCCTTCACTGTCTCCAAGAGTCTGCCCAAGTTCATGCCCATTGAGCACGTGATGCCATCCAACCATCTCATCCTCTGTGGCCCTCTTCTGCTTTTGCCTTTAATCTTTCCCAGCATCAGGGTCTTTTCCAACGAGTCAGCTCTTCACATCAAGTGGCCAAAGTATTGGTGTTTCAGCTTCAGCATCAGTCTTTCCCATGAGTATTCAGGATTGACTTCCTTTAGGATTGAAGGTTAGACACTAAATAGTAATTTGTTAAAGAGTGACTGAGTGAATGGGGAGTGTTAGTTGTTTTAGATGAAATGGTCTCTCCTCTCTGGCTCCACTCTCTGGAGAGTGCAGTATTGCCTATTCTTTCTGGCGATGTCCCCAGCTACAAGGAAGAGAGCTCAGCCTCCCTGTCCTGCTGGGACTCCAGCGTGGGTTCCAGGACTCCGGCTCCTACACCGGTAATCTGAAGAGTTACAGAGCTCCTTACCCATCAAGTTCTGACTCAGAGATCATTTCTAGGCCTAGGTGAGGGGGTCAGTGGCCCGGTGGGGGTGGCTGGGGTGGAGTGGGGAGGGAGAGGAGGGAGAAGAAGTGGAGGTGAGGGCGCCCCCTTCTGTCCGATTCTGTGCAGGGTCTCAGCCTCCTGCTCATTACCCTCATTCTCTGACAAGCTGCCTGGTGAGAGGCATCAGGGCTTGCTTTGGCTCTCTGACCCCTGTCTGGGCCTGGGAAGATGGAAGGGGCATGAGTTGGTCCACCCTCGTTGCATGAAAAGGATGCTTGCCAACAGACTGAAGCCCAGAAGCCCATCCTGTGAGGGCCCCTCCAGGTGGCCCACACACAGGGTCGGTCGGAGGTACCCTGTTTCTCCCACTGCTCTCCCCCTGGGATCAAGTTCCAGACTGTTCTGAGGATCACTATGTAGACAGTCACAGACCTCCTGATGGGCGAGGCTGCTCCAGGGAGATGTTCAGAGGCTGAAGTCCTTAAGCAGCAGACTTGAAGGTGAAATGCAGTGTTGCACTGTCGAGTGAATTTTGGATTTGAATTTCCAGGAGCCTTTGTCCCTGAATGGTGATGGCCTCATGATAGGAAGCTGAACCTCCAAGACGTGGTCCTTCCGCATCCCAAATCAGTCTCCCCCATCCTCGCCTTGGGGCTGTGTCAGTGAATATCTAGCCATTTGGTGACATCAGGGAGGGTTTGACCAGCACAAGTTGGCTATTTGGGGATCCTTGACCAGGGAGATGAAAGGATGTACTGAAAGCCTTGTCATATTTATCAGCAAAACACTAATGCTGAGATGCAGCTTTGCCTGGAGGTAGCTCTCTGGTCTAAGCTCAGGGACTTCAGTCTTTCCCTCTGTAACAAGAGGCAATAACTATAATTCTTGCTCTGTCAGCATTGCTGGTCTGGGAGAGTCTGGAGAACAGGGATCAAGGCCATTCTTCTGCTTCCTGGTCCCTGCCCAACTCCTGACCCAGGGTGAGTGCTGACCATATGAAGGATTATCGTTATGGAGAGGAGTACAGAAGCTGACCTCTGGGGGAGTTTGTTGGTGCTCCAGTACCCTGTGGACAGGAGGGATCCATTTCTGCCCTGGTCTATGGCTCTCTCAAGGTCCTTCTATTCTGGGCATCCCCAAGTCAGACAGATCTGCCTTTCTCCTGTGCCTGTTCCCTCCCCCTACCCTCTGCTTTCTCTTCTCCATCAAGCTGGTGTTCTTCCATGTCTCCATAATGGAGTTTTAGCCCTGTCTTGTCCCACCCCATCAGTCACCCCATGCTCTGCCCCTCTGCCAATGGTAACAGGGATGGCAGCACCCTGCCCATGGTGCCCCTGCCCCCACCCCATCAGCTCTCTTCCGGACTCAGAGTGGGCCTTCAGGGTGGGTCCCCACCTAACCAGCCCCTCCCCCTGCCTCTGTCTGATGACTACTGACCCTGTGACTGACAGTCCTTCGGAGGAGCGGCATTCTTTTCTTTGGTGATAGTGAATATTTACTTGGTGCCTACTGTGCCCTGGGTAGAGTCCTGACTCCTGGGCCAACATACCAGGTCCTTGGCGATCTGGCCCTGTCTTGTGCCCCCGCCCCTCCCCAGGCTCCGGGCACAAGGTCTGTTCAGAGGTCCCCAAGGTGCAATGCACTCTCACACCCCCATGCCCGTGCATTCCCTCTCCACCCCTCTCCTGTGACCTCTGACTTCTCCCTGCTTGCTCCACCTGACTGCTTGGCTTCATTAACTCATCTTCTAAGATCAATTCTGCTATCACCTTCCCCAGGAACCCTTCCCTGTGTCTCCAGGCTAGGCTCTGTGCCTCCTGGTGGTACCTCTTACCACCCTGTGGTCTAAGCATGTGACCCAGCAGTTCCTCCACCCCTCTGTGAGCACTTGAGGCAGGGCCACATCTCCTGTCTCATTGTTTTTCTAATGCCCTGCAAACAGGGGAGTCTCAGAATAGGCATTTTGCATACATAACCGGTTTCCTTGGCTCCCATTTATAAGCTTTCTCTTCTATTTTAACTTGTATGTTCTGCAGCAGAGATAGGCCTAATGAAAAATAATAACAGTCATAGGTTATTTATTTATTTAAGGCATGGAATTGTACATTTATTTATTTTACTTTTATTTTTGGCCGCACATGGACTTTCTCTAGCTGCTGGGAGTGAGGTCTACTCTCTAGTTGCGAGGCATGGGCTTCTTACTGTGATGGTTTCTCTCGTTGTGGGTCATGGGCTCTAGGGCACACAGACTGCAGTAATTGTGGTGCACGGGCTTAGTTGTTCTGTCCCATTTGGAATCTTCCCGGACCAGGGACTGAACCCGTGTCCCATGCACTGAAAGGCAGATTTTTTTTTTGCCACTTTATTAATTTTTTAAATTGAAAGATATAATTGCTTTATAGAGTTTTGTGGTTTTCTGTCAAACATCAGCAAGAATCAGGAAGGTGTATTCTTAACCAACGATCACCAGGGAAACCCAGAGAGTTTATTAACTGCTTACTATTTGTCAATCATCTGCTGAATTGTTAGCATCCATATCTCATTAAATCCTTATTACTAGAGATAGATACTATGAAGCATTATTATTTCCATTTAACAGATAATGAAACTGAGGCTCAGAGAGGTTAACTGCTAATGCCTGCACTTGAACTCTTGTATCTAATTTCAAAGCTTGGACACTGACCCCTGGGCTATCTGGCCAACACCCACCCCAGGATTAGTCTAGCCGACCTAATCCCTGGGGAGGAGGCTCAGGTGCCTTGGCCCCCTAGTTGAGACTTGGCATTTGTGGAGTTCTGTGGTTGCTGCCCCTCTGTACGATATACCTCCTGCACTGAACAGTAGAGGGAAGTCTTGTCACCCCAGTCCAAGGCTGGAAGCAGCCTAATTACAGCCCTGGAGGGAGGTGGGGGGAATAGGAAAGAGAGGGTGGTCCAAGCCCCCTTCCCACTGCTTACCTGAGTGTTTGGGTGGATGGGGAGCTTTGAGGACCCATAGGAGACTTTGTTCATTTTAGTTCCGAGTCCCAGGTAGAGCTAAATAACAGGAAAGCTCCCATGAAGGCGGCACATGAGGCCAAGGCAGCTGCAGTTCCGACAGCCCAGCCGCGTGCCAGTGCCAAGATCAAGTCACTTACTGGGACACCCTGGCGGGAGTGACTTCAAAACCTGTACAAGCTGGCCACGCAACCAATCACCACCCCACAGGGGGCCAGCAGGGATAAATGGGGAGGGAAAAACACTTCAGAGTCTGCCTGGGACCTGGAACTCACACATCTTTCCCAGCTAGAAGTTCATCTGGGGAAGCACGTTCCAGAACTAATGAGGCAAGCTTTCTTCTGCTTCACTTCCGGGAAGGAGAAGGACCCAGGCACAGGGTAGGTGGTAGGCAGCTGTCCGGCCTGCTCAGGCATGTCCTTCAAGGATGCCCCGTTGGGCCTGTGGCTTCTGATAGCCTGAGAAATTGCCATGGAGGGTAGGGTTTGATCCTAAGGGAGAGGAACCAGGGTTTCTCAGAAACCTCCCCTGGAGAGAGAGTTTGCCCCAGAGGTTGTTATACTATTCACAACATTCTGTACTGGGGCTTCATTTGTTGTTATTGTTGTTTTTCAGTCGCTCAGTCACGCCCGAATCTTTGCAACCCCATGGACTACAGCACACCAGCCTTCCTTGTCCCTCACTATCTCCTGGAGTTTGCGCAAACTCATGTTCATTGAGTTGGTGATGCCATCCAACCATCTCATCCTCTACCACCCCCTTCTCCTCCTGCTTTATATGAATACTTGAAAATGGTCTAGAACCGGTAGCTGGGGATCTTGATAAAATACAGACTCTGATGCATAGGTCTGTGTGGTGCTCATTCTGCATTTCTTACAAGCTCCCAAGTGATGCTGCAGGTCCAGGACAGTGTAGCTCCATGATTTACTGGCTGGAACTCCTTATTTAACTCTTCAAGTTTCCTTCCCTCTTCTGAAAAATGGGGAAGAGAATAGCTACCTACAGGGCCACAGAGAGGACTAATGAAATCTGGGCTGTCAAGTCCCCAATAAGAGGGGGAAGATGCACAGGAAAGCACCTGGCATCTGGCAGGTGATCAACACATTCATCTTTTCCTTAGTTCAATGCTGTTGTTGCTCAGTCACTCAGTTGTGTTTCTTTGTGACCCCATGGACTGCAGAACACCAGGCTTCCCTGTCCATCACCAACTCCTGAGCTTGCTCAAACTCATGTCCATAGAGTTGGTGATGCCATCCAGCCATCTCATCCTCTGTCATCTCCTTTTCCTCCTGCCTTTAATCTTTCCAGCATCAGGGTCTTTTCTAATGAGTTGGCTCTTCGCATCAGGTGGCCAAAGTATTGGAGCTTCAGCTTTAGCATCAGTCCTTCCAATGAACACTCAGGACTAATTTCCTTTAGGGTGGACTGGTTGGATCTCCTTTCAGTCCAAGGGACTCTTAAGAGTCTTCTCCAACGCCATAGTTGAAAAGCATCATTTTGTTGGTGCTCAGCCTTCTTTATAGTCCAACTCTCACATCCATACATGACTACCATTACACTTTTTCATCTGAGCCCACAAAACAAGAGCAGCAGATACCGTTCATCCCATTTCGTAGATGAAGGCTCACTAATGCAGCAAGTTAGTGGCTGAGGCAGACTAGAACCTGGGATTCCTGCCCCAAGTTCAGTGCTCTTCCCACCATCACACATTCCTTCACAGTCAGATCAGAAATGTACGTGTCCACCAGATGAGGAGCATGTTGATATGAATGGTAAAAATCCTTACAATACGGCATAAATCTGTGTGGGGCTCTTGCTGGGCAGCCAGCCATGACTGGCCTTCTGGAGTCCTGGGAGAGAGCTCAGAACTTGGAAGACAATGTTCCCATTACATGGCTCCCCTCTGGGTCTGCCTGTGCATTGATCTCAACAAGCATTTCAGGAAAGAACAAATGCTTGGATCGCCTTCCCCCGTGAGCAGGACAGCAGCGAGTGGATCAGAGATGAAAGGTAGCAGTCCTGCCGTCTCCTTGGAGATGCAGGGGTCATCTCTCAGTAACCCCAGCTAGCAGAGGCATCTATGTAGTCAGGGCTTGGAGCAGAGAGAGCAGATGTGGCCAAGCCCCACATCTGGATGCCACATCTCTGTGGAGGGGGAACAGTTCAATGCATTCTTCCCTTCCTTCCCATCCCACCCCTCTCTGTATCAGCCCTGCCTCTTCTTGCCCACCTCCCTGCACTGGATGCGACCCAGGAAAAACTGGCCAGGACTCCTGGAGCCTCCTTTACATCATTTCATTCACCTTCCCAGGGCAGCCCCATTGCATGATTGTTAGTTTCCTAAGTCAGAAAAGCCAACAGAGGCCCGGGAAGCCAGCAAAGGGCACATTTGATTCTTGGTCCATGGATGTGGTCTGGGGATTGCTTGGGGGTTGAGCCCTGTTTAAGTCAAGGCCTCTGATCCCCATTTGAGTTACTTGTCATGAAAGAATGTAGATGGCATTCCTGGATTTAGCATTTCCATTCCAGCCACTTCTGAGTGTCCCCAGAGGCCCTCCACATGTAGCCCTTTGTCATCTTGCTGAGGCAGGAGGGCATCCCATGTGCAGTGAGGATGCTGAGTGGCGGCCAGCTCCCAGGTCAGTAGGGAGCCAGACTTGGGCCCTGCGTTGTCTCTCCGTCTGTAATGGCCTTTCTGGGTGAATTTTTGCAGCTTCCCTGAGAAGTTGATGCTGTCCTTGCTTTTCAGATGAGGACATAGAAGCACCCCATGGCACTGTGCAACTGGAAATATGGAGATGCAAGAAGCTCTAGGGTTTGTACTCCTCGAAAATGTCCAAGTCTCTGGATCTTATTGGTAGGGAATTCTGAGAACTGTGGGAAAGGAACAAGAAAGAGTGGATATGTTGTCAAGTCAGTGGGATTGGTGGGATTTCTAAAAGAAATATCTAGCCTTGCTCTTTCTGGTCATGAAGTCCAGGGAAGCGATATCACAGCATCACTGAGCCCCTTTCAGCAAGTCAACGGCTAGCTACCATCCAACTTCTTGAATATTCCATCAGACATCTTGAATATTCCATCAGACTTCTTGAATATTCCATTGGACTTCTTGAATATTCCATCAGACTTCTTGAATATTCTACTAGAAGGGCATTGCTCCCACTGGGCGGCAGGTATTCCTGCCACCCTAGATTACCAGCATCCCAATTGTTGGCCCCTTCCCTGGTTTGTTCCAGCACTGCCTGGAGAATGCTGGTTCTCCAGGTCCCATCATCAACAGAGCAATCACCAGGCATGCACTTTATAGTTATAAAGCATAGTCTCACTGGATCCTCGTGACACCACAGCAGAGTAGGATAGGAGTCAAGAAAACAGAAAGGCAGAGGCTAGGCATTCTGCCTGAGTTACAGGAAAGTGGGGACACCAGCCAAAGTTTTCCAATTTTGCATGACAACCTGCAGCTTCTCTTAACAGTCAGCCTGTATATTCCATGCTCATGGACATGATCTCATTTTAATTTCAGACCAACCCTTCGAAGCAAACTAAAGTAGGTAATATTGTCCCCATTTTTACAGCTAGAGAATCTGACATACTTAATCTGTACCCAGATGGTTCTCTTGGGGGAGGCAAGGAGGGCAGGTTTGAGGTCAGCAAATGCAGGCGAGACTTCAGAAGCTGTGAAGTCCAGTCAGACTTAGGTACCTTATTTAGAAATGTTCTTCTTATAGCAATCTTACCACTTTCACAGAATGTTGTTAATTTAATTAATTATCCTTATTAATAGACTTTGGAGGGCTTCCTGGGGAACCACAAAGATCTAGACAAGATGCTGGAAGGAGCAGCTAACTTCTGGAAAATTGCCATGCCCCCATCTCTCCTCCCCAACAATTAAGGTGCCTACTCACAGCTTTGGCATCTTCTCCTGCCTCCCTGGAAACAGCACTGGAGCTAATGAATGCATTTGGCCCTTGTTTTTGACCTGAAGTGGGAGGGTCTCAGATGTAGTGTGGATTAGGCAGCCTATGGGCTTTATGTGTCCCTGTGCATAAGAAAGAGTGTGGCTATCACATTTCCCACACGTATGGACATTGCCATGTGTGTGCCTGATGCTATGTGTGTGGTCACATGTGACCCTGTGACCAGTGGACCTGGCCCCCTATCTGGGCTCTGGCTCAGAAAGCACACAGCTGTCTCCTTCAGCCTCGATCTGTCTCATCCTCGCAACCCACTATTTTGGTGAGTTGTCAAATGCAAACACAGGCTCCGCAGTATCTCCTTTGTAGGAAGGCCAGGACAGGCAGGTAATTCATCAAACATTACTTAAAATAGTCCTCCAGCCTCTCACTCCTGCTCTCCCATTGCTGTCTGATTCTTGATTGTTTCTTCTCCTTTCTGTCTCTTGTTTTTCTGCCTGGAGATTGACAGCCCCTGCTAACCCAGCCTTGGGGATGCCAGGTGCTGGTGGAGCCGACACCTCATTCTGCCCCAGCCTCCAGCCCAGGACTAACTGCTCCGCGGCTGACTCGGGGGCACTGCAGTGGCTGCTGTCCCTGTGCCAGCACGGCGGGCTGACGGGTGAACCCGTGTCCCCCGCACTGCAGAATGTTCAGGAACCGGGGCCACTTACCCTGGGATCTGCTGAGCCATGGACCAGCTAATGAGACTCCTTCTGACACCAGCCAGCCCACGACTGCCCTAATTTTGCCCTGTTCCCAATTCTCTAGCCTTTTAAGCAGCCCGTATCTTGTGACCTTATGTACTAGTTCGCTGTCCCCTTAAGAGGTTTCAGGAGAATGAGATGAATTAGCATTCTCTGTCACCTCCACTTTCAAGATGAAGCGACCAAGGCCAGCCAAGGGAAAGAGCTTGGGAACTAACACTGTGTAAGTATCTGCTGCTTGCCAAATACTATGCTAGGCGCTCGAAATTTTGTTGTCTCTCTGAATGCCATGTAACAGATACTATCTCTGTTTAAAGATAACTGAGAACAGGCGAAAACAGACTCAGAGAAGGTAAGTAGCCTGCCCTAAGTCAGCTTTTCAGTCAGAGTTCATGACTGTAAGCAACAAAACCTGACTCTAGCCAACTCAAACAGAAGAGGAAATTTTGGGTGAGCTATTGATATCTTGGGCTTCCCTGGTGACTCAGTGATAAAGAATCCACCTGCCAATGCAGGAGACACAAGTTCAGTCCCCAGGTTGGAAAGATCCCCTGGAGAAGGAAAATGAAACCCACTCCAGTATTTTTTTCCTGGGAAGTCCCATGGACAGAGGATCCTGGTGGTCTACAGGCAATGGGGTCACAAAACAGTCAGACATGACTCAGCGACAAGACAGCAGCAATTCAGTAGCTCACAGAATGTATGTGAAGCTTAGAACATGTGTATGAATCAAGATGGCAGAGTATGGATCAGGAACACACCAGGAGGAGTCTGGAGTTAGGAGACCACACTTTACACTGGGTGATGCCAGTTTGGGCACTACCGCCAAAATGCATTTCAAATTCTTCCTGTGTTTTTATATCCCTATCTTAAAACCTGAATTTCAAAGCGGTATCATCTGAGAATTGGTAGGCCATGTATCTACACCCTTGCTCCTGACTTATACCAAGAATTACTTGATGGGTTCCCCAATACAGAAAGGAGGGTCCAGCATTGGGGGCCAACAATCAGTGAACTGGCATTCCAAACCAATGTTACCAGTCATCACACAGCTGGTGAGAGTATGAGCAAGTCCAAAGGCAGGTGTTCCCAGCTCTAAATCACATGCTCTTTCTGCTACCACCTGGGGTGAAGTCTGAAATACTAATAACTGGCAGACTCTGGCCAATCAGAATTCAGTTCGGTTCAGTCGTTCAGTCATGTCCGACTCTTTGTGACCCCATGGACTGTAGCACGCCAGGTTTCCCTGTACATCACCAACTCCCAGAGCTTGTTCAAACTCATGTCCATCGAGTTGGTGATGCCATCCAACTATCTCATCCTTTGTCATCCCCTTCTCCTCCTGCCTTCAATCTTTTCCAGCATCAGGGTCTTTCCCAGTGAGTCAGTTCTTCGCATCAGGTGGCCAAAGTCAGCTTCAACATCAGTCCTCTCAATGAATATTCAGGACTGATTTCCTTTAGGATTGGCTGGTTTGATTTCCTTGCAGTCCAAGGGACTCTCAAGAATCTTCCCAATTTCACAGTTCAAAAACATCAATTCTTCAGCACTCAGCTTTCTTTATAGTCCAACTCTCACATCCATACATGACTACTGGAAAAACCATAGCTTTGATGAGACAGACCTTTGTCAGTAAAGTCTCTGGTTTTTAATATGCTCTCCAAGTTAGTCATAGTTTTTCTTCCAAGGAGCAAGTGTCTTTTGATTTCATGGCTGCAGTCACCATCTGCAGTGATTTTGGAGCCCAGGAAAAGAAAGTCTGTCACTGTTTCCATTGTTTCCCCATCTATTTGCCATGAAGGACTGGCATCTGGCCAATCAGAATAGATACCGCTATACACCAAAAAAGGAAAATTAGAACTCAGGGTTCTTAGCTGCTCAGGCTAGAGATCCTTACTCTTAGGACCAGGCTTCCCAAACTTTCCATAGAAAATGATAATACTTGATGGCTCACTGGGGTAAACTGGGATAAATGTGAGAGAGGGAGAGAGATTTTTATAGACATATAAAAAGATATAGGGTTTGGAGGAGAAAAGCCCATTATGCTTTGTTTATATATTACCATTATAATAAAAATAAAATAAAATTCCCCTGTACTCCAGGCTTTTGTATCCAACTGCCTCCTTGACATTTCCACTTAGACATATAATAGATACCTCAGAAATGGCATATCTATATCTGAACACCTGGTCTCCCCACCATTACCAGCAACGTCCTCTATCTACATGTGTACGTGCTGAGTCGCTTCAGTCACACCCAACTCTTTGTGATCCTATGGACTGTAGCCCACCAGCCTTTTCTGTCCATGGGATTCTCCAGGCAAGAATACTGGAGTGGGTTGCTATACCCTCCTCCAGGGGATCTTCCTGACCCAGGGATTAAATGGGTGTCTCTTACGTCTCCTACATTGTCAGGTAGATTCTTTACCACTAGCAGCTCCTGTCTCTCTGAATTGAATGTCCTGTTTAGCCTTCTGATTCCTCAGCTCAAAATCTTTGGCATCATCTTTAACTCATAGATGCATCTTCCACATATTCTACATATGTGTTTTGTGATATGTACGTATGTATGTATTTTACAACAGAAAGCTCTCTGACCTCTAACTTTATTTTCTAATGTTTTAAAGTTGTCATTGAATACGTCACAATATTGCTTCTGTTTTATGTTTTGGTCTTTTGGCACAAGACATATGGAATCTTAGTTCCCAGACCAGGGATCAAACCCACAGCCTCTGCACTGAGAGCCGAAGTCTTAACCACTGGACCACCAGGGAAGTCCCTGACCTCTAACTTTAGAATGTATTCCATAAGTCACCTCTCCTTTGGATTCACACAGTGGTGTCCTAACTAGTTCCCCCACTAGTTTTCTCAAATCAAGGGCTGGAATAATCCTTAAAAAGCATGTCACGTAGCATCACCCTTTGGCCAGAAATCCTGTATGATATCCCCAGTTCTCTCAGAGTCAAGAGCAATGTTTTTAAACTGTCCTGCAAGCCCCCATATAACCTGGTCTCCATCACCTCCCTGACCTTCACTACTCTCTTCCACGCTTACTCCTCTCCAGCCAAAATGGCCTCCATGCTGTTCTTTGAATATGTCAAGCTTCTTCTGTCTTGGGGTCTTAGCACTTACTTTTTTTTTTTCTGTCTGAATGCTTTTCCTCTGACGTCTTTATCACTTAGTTCTCACCTCTTCCAGATCTTTGCACAAATGTCAGCTTCTCAATAAGACCTTTCCTTACCATCTTGTTTTCCCAACCTATTTTATCTTCCTCAATTTTTCCCATAGTACTCTTTACCTCACATGTTCTAATATTATTTATTCTTCATCTCTCTCCATTAGACTGTCAGCTCATGATGACAGAGGTGTTTGTCTGTTCAGGGGTATATTTTGCAGAGCTAGAATATTACCTGGCTCTCAAATTATTGCTGGAGCAGTGAATAAAATACAAAATATTAGAGATAATATTAAACATTTAAATTTGCATAGAATTTAGATTCTGGAGATTGGAAAACATTTCTAATTTTTAAATGATAACTTAATATTATTTCCATGAACGTAACTTTTAATATCTGGTTTTATGTTTGAAATGGCTCTGTCTAATTCTTGTTCCAGGCTTTCAATAATGATCTCTTCAAATTCTTGATAATCCCCATTGACAAGAAACTTTATGTGCCAAAGTCACATTCAAAACTGTACAGCAGTTGAAATTATATTTAAAGAATCTTTGAGCTCTTCCTTTTCTTCCATTGACAAATGTAATGTTAAAATATCTTGTGATAATGCTAATAGATATGAATGCTATCAGCTTTTTTATATCACATATTTTAAAATAATGCTGAGGCTCTAATTTGTAGCAGGTGTGTGCATTGTTGGCACAGTCACCCTGCAGCTAGCTCAGATGCCGCTAAAAGGGCACAGGAGTTGTAAATGTTTAGGAATATTTGATACTCATGAAGACAGAGAGCTGGGCCACTGCCTGGAGCTACATCTACCAGCAACCACCCCCCACTCCAGCCTCCTGCCCCACCCCCTGCACCATGCACATGAGCACTTGGAGCCAAAAGTCCTCCAGCAGCTAAAGGGCAGTGGCCTGTTCTGAGCTGGCAAAATAAGTAGATATCCAGGTGCGGGAGCATCTCTGGCACCATGTTTGGTACCTCACTATGCAACAGCATGTGATGGAGTTGCTCGGGGTTGCTGCCAAGTGGGATCATAGGATACACCATCCTTCTCCGCTCCATTCCTGCTATCCTCCAAGGAACCTTGTGAGGTCACTCCAACAGCCTCCATCCCCTGCTTGTGAGTCTGCAGAGCTTTGAAATCCAATAGCAATACATCAATGTGCCATGACCCTCCATTTGGGAAACTCTACTTGGAAACCCTTGGGCCAGATTCCCACTTGTATACTTGTATGTCCTTGGGCAGGTTGCCTCACCTCTCTGAACTTAGTTTTCCTTATCTGTAAATGGAGGGTTTGAATAAACCTCCTAGATGGCACTAGTCGTAAAGAACCTGCTTGCCAATGCAGGAGACATAAGAGATATGGATCCTATCTCTGGGTCAGGAAGATCCCCTGGAGGAGAGTTTGGCAACCCACTCCAGTATTGTTGCCTAAAGAACCTTATGGACAGAGGAGTCCATGGGCTACAGTCAACCCCCTTTTCCATGGGGTCACAAAGAGTCAGATATGACTGAGGCAACTTAGCACACATGCACAATGCTTCTCGGGATTCTGGAGAAGCGCCTCAAAGGATACTCTGTGGTGGAGTAGGAATAGAAAGGGTCCACATGGAAAAAGCTTTTCTCATTTCTCCCTTTAACCAGAACATCCTCACTTTTATCAGTTTTATGTCTTGATATCCCATAGAAATTTTTATAAAAAGAGAGGTTTCCGCTGCTGACATAAAAGTGTGAAAACCAGCATATCTATCAGGGGTCTCACCCTTAGTCCCTCCATGTCCAGTTGGCCCTTTGTTCAAGAAGGGAATCATTCTGAATGTACTTTTAATATTTTTATTACAGCAAAGAAATGCCATCTTTATTTAATGAAATTATGACGAAGAACCTCCAAAGTCTCTAAGAGAAGGGATTTTCTTGGTATGATGGGAGGATGGCCCATGTGTCTCTTCTGTGTCTACAAGTCATCTTCTTTGGGGATCTTTCTCTATGACTGCTGCTAACACTAGTCTGCTTTCTCTTAACACTTAGCCTCAGGGGAGGAATGGAATTCTCCTCTTTCTCCCCCATGGCAGAAGGATGACAAAGTTGGAACTTGGTTCAAATACTGCTTTACAAGAAACTAAAGAATAGCAAAAGGGGAAAGCATAGAGAGACTGTGATGCAGCTGGGCCATCTGGTTTACCAGCTGTTAGTGGCCTTGGAGGCTGTACCCCATCTTCATTGGTCCCAGGAGTTCCATCTCTCTGAATTAATGACCATCACCCAGTAGACCCCAGGTAAGACATTTACGATCCTCAATATCCAGACCTGTCTTGTGCTCCTAAGTCTCCCTCACAGTTGCAGGTTTCTTGTAGAAAGACCCTCTTTTTCTTTGACAGCAGCACTACCCACCATATCCTGGTAAGATTCCACTTTCTTACAGCAGTCCCTCTACATAGTTTAACTCTATGATGACAGCACAAAGAGTCCCAACAAAAGATGAATCCAGTCATTGACAAAGAATTGCTTACAGAGGACTATGTAAATTTTTTTAATACTCAATAGTTTAACTGGAGCATACAGAGGATTCAAATGTGGGACACTGGACAGGACATCAGGGCCTTTGATCTATACAGGGCCTTTCCCAATGCACCTGTGAGGAAGGCAGAGAGAACAGATGGGGTCCAGAGCCCTCACCTAACCCTGGAGACAATCAGAGCAGGGAATCAGGCAAAGGTGGGCTTGAGTGCCCCACCAACATCCCCTATACTTCTGTCCAGACTTCAGACCCCACAGAGATGGCTTTGTTTTGGACACAGGCAATCTGGCCCTCAACGGGCAATTACAGCTTCCAAAAGCTAAGGGACAAAAAATTCAGAGAATGTCAGAGCCCAAGGCGTCCCCTTCCCTAAGACTCTGAGATTTGCATGAACACTTTTGTTTGCTTATTTATCCTGTTGCCTCAAATTAGAAGTGAAAACCAGAACAAAGAAACAGGAGACATTCCTCAGGATGGAATTACCTATGTAGCCTTGGGGTTTGATCTTGCCAAGACAATTTGGAGTCTGTTCCACTGTTGCAGCACATTAAACATCCTAAGGTTTCCCTTTCATCTGCTGTCTTCTAGGGCTGTGCAAAGTCCAACACAGGAGGAGGAGGAACTGGCCCTTTCTGGGTTTCTAGGGTCACTGCAAGTCTTCCCAGACTGCCAAGAGAAGATTCTCATACCAGGAAATTGTCCTGAGAGTCCTCATCCCAAGGGGGAGGAGGCGAGGAAATAGGAGAAGGAGGATTCTAGGGGAAGCTGCTGACCTGGGGCTGGAGTTTATCTCTCTTCTTTCCAGCATCCTTTTATCCTCACCTAAGGCCTTTGATCTTAAACTCTGCCTGCTCAGATGGGGCCTGGAGGGGAGCAGAGAAAGCTCACCGTATCCTGTCACAAGACTGCTGATTAACTGTCGGCTCTTGGGTAGGGTGTTTCCATTCTCTGAGCCCCTGCTTCCTTCTCTGTGAAATGGGGATAATAATACCCCATTTAATCTCTTCCTATGGTGGTGCTGAGGATCCAATGAGATAATGCCTGTTAAAAGCCTCATGAGGTGCTAAATGTTTTTCAAAAAGGTTTCCAAGGTGTGCATGTGTGTATGAGTGTGTGTCTATGTGTGTACATCTGTGTATCACATATATTCCATTGGGGAAGAGGGAAGTGCTCCCCGCCAGGGTGTCTTACTCCACAATTCCTGCATAAATTGCTATCCCTGGAGACCGGAGACATCAGAGAAGCTCAAATACCTTCTGGTGGAGATTAATCAGGGTAAGAAGAGGATCAGGAGGAAAGGCAACCTTTGCAGTAACTATGTTCTACCTACCCTGACATCATAAAGGAAAGTGAGAGACCAGAGGTGTCATTCGGCTTTGACACGCAGCAAAGGAGGTTGAGGGCAGGGCCTGTGTCTAGAAGGTGCACCTGGAAAGAAGCTCTTCCGACTCACTGCCTTGCCTTGGTCGAACTTCCTGTAACCTCTCATCCCTGTTCTAAGGTGCCCGAGAGGAGCAGAAGGCACCCACCCGTGCCCGTCCTCTCGTCCCTCCCTCTCCCCCACCACTCTCAGCTAGGTTTCTGATAAGGAGAGAATTGAATCCAGTTCCACAAGGATTTCTCCAGCCTTGCCTACAAGTGCTTCCCATTTTTATGATGTTCTCCAGTTGACAAAACTCTTTCACATCAGTTACCTCCTTTTGACTCTCACTGTAACACTGAAAGTTGGGGAGCAGATAAATTCAGTTCAGCTCAGTCACTCAGTCATGTCCAACTCTTTGCAACCCCATGGACAGCAGCACCCCAGGCCTCCCTGTCCATCACCAACTCCTGGAGTTTACTCAAACTCATGTCCATTGAGTCAGTGATGCCATCCAGCCATCTCATCCTTTGTCGTCCCCTTCTGCCTTCAATCTTTCTCAACATCAGGGTCTTTTCCAATGAGTCAGTTCTTCGCATCAGGTGGCCAAAGTATTGGAGTTTCAGCTTCAACATCAGCCCTTCCAATGAACACTCAGGACTGATTTCCTTTAGGATGGGCTGGTTGGGTCTCTTCACAGTCCAAGGGACTCTCAAGAGTCTTCTCCAACACCACAGTTCAAAAGCATCAATTCTTTGATGCTCAGCTTTCTTTATAGTCCAACTCTCACATCCATACATGACTACTGGAAAAACAATAGCCTTGACTAGATGGACCTTTGTTGGCAAAATAATGCCTCTGCTTTTTAATAAGCTGTCTAGGTTGATCATAACTTTTCTTTCAAGGAGTAAGCATCTTTTAATTTCATGGCTGCAGTCACCATCTGCAGTGATTTTAGAGACCAAAAATATAAAGTCTGTCACTGTTTCCACTGTTTCCCCATCTATTTGCCATGAAGTGATGGGACCAGATGCCATGATCTTAATTTTCTGAATGTTGAATTTTAAACCAACTTTTTCACTCTCGTCTTTCACTTTCATCAAGAGACTCTTTAATTCTTCTTTGTTTTCTGCCATATAAATTAGTATCCTTAATTTCCCAGAAAAAGAAAATGAGGATCAGGAGTTAAGTGATTATCTGAAAGGCACTCAGCTTGTAAAAGCAAGGCTAGAACCCACATGGGCACTTCTGACTACTGCTGGGGTCCTCAGCATCTCCACTCCTTCCCAAGGCTTACAAAGCTCATAATGACCCACACTCATCTCCCTCTACTGTGAAGGCTTCCCTAAGGGGAAAAGGGTTATGCTCATTGCCTCTTTGCCCTCTTCACATGCTCTCCTTTGATTGCTATTATCCCTTTACTCCCTGAGGACTCTGCTCATCTTTGCATCTTTAGCATCTAGTATAGAGCCTGACACATAATCCACATCTATTGAATAAAGAATACCTAAAAGAACAGGCATTTAAGTAGGGAAATGATGGAAACAGCCCAAGTGGCCAACAGAAGTAGAGAAATGGTCAAATAAAAGCATGCATCTTGTAGATGAAATATTATACAGATATTAAAAACTTCCACTGATAAAAAATTAGTATTGGCTTGAAAATAATGTTATGTGAAAACCCCAGATACAACATTGCACATACATTATGGTGATAGCTATAGAGAAAGATATTAAAAGCAAACTCTTGAAATCATGCAAGGAAAAGGAAGTCGAAGCAATGGGTATTTCTCTTCCTTCCATCTTTCCATAATCTCCAGGCTTCCTGTAATAGACATGCATTATTTTTATAATGAGTACAGCAGCAACAAAAATGGTAATCAATAGCTGTGGAGCTATTAAGGGAATTCTTAATTGCTTTCACAGTTCACAGCTCCAGGTTCAAATGACTTACTTCTCTGGTGCTGAAAATTTTCTAATAGCATGAAAGAGCCATTGTCTAAAAATCTGGAGAACTCCTGGAGGCTGGGAAAACTCCCAGGTGATAGGCAATCTATTGTGTTGCACCCAATTTTAGAAAAAAAAAAGGATGGTAGTCATTAGGAGCTTTGCCTCAGGTTCACCAAGAATCAAGCATCCCAAATTCACTTCATTTCCCCCTGGGATGGGGTTACTGGACTGGTAGATCAGGAGATTGCTGCCGACATTATGTGTATCGATCCTACAGTATATTTGACAAAGCCTTCCCTGTCCTTATGAACAAGGAGAAGAAACGTAGGCTAGAAGACAGGACTGCAAGGTGGACTTAAAGGAGATTGAGCAACAGATGCAAACATTGCAGTTTAATGGATTCAAGGCTCTTCTAGAACAGGTATGCAATTTGTGACACCTCTACAACCACTGTTGCTACCCTTCACCTCCTGGCTAGCATTGATAATTAACTGCATCCCTCTTTTTCTCAGAATCCAGATGGGGCTTCAGAATCCTTCTCAACCTAGGGCACCAAGCTGCCATTAGCCAAGGGTAAAACAGACATGCTAGTGGAAATCTATTAGCCAACCTTGACATTTAAGGAAGTCTCAGGTACATGCTTCAGGGTGATTTTTTTTACTCAATCCTATTCAGCATGTTTATCAATGATTTAGAATGAAAATGTAGAAAATTTCAATTTCTTGTGTGTACAACTAACAAAGACTCAAACGTGGGAGGGAAAGAGTCAAAATTTTAAACTATCCAACCAGATTATAATATGGGACAGAACCCAAGGAATGATTTTACAATAGCATGTATAATCCTATACTTAAAGTTTAAAAGTGAAATGCAAGAACAGAACATGATGGTGTGACTTGATAGCAGTTCATGAAATGGAGTAATGAAGGGGACACACCTGAGATGCTAGCTGACCATAAACTCAACCTGAGCTATAGAATGATAGTTGGGTTGTTGATAATCAATACAATCTTAGGCTTTGTTAATGGAACTACAGACCTAGAATACAAGAGGTAAAGAGGACTTAGACTTGTCTAGAGCCAGAGTGGAATTGAAACTTGACAGACCCTAAGCACCAAAGATATAATGCTGTGCCCACTACCTGCACAACTCTCCTGCGTAACTCACATCAACCAGTTCAGGTCAGTTCAGTTCAGTCGCTCAGTCGTGTCCGACTCTTTGGGACCCCATGAATTGCAGCACGCCAGGCCTCCCTGCCCATCACCGCCTCCCAGAGTCTACCCAATCCCATGTCCATCGAGTCGGTGATGCCATCCAGCCATCTCATCCTCTGTCATCCCCTTCTCCTCTTGCCCCCAATCCTTCCTAGCACCAGGGTCTTTTTCAATGAGTCAACTCTTCCCATGAGATGGCCAAAGTATTGGAGTTTCAGCTTCAACATCAGTCCTTACAATGAACACCCAGGACTGATCTCCTTTAGGATGGACTGGTTGGATCTTCTTGCAGTCCAAGGGACTCTCAAGAGTCTTCTCCAACACCATAGTTCAATAGCATCAATTCTTTGGTGCTCAGCTTTCTTTCTGGGAAATAAACTCTCACATCCATATATGACTACCGGAAAACCCATAGCCTTGACTAGATGGACCTTTGTTGGCAAAGTAATGTCTCTGCTTTTCAATATGCTCTATAGTAAACCATAAAATGAGAGTAGGTAACGTTTAGAAAAATCTACTTTTCCCCATAAAAACTGCTTTGATTATATTTGAAAAGTAAAATATCATGAGGTGGACTTTGCTGGTGGTCCAGTGGTGAAGACTCTGAGCTCCCAATGCAGAGGGCCCAGGTTTGATCCCTGGTCAGGGAAATAGATTCCCCATTGCACAACAAAGACCCAGGACAGCCCAATAAATAAATATCAGGAAAAAAAAAAGGTTTATATTAGAAAAAGTTGGAACTTTTTTGCTTTGCTTTGCCATAAGGATTTGGTTGGTTTGTATGTTGGATACACTGGCACACTCAGTCAGCCCTGGGAGTCCCATTTCAAGATGGACTTTGCTGTACCAGGGTCTAGATCTCATTTGTCCCTCTTGTCTTCCAAAACATCCCATGCCTCCCTTGTGCATACAGAATGGAAAGCAATCTCTTTAGTCTGGAAGCACTCAAAGCCTGCCAAGTCCTGAAAAAGGAGGCTGTTTCTTAAAAATCAAAATAAGACACATGATTTAAAAGCCAAAAGTATCGAAAGGTTCATAAAGAAATACAGCAGTCTCTGGTTTTACCCCTCTCAACAACTTCAGTCCTGTTACTAAGGGCCTACCATTTTTATCTTTTTGATTGATTTATTCTGTTAATTACTTTCGTATCTCTAAATAATATGTTTTTACTGATGTATCTGGTTTTATGAACTTTACACATTATCTACTGATTTCTTGTGATGGTGGCTGGGTGTTTATTTTATTACACAACCTCCGCTTCTCCTTCCTTCATTCTTCTGCTATTACTATTTTGGGGAAAAAGGTCAATAAATAATGTTTATTGCTTTCTTATGGAAATATTGTTTACTGCCTCATTAAATTAGTTGCACATTTTTTGTATAGCTTTTCATTTTCCCTAGAGTTTCTAATTCCTTTCTTTTTGTCATGCTTTATTTGCCTTTGTAGAATTCCTCACGTTTTTTATTTTCCAATGTTTCATCACATCAAGCATTTTATAAATCTCTCTTTGTTTTTCCTGAAAATGTCTTCCTCGAAACGTCAGTCCTCCTGTTCTAGTCTGGACTAGCCGCCCTTTGGATGACCGGGACTGCGATCATTCCTGGAATTGTCCCTTGCTGCCTTCTTGGGCTAAATTCAATGTCTTCCTCAACACATATCTTCCTCTCTCTTGATTTATCTCATTTTTCAGGAGCACATCCTCAAGTAAATTCCCTCAAGAGTACATGAGAGATAAATGATCTGAATCCTCTGTGCCTGAAAATATATTTGCTTTGCTGTTGTACTCAATTAGGTATAGGATTCTCGATTTCCGTGTTGAAAATTATTCTCCTTCAGATCTTTGAAGGCTTTCTCCAACGTCTTCTTTCTTGTATCCAGTATCAAAGATACAAGAGGTGAAGCTAGTCTGGTTCTAGCTCTTTGTAGATGAGCTGTTCCCATCCCCTCTTATCTGTATCATCCTTTCCATCACCCCATTTTTCTTCATCTGTAGCTTCCTCAGTTTTCACTCATTTTCTTGAACCTCCATAGAACCATTCAATCTGAATCTTTTCCTTTAAAGTCTAATAAATTCTTTGGTAGTGTTTTGGACATTTTCTTCCTTCTATTTTCTCTTCTTTCTAGGATCCTCTTAACCAGATGAGGGACCACCTGGATTGATCCACTACATCTTTATTTTTTCTTTCACATTTTGTTTCTTTTCATTCTCTTTCAGGAATATTTCCTTGACCTTATCTTTGTAACTTTCTAGCAAATTTTTTAAGTTTAAGAAATATTATATATATATATATATAATTTCAAGAACAGGATGCTATGAAAAAAGGAACAATCAAAACACAAAAGATCTCTTAATTTCCCTGAGGATAGAATTAGTGTTTGCTTTTAAATTATCTTCTGTGGTCTGAATTATCTTCTTCAGGGATCAGTTTTTCCATTGTTCTTGTTGCTTGTTTAAACTCTCAAGTATTTGGGATTCTTGGATATCTTTTCATATAAAAATATGAGAGGATAAAAATTCACTTAGCAGATATGTGTTTGTGGGCAAGACTGGCTGGCTGATGGACTTCATTCTTGGGGTGATTGGGCTGTTTTACTGGGAGTTAGCTAAGTGTCAGAAGAAAGTAGGATCTTTGTTTTAGGGTTATTTGATTCCTTTTTAGAAGAAATTCTTTTCTCTTTTGGTCTGGGTTCGAGAAATACGGCTGCCAGGAATTCTATACAATGTGGGGATAGGCTGTTATTGTTTGGTACGTGGATTTTGAATTGGCTTCCATAATTCAGCTCCAAATATCATCCACATTCTCTGATGTCCCTTACATCTGAGATCAAAACCCGCTTCCCTGGGCTGGCTGCCTGCATTCTGTGCAGCAGCACGCCTTTCCTAGCTCCATCAGTGACCACTTCACCACCTGCTCTCTTTAGGACATTTAAAGACATCTCACTTGCTGATATGCCTTCTCTCATTCTTTTTGTTATAAGCCTTCTTTCTTTCTTTCTTCTCCCTCTTCTTTTTCTCTTTTTCCTCCTCCTTCTTCTTCTCCTCATGCTCCTCCTCCTTTGTAGTTTTTTCCTAAATTATTACAAAATGTCAAAATATTCCTATTCCTTTCTCCTCAGTCCTGTTAAATCATTCATTCAGAACATTTTGCTATATCGCTTCCTACTCTTTAAAAAAGTGATAGATTCAGTTGGTATTTACCCTTTACTCATCCTATTTCCCTATCTCCCCAACTGTAACCACTGTTTGACTTTGGTATTTTTCACTCTTTTGCAAGTTTTTATACTTTTGCTACCTATATGTGATATACAACATATGCTATTGCATTGAATGTCTTGCATGTTTATATAAAGCTATCAATGTGTATCTATTAACTTTCCCATTACTTCTTTCAATATTTCTTGAGATCTATCAATGTTGTACATGTAGCTTTACTGCTGTATACGGCTTAATTATTCAATCATTCTCTCATTAATGATAAGTTAGATTGTTTCCAGTTTCTCACTGTTACATACAGTGCTAATCTGAACATTCTTTTAACTTTTCCTGGAGCACAAGTGCAAAAATTCCTCTAGTCATATGTGCTATGTCATAGTATACATGCTTCTTCAACTTCACTACATAATGGCAAATTGTTTTCCAAAGTAGACATCAATTTATCCTCCCACATCGGTGGCACTAGAAGGTTTTCTTGTTCCATATATTTCCTGGTAGTCCATACTGTCAGCAAACCAGATTTGCTAAACTAGTCAGTGTGAAACAATATCTCTTTATTTGCATTTGATTGTAACAATCAAGTTAGGCATCTTTTTATTGGCATTCAAGCTTCCTCTTCTGTGGATTCAGTGTACGTAACTTTTGCCCAGTTTTCTGCTGGGTTATCTTTGATTACCTTGATAATCTTGATATTTTCTACTTTGGTTACCTTGGTGATTTATAGCAGCCTTTATATCTGGCATAATGTGGGATCCCTTAGAAATGTGGGAGTTAAAGACCCACCCTGGACCCCCTGGATCAGAGTCTCCATTTGAACAAGACTTGGGTGATTTGATTGCACATCTAAGTTTGAGAAACACTGATGCAGAACATTTTCTCTGTCTCTTGAATATTTGGTAGAAGTTCCCTGTAAAGCTACCCAAGGATGATGCTTTGTTAGTCAGGGCTATGGTTGTTGATGTAGGTAAATTTATACTTATTCAACTACTTTAGTGATTATAGGCCCCTTCTGATTTTTAATTTTCTTCTAAGTTTTAGTAAGTTATTTTTTCCTAGAAAACTGCATTTATCTATGGTTCTTAGTGTATTTATAAAAATACATTTGTATTAATTTCATTGTTTTAAAATTCTATTTTGTATCAAGTTACACTTTTTTCCATCTTTAATACTTTTTATTTGTGTGTCCTTCCCCATCTCACTCTCACATCAATCCTGCCAGAGGTTTGTCTGTTTTACTGGTCTTTTCAAAGGACCAGATTATGGTTTTATTGAATTCTTCTCTTATAGCATTTTCTATTCCATTATTTTCTGTCTTTATAATCTTCTTCTTCCTATCTTTTTGGGGTTACTCTGACTTCCTTTTTTCAACTTGTTAAGTTGAAATCAGCTCATTAACTTTTTAATCTTTCTTTTTCATAATTTAAACATTTGAGGCTATATATTTCCCACTAATTACCACTGTAGTTGTATCTTACATGTTTTGATATGTCATATTTTTATTATCTTTTAGGTCTAAATGTTTTCTAATTTCCATTATTACTTCTTCTTTGACCCATGAGTTATTTCAAAGTGTGTTTTAAAGTGTATGACTATGTGGAATATTCTTAAAGGATTTTTAAAATGTGTTTCTAACTTAATTACTCTGTGAATTGAGAACATGATCTTTATAATATTAGTTCCTTGGTGTTTGTTGTGACTTGCTTTTGGATACCATAAATGGTTTATATTTGCAGATGTGTCATCTGTATTTGAAAGGAAATGTGCATTCTTCTCTAATTGTTAGTTATATTTTTCAACCCTTTTGTCCTTATCCATTTTTATTTGCTTAATATATCAATTCCTGGCAGCTGTGTTACAAGTGTCATTATGATTTTAGATACGTAAATTTCTCCTTGGAATTTTGTCAATTTTGACTTTATATATTTTAAGGCAGAGGATGATATGGTTGGATGGCATTACTGACTCAATGGGCATGAATTTGGGTAAACTCTGGGAGCTAATGAAGAACAGGAAGGCCTGGCATGCTGCAGTTCAAGGGATTTCAAATAGTCAGACATGACTTAGTGACCAAACAACAACAGCAACATGAAAATTTAGAATTTCAATATATTTCTGGCAAATGGTTCCTTATAATATTATATGGTGTCCATCTCCATTCTTCACATTAAAAGCTATATTGATATGCAACAAAAAACTCCCCCGCCAGTGTTCTTTGGATTGGTGTGTGACTGGTGTATCTTTTCCAATTTTTTATGTTCAACTTTTCTATGTCCTTTCTTTTAAGACATATCTCTTATAAGCAACACAAAACTTTCTTTTAAAATCCAATCTGTCAATCTTTGTTTCAACAAGTGAGTTTAGTCAGTTTACATGCTTATGATTACTTATACACTAGATTTAATGCTATCATTTTATTTTGTGCTTCTTTCACTTAAACTGTATCCAGTTACTAGGCCCTATAACAATTTTTTCTAAAACTTAGTGGTATAAAGCAGACCTTTATTATGCTCACAGATTCTGCTTGTCAGAAACTGGGCGGGGCATAGCTCCTCCATATTTGGAGACTCATCTAGAAGACTTGAAGGTGGGATTCATCTCAAGACTCGTCCACTCACATGTCTGGGTGTTGATGTCAGCTTGTCTGCTGAGCCATTAGATAGACCTATCAGTCCAAATAAACTACCCAGAGTCACTTTGTGTGGCTGGAAGTCTGTCATAAAATGGTGGCCAAGGGCAAGAATCTTGAAAGAGAGTGCCAGGTAGAAGCCGTATTCCCTTTTATGGGCTAAGTCACAGATATCACACAGCATTACTTCTACCACATTCTAATCGTCAAGATAAAACAGGGTCCTGCCCAGGTTCAAGAAAGATCAGACTCTCTGTCGGTGGGGAGTTTAGCGAGATTCTGGAAGAGTATATGGGATTAAAAATATTGCTGTGGACATTTTCAGAAAATATAATCTACCATACTCTGCTCTTTTATTTGATTCATTTTCTTCTTTCTTGCTTCCTATTGAAAAAAAATCAAGGCTTATAAAAAATTATTTTCTTATTCTGCTGACAGTCTTAGAAGTCATAAGTTCTATTTCAACATTTTAGAGTATGTAGCCATAAAATTTTTTTGAATCTATATGTAACATAAAATTCTAATTTGATCAGTGTCCCTGTTTTCCTCTCAAATAAAACAAGGATCTCAAAATGCCTCTTTTCAACTCCTATCACTCCTTTTCCAAAGTATAGAGTCTATGGTTCATATTTCAATACCACTTTTATTTATATCCTCAATTATTCATTATTATTTTGTGTATGGTCATTTTTTCTTTAAATAGCAGCTAAGACATGTTTAAGTTTACTGATACATATCATATTTTTTATTATATCTTTGTTATGCTTTCCTGCATTTATTCTGTAGTTCAGTTCAGTTCAGTTCAGTCCCTCAGTCGTGTCTGACTCTTTGCGACCCCATGAATTGCAGCATGCCAGGCCCCTTGTCCATCAACAACTCCCAGAGTCCACCCAAACCCATGTCCATCGAGTCAGTGATGCTACTCAGCCACCTCATCTCCTGTTGTCCCCTTCTTCTCCTGCCCCCAATCCTTCCCAGCATTAGGGTCTTTTCCAATGATTCGACTCTTTGAATGAGGTGGCCAAAGTATTGGAGTTTCAGCTTCAACGTCAGTCCTTCCAATGAACACCCAGGACTGAGCTCCTTTAGGATAGACTGGTTGGATCTCCTTGAGGTCCAAGGGACTCTCAAGAGCCTTCTCCAACACCACAGTTCAAAAGCATCAATTCTTCAGTGCTCAGCTTCCTTCACCGTCCAATTCTCACATCCATACATAACCACTGGAAAAACCATAGCCTTGACTAGACAGACCTTTGTTAGTAAGGTAATGTCACGGCTTTTAAATATGCTGTCTAGGTTGGTCATAACTTTCCTTCCAAGGAGTAAGTGTCTTTTAATTTCATGTCTGCAATCACCATCTCAGTGATTTTGGAGCCCCCCAAAATAAAGTCTGACACTGTTTCCACTGTTTCTCCATCTATTTCCCATGAAGTGATGGGACCAGATGCCATGATCTTAGTTTTCTGAATGATGAGCTTTAAGCCAACTTTTTCACTCTCCTCTTTCACTCTCATCAAGAGGCTTTTTAGTTCCTCTTCACTTTCTGCCATAAGGGTGGTGTCATCTACATATCTGAGGTTATTGATATTTCTCCCGGCAATCTTGATTCCAGCTTGTGCTTCTTCCAGCCCAGCATTTCTCATGATGTACTCTGCATACAAGTTAAATAAGCAGGGTGACAATATACAGCCTTGACGTACTCCTTTTCCTATTTGGAACCAGTCTGTTGTTCCATGTCCAGTTCTAACTGTTGCTTCCTGACTGCATACAAGTTTCTCAAGAGACAGGTCAGATGGTCTGGTATTCCCATCTCTTAAATAATTTTCCACAGTTTATTGTGATCCACACAGTCAAAGGCTTTGGCATAGTCAATAAAGCAGAAATAGATGTTTTTCTGGAACTCTCTTGCTTTTTCGATGATCCATCAGATGTTGGCAATTTGATCTCTAGTTCCTCTGCCTTTTCTAAAACCAGCTTGAACATCTGGAAGTTCAGTTCACATATTGCTGAAAACTGGCTTGTGAGATGACTGCAATTGTACAGTAGTTTGAGCATTCTTTGGCATTGCCTTTCTTTGGGATTGGAATGAAAACTGACCTTTTCCAGTCCTGTGGCCACTGCTGAGATTTCCAAATTTGCTGGCATATTGAGTGCAGCACTTTCACAGCATCATCTTTCAGGATTTGAAATAGCTCAACTGGAATTCCATCACCTCCATTAGCTTTGTTCCTAGTGATGCTTTCTAAGGTCCCCTTGACTTCACATTCCAGGATGTCTGGCTCTAGGTGAGTGATGGCACCATCGTGTTTATCTGAGTCATGAAGATCTTTTTTGTAAAGTTCTTCTGTGTATTCTTACCACCTCTTCTTAATATCTTCTGCTTCTGTTTGGATCATATCATTTCTATCCTTAACTGTGCCCATCTTTGCATGAAATGTTCCCTTGGTATCTCTAATTTTCTTGAAGAGATCTCTAGTCTTTCCCATTCTGTTGTTTTCCTCTATTTCTTTGCATTGATCACTGAGGAAGGCTTTCTTATCTCTCCTTGCTATTCTTTGGAACTCTGCATTCAAATGGGAATATCTTTTCTTTTCTCCTTTGCTTTTCACTTCTCTTCTTTTCACAGCAATTAGTAAGGCCTTCTCAGACAGCCATTTTGCTTTTTTGCATTTCTTTTCCACGGGGATGGTCTTAATCCTTGTCTCCTGTACAATGTCACGAACCTCCGTCCATCTATTTCTCACTTTCACTGTATAATCATAAGGGATTTGATTTAGGTCATACCTGAATGGTCTAGTGGTTTCCCCTACTTTCCTCAATTTCAGTCTGAATTTGGCAATAAGAAGTCCATGATCTGAGCCACAGTCAGCCCCTGGTCTTGTTTTTGCTGACTGTATAGAGCTTCTCCATCTTTGGCTGCAAAGAATGTAATCAATCTCATTTTGATGTTGACCACCTGGTAATGTCCATGTGTAGAGTCTTCTCTTGTGTTGTTGGAGAGGGTGTTTGCTATGACCAGTGCGTTCTCTTGGCAAAACTCAATTAGCCTTTGCCCTGCTTCATTCTGTACTCCAAGGCCAAATTTGCCTGTTACTCACAGTAGTACTTTCAACAAAGCTCTGTAGTTAAAAACTCTCAATCATTCTGTATCTGAAAACATCTTTATTTCACTGTTAGTCTTGAAAAGCTGATTTAGCTAGGAGTAAAATTCAGGGTTGACAGCTATTTTCTCTCAGGACATTAGATATATTCTTCTACTATCTTCTGGAGTCAGTACAAATGTTCTTTTAAATAATCTGTGTCTTTTATCTCTGTTTATTTCAAAGATCTTCTTTGCCTTTGGTGCTCTGAAATTTCACAGCAATGTTTCTTGATGTGCACTTAGTGTTAGCCATATGCTTGAGGTTCTTCACAGATGTGACGATTTCCAATTCTGGGAGATTCTCAATCGTTATTTCTTGGAATATTGTCTCTTCTCTAGTCTCCTTATTCTGTTCTTCTTTCACTATCAGACATATGATGGACATTCTCGTTCTGTCTCTGTTTCTCTCTCTGTTTCACGTCAATTAATTAAGCTGTGCCAAGTCTTAGTTGTGGCACTCTGGCTCTAGAGCATGCAGGCTCAGTAGGTGCCTCAAGCAGGCTTAGTTGCTTGTGGCACGTGGGATCTTACCCCAACCAGGGATCAAACCCACATCTCATGTGTTGGAAGACAGATTCTTAACCCCTGGACCACCAAGGAGGTTCCCATGTCTCTGTATCTCTTTTTAAATTTTATTTTATTTTTTTAAAAGATTCATTTGACATGGACCACTTTTAAGGTCTTTATTGAATTTATTACAATATTGCTTCTGTTTTCTATTTTTGGTTTTTTGGCTATGAGGCATGTGGGAATCTTAGCTCCCCAAACAGGGATCACACCTGTACCCCAATCAGTGGAAAGCAAAGTCTTGCCACTGGACCACCAGGGAAGTACCCCCATGTCTCAATCTCAAATATTTTCCATCTCTTTGTATTTTGGGTTGCCTTATGCGTAAACTCTTAAGGTTTCCTTTTTCCTCATGAATTCTTCAGTTATATCTATTATTTAAACTTTCCATTGAAGTTTTAACTTACATAACCACACATTTCATTTCTAGAATTTTGGGGGTTCAAATCCACCTTTCATGTTTTCGTAGTGACTTTTTATGTTTTCAATCCCTTCTTTTATATCTTCAATTATTTCAGGAAATAGACTCTATCCAACCCCCAGAAGTTCTCTTTATGCTCTTCTTAGTCACAACCACTCCCTTTCCTAAGAAAATCATTGTCCTGACTTTGGTAGTAACCTCCTTTCATTTTCTTCCTTTTTTTGCAATCTAAATTTTTCATGTGCTTTTAAATTAGATTTTAAACTCATCTTCAGTAGGATTTTCTCTCTAGAATCCTGAACAAACGGATGAGAACATGTTCTTCTAAGGATGTCTTGTGTTTGCTTATGTTTTTGTTGTTGTTCAGTTGCTCAGTCGTATCTGACTGTGACCTCATGGACTGCAGCATGCTAGCCTCATCTGTCCTTGGCTATCTCTCAGAGTTTGCTCAGATTCATCTCCTTTGAGTCGGTGATGCTATCTAGGCATCTCATACTCTGCCACCACTTCTCCTTTTGCCCTCAATCTTTCCAAGCACCAGGGTCTTTTCCAATGAGTCGGCTCTTCACATCAGGTCGCCAAAGTATTGGAGCTTCAGCTTCAGCATCAGTCCTTTCAATGAGTATTCAGAGTTGACTTCCTTTAGTACTGACTGGTTTGATCTCCTTGCTTTCCAAGGGACTCTCAAGAGTCTTCTCCAGCTCCACAATTTGAAAGTATCAATTCTTTGATGCTCAGCCTTCTTTATGGTTCAGCTTTCATGATTGTACATGACTACTGGAAAAACCATAGCTTTGACTACACAGATCTTTGTCAGCAAAGTGATATCTCTGCTGTTTAATATGCCATCTAGGTTTGTCATAGCTTTCCTTCCAAAAATCAAGTGTCTTTTAATTGCTTATGTTAGGAGTCCCAAATGGAACCACTAACCCAGGACCACTTTTTAACATAAAATTACCAACTCGTTTGTTTCTGTACCATGAAGCTAAAGTCAAAAACCAATTCTTCATGAAGAGTTGAACCTTGGTTGTAAATTGCCAGGTGAGACCTTTAGCCTATGCTGGCTGAGACAAATAAATTTCCTTGTCATCTTCCTAAACAAATTAACGACTTTTTCTACCTCTTTCTCTGGTGGGAATGTAACTATTTGAACATCAAGGCTCTATGCAAAGATCTCAGTTCCAACACTTCTCCTCAGAAGGCTCAGAGCCTAGGTCTTGGGCCTCGTGTAAGCACTACCCCCACGGGCTTGCATGGAAAAACCATGCAGTGGCAAACAGGTTCACAGACTTAGGGAATGAACCTATGGTTGCCCAGTGGAAGGATGAGGGGAAGGGAGAGTCAGGGAGTTAGGGATGGACATATACACACTGCTGTATTTTAAATGGATAGCCAACAAGGACTTACTGTATAGCACATGTAACTCTGCTTAGCCTTATGTGGCAACTTGGATGGGAGAGGACTTTGGGGGAGAATGGATACATGTGTATGTAAACAGCAAACAGTCCCTTTGCTGTTTACCTGAAATTATTGCAACATTGTTAATTGCCTATACCCTAATATAAAATTAAAAGTTAAATTAAAAATAATGCAAATACAAACACCAGTGCACTCATAAAATACTAAGTAAACAAAACAAAAAAACGTGCAGTAGCTACAATGTCATTCCATTGCTTCCTGCTGTAGGGTCTTTGTGGCTGGCTTGAGGGTGAATGCTCTTTCTTAAAGGTCAGTTAGGCACTTAAAGAATATTTGCCTTTCTAGGTCTTTGTCCCAGGTGTGCATTCTGGCCATATAGGCCACCTCACTGCTGAGCTGCGAGTCCCGCCCCTTCTTCCTCAGCCCTGAATGCCACCATGACCCACCTATCACATCCTTCTCCCCAGCACGTGGGGTCTCGGGTCTGTGGTTGAGTCCTTCCTGGCCCATTCCTGAGCCCAAGTGCCCCCTAGTTCCTGTGCCTGTGGGGATTCATGGTGAAAAGCCAGGCTTCCTGCCAGTCCTCCTACAGACCCCAAATGTTAGGCTTCCTCCACCAGTCACCCCTCCTGTGTCTGCCCCCTCTCTTAACAGAAGTCACTCAATGTCCTTTACATGCCACTGTCTCCTCCCCTATTCTTTGGGTTCTTGTGAGTGTAAGTCTTTCTTTGCTTTTTTTTCCTTTTCCTTTTAGCAGGGTTTTAGAAGAGAGAGAGAGAAACACATGTCCAACGCTCCACATTTAGCAGGAAGTTCAGAGTACCTTCTTCATGTTTTTTTAATTACAAGTGAGGTTGTACTTTCTAATGAGTCCATTCAAATTAATTTATTGTTATTGGTATTAACTGCACCGCAGGGCTTGTAGGATCTTAGTTTCCCAACCAGGGATTGAACCTGGGTCCTCGGCAGTGAGAGCTTGGAGTCCTAACCAGTGAACCACCAGGGAATTCCCTAACAAGTCATTTTTCACAACTTCGTTGTGGTGTCATTACTGTTCACATCATTTACCTGTTTTGTGTTTGTTCTCCTCACCGGCCACCACCCCATCCTGACTCTCAGAATATTCCCTTCAATTCATATATCAATTATTTACATTAAAATATTAACGCTTGGCTTGAAAGGTTGGAAGCAAATATTTTTCTTCAGTCTTCACTTTTTATAAAATTTTTTATTGGTTTGTTATTTACATAAACTCTTAACTGTATGTAGTTTAATCTGGCAGGTTTTACCTTTTTCAATTTCTTCTATTGCTCCTGCATTGATTGGGAGAGTGGAAATGTTCCCAAGAGACTTGTTGACTACTACTGCTGTTTGGTTCTATAGGGAGAGAAGGCCCTGATGGGAAGCAGAGAGAATGAAATAGGAGAATTTCATTAGCGTTGTCATTTGACCCTGGTCATCTGTCAGTACACAGATAATTGAGAACTGACTCCAAGTGAAATTGATAAACTGACCTTCTTAATTATGTGCCAATGTAGCCTATCATTCACCATGGGCAGGAAAGCAATTTCCAGGCTTGGTTTATGCCATGTGCTCATCCACTCTCTTCCTTGAGACTTTGCACTTTTGTGACCTGCCCTTCCAGTGAGTTCCCTTTAAGACCTACTTGCTTCCTGATGCCAAATGTGCTGAAAGACAACAACATCCAGTCTTTATTGCTGCCTGAGTTCCTGTGCCCCCAGCTAGTGCGTAAAGAGGAAGCAGCATATATCTCAAGTGCCTCTGATGGTAGCTGGCATGATGCTTGATAACAGAATTTCTCAGACAACAGGCCCAGGCTGGGGAATTTTAATATTGTCTTTCCCTACAAGTAATTTTCAATGTTTATGCTCTGCGGAGCCCCTTTTGAGTGTCAGAGCAGAACAAATGCCAGTTTTAATGGACTTGCTAAATCATAAAAACTGCTTGCGAAATTGCATCTGATTAAAACAGGAAAATGTTCCATTATTCAGAAAAATCTCCCTGCAGAGGCTCACGGAGGCTATTGGAGGTGCAGAAATGCAGGGAGTGCCCAGATCCTGTGGAGTTTTTCTCCATGGAAAAGATGTGGCTCCATTTATGTTCTTTTCTCTCCCCCAAGTCCCCCATTCTTCTGCCTTCCCTGATAAAAGGGAAATTGACATGAGTCATTTCAAAATTAATTTATGCGACAACATATTATTAGCAGGGCAGAGCGTGCATGACAAGGTACAGCAAAAGCCAAAAGAGTGCTCTGCTGAGTTGGATGAGGCTCTCCTGGCTAACAACAAAATATAAAATAGAATTTGAGTTATCCCATAGATATAAGTTGGGCTTCCCCAGTGGCTCAGTGATAAAGAATTTGCCTACAATGCAGGAGATGCAGGAGACACGGGTTTGATCCTTGGGTGGGGAAGATCCTCTGGAAGAGGAAATGACAGCTCCCTCCAGTATTCTTGCCTGGAGAATCCCATGGACAGAGGAGCCTGGTGAGATACAGTCCATAGGGCCCCAAAGAGTTGGACGCAACTGAGCAATTGAGTATGCACGTATGCACAGATAGAAGTCACCCAGTAGAGAGCCGTTTCCAGGGAATTGTCAGTGGAGTCTGGTTTGGAGATGTAACCTACAGCCAGTTAGATAGGCATATGGATAGACCAGTATCACCAGCAAGTACCCTTTGTTTGCAGAGAATTGTCCCTAAGTCTGGAGAGAAAGCGAAGGGAAGCACTGCTCAGTCCCAGTCCCAGCTAATGGTGGGGGCAGGGTGGGGGCAATTGTGGCCTCACGAATGAACCAACCTGACACCACATGGAGAAGAAGAGCTGCCCAGCAGAGCCCAGCTATCCCAGGAATTGCTGAAAACAGTGTCATAGTATTTCCCTGCACTGGACTGAATAACTGAGACACTCAGTCAGTTCCAGCCTCTCCCCTGGAATCCTGATATCGGAAGGACTTGCCCAAGTTGCTGTCTTGGCACTAATAACTGAATGACACCAATCAGGATGGCATCTACAGTGACTTGGCTGTCACTCATCATGTCCTGGTCTACCTGGGGAGATCCTGCTCTCTATTTAGAACTTGTCTTGTCTTGCCCCTTCCTCCTCTGTGTCCTGTCTCCAACCTTGAGGACCGGGCATTGTTCCCTTCACTTTCTCTCCAGACTTAGGGACATGCTAAGTGGGCTTCCCAGATGTTACTAGAGGTCTACTGGGCAGCTCTTCTGTTCCACGTGGTGTCAGGTGGCTCATTCATGAGTCTGAAATTATCTGGGGCTGGAACATTCAAAAGGGCTTCGATGCCCTTCAAATGGGACCTGGTTTGGCTGGAGGGCTGCCCAGCTTCTCTTTGTCCGTGATCTCCATGGAGCTGCGTGGTCTGTTGGTAGACACTATGTCTCTGCACGGCTACTTGATCCTAGAACTCATCAATGTATTTCATTGGCCAAAGCAAGTCACAGGGCTAGTCCAGGTCAAGGGTAGGGGAAATGAACCTCATCTCTTGATGGAGAAAGGCAGGGATACTCAGTGATGGGAGACATTTTGGTGGCCATCTTTGCAGACACCTGGCCAGGTGAGCATTTGGGGGTTGAGATTCAGCAGAACTTTGCACCAGGGAAGAGTTGCATCTGCCTAGAGGGTTCTCTTGGCCCTAATGCTTGCAGAGACTCTATATGGGCTAGGCTGTTTCTGGTCCTGATACAACTTGAAAGGCCAACAGTGGAGACCTGCCAGCCATCAGCCTGCTGAGCCCTTCTCTGCTCTGGGCTTCTTAGCCACCCAAGGCTGCAGGTGACAGAGCCTCCTCTGCTTAACCCCAGGGTTAACTATTCTGTCCTGTTTATCCATCAGTAACTGTCTCCAACCTTCTCTGCTTCCTTCCTGGCCCTCTCAACCCTACTCCCAGCTGCTGCCTGTCACCCTCTGTCTTCCCTGCCACAGAAATGATTTTTTTTAATAAACTCATCCTTGACTGAAGAGCCACTTTAGAGAATTTAAAACACCACCACTCTCTCCTAATGAGAGGGGAGAAGAAACGCAGAGGCACTAAATTCTCTAGAGCTTTCCTGTTGTGTTCTGCTGTCACCATCTCTGGAAATAATTCTCTTCCCACAACACACAAAATATTGGCTGGGGAGCATCACCACCTATTTTAGAATCATCCCCTTGAGCACTTTGTCTTCTTCTAGGATTTCCAAACTCTACACAGTGTCAATAGCACTGACTTCAAGAGCTGAGGCTGGGGATGTGAACTGAAGCTGGTGCTAGGCTCCATGTGTGCCAAGTGCTCAACACATCCCTGCCTCTGGCTGGGCCCCAGGGGAGGAAGTAAAACAACACATGACAAAGATGTTGCCCCTTGTCGGCCACCCAAGATGGAGTCATTAGTGCCCTGGTCGTCAGAAGGGATGTCAGCTGGCCCAGGTATATCATGAGGCCAGTTTGTCTTTCCCAGTGGAGCCTCCCACTCCCAACTCCACTAAGAGGTCAGAGCTGCAACCCTGACACCCCCTATTCCAGTCTGCCTACAGTGATCTAGTTGTTGTTTTCTAGATCTAACCCTCCAACTCTACTATTTGGAAACCAGCCTGCCTGACAGCCTGGATATCTACCTGTCCGTGAACTGTGGGGAAAGGGCTGCCCCTGCAGGACCTCCGAGCCATTGCTGCTGGGCTCCAAGCATCACCTGCCATTCAAACACCCACCACTCCCTAGGGCCCCTCCTGACTCTCCTGTGCCCTCTCCACCCCTCAGAGCCAGCTCTACAGCCTTCCCTGCCCAACCTGCCTGTCCCAGCTCCCTTCCCCTCCCCACCAGCCTATGGGGTTGGAGTCCCAGCTAGTCTCTCTCCTAAAGGGTTCTCTCATCTTTCGCTTCTCAGTGCACATGAGGCCTGAATCAGACTGCCTGTGTCTCTTGCTTAGATTGAGAAAACAGACCCTAACACATGCCCCAGCTTCCAGCTATGCTTGTGGAATGCATCCTTTATAATGAAGCCTGAGGAATCTTTCTGAAGCCACAGGATGGTATATCTTTTCCCACCTGGACCACTTAGATGGCTGTCTTTCCATGGACTTCATGCCACTCCTGACTGGCACATTCACCTCACTGCTCTCACCCGCTCTTGTGCAAGCTGGGCCAGATTGAGTTATCCCCGCTCTGCCTCTGACTTTCTCTCACCTCTCAAGTGTTAAGTACTGGGTTCAGATCCATTACTAGCAGTGTGACCTTGTCATTAGGTGAGGTTAATCAGAAACCTAGCTGGCCAAGCAGATGCAAACTAGTATATATAGAATGGATAAACAATAAGGTCTTACTATATAGCACAGGGAACTATATTCAATATCATGTAATAAACCATAACAGAAAGAATATGAAAAAGAATTTATATGTATATATATATGGATCACTTTGCTGTGCAGTATAAATAAACATGTTATAAATCAACTATTCTTCAGTAAAACAATTTAAAAAAAAAGAAACCTGATTGACTTGAAGAGGTGAATTTAGACTTAGACTTTGAAGATATTAATACTAGTGCTGATTATGATAGTAATAATGACACCTAATGCTTAGCTTGTGCAAATTAATTGAGCAAACTATTTAACTCTCAAAGCCTCGGTTTTCTCATCTGTAAAAGGGGGGTGATGGGTTGATAGAAGGATTGAATGAAATAAGGTCTGAAGAACCTCTATTTCATGCCTGGAAATGACAACTATTTGATAAAAGTGAGCTATTGTCATCACTGGGCTGACTACCCGGAACTCTAGTCTGGCTCCCACTATTGTCTTGTCTGGATCTTCCCCTACCTTCCCCATACCTGCCTGGATACTTTCTGCTCATCATTAAAATCTTACTTTAGATATTACTTCCTTCAGGAAGCCTTCCAGGACCCCTTTGGTTCTATATCGCTGCTTTGAGCCTGTTAGAGGATGAGCTTCTTATACTAACTCCAATGGCAGCTTACTTGTCTGCCCCTCCCTGCTAGCCTGTGAGTCTCCTTGAGAACAGGACCTACATCTTCCTGGCACAGCCATCTCATACCTGGTACAACACCTGTAGCAGGTAAGCAGGAATCATTTGGGACTGGAACCAACAAAGACCTAGCAGGCTTCATGTGCACCCATGCTCCTCCCCTTGGCAGGACCAGCCCTGACCTTGAGGATTTTTTCTTCCAGATGGGAAGGCAAGAATAATAAGGATCAAACACCAGTGAATGATACAAGATGATGCGTGTGTGCGTTACAGAGTGCGCAGGATGGACAATCAGCTGGCCGAACGCTCAGAGAAGGGACTTATCACAGAGAAGGGAGTGATCACTGTTCGCATATTGAATATTGTTTGAAATAAGTGGGCCATCGACTAGGACATGGAAATTGCTTTTGTCATACCGAAGATTTCATTGTAATGGTACTTGCCGTAACAGGATTTGACTTATAATACGAAGCTCTTGTAGGACCTTTGTGATTCCCAAGCACTTACCATACAATCATGAAATGCATAGTGTGAAAGAAAAAATCCCAATTGTTTGGAGATTGGCAACTCCAATTTTCTGCAGCAAGTCTGCAATTGCTCCCTGATCAACCTTCCAGCGAGGGCCTGGGATTTCAGCTTTACAGGCCTGTCCAAAGTGGGCTTGGGCCACTGGCCAGCCAGAAGAGTGTCTCCTAGGACGCAGGTGGGGCCACTTGCTGGGAGTGATGCCTCTGGCTTTTCTGAGGATAGGAGAGGCTGGTACATCTCAACGCCAACTCTGGATAATGCAGATGCGTGTCGTCCCTCCCCGACTTGCTGAGGGACAAAACCATGATCCAGAGCGAGGCTGTGACTCTTCTGTCTCTTGCAAAAAATGAACCCCTGGGACCATTTCACACACCTCTGCTGGGGCTTTGGGGGCACCAAATGCAGGCAGTTCATACTGCAGATCAGCTGCGCTTGTGTCCTCAGGCAGTCAGCACCCAACCTTACTGTTTCTGTTTGGTGTGACATGTCATGTACTGCGGGCCCAGCCACCAGGCTTTCTTGTGACCTAGCTTGGTCCCAATGCCCACGGTCCATATTCTGCAGCTTCCTACATCAGTGCTGGGCACATAGTAAGGACCACCTCAGTGTGAGCTGACACCATCACTGTTACCAGCATCACCATCTTCCAAATCCAGATCTAAATTCATCTCTTCTGAATAGGTTTCTGATTGACTTCCCCTAATGATAATGGATTATGCCTCTTTGGAGTTTTTCATTTACAAAGCACTTTCACATGTATTATCTTATTTCAGCCTCAAAGCAAGTCCAGGAAGGTAAAGAGCTGGGACAGGAGTGCCATTCACATATTCCTAATGGTGACAAGAGTTTCTGAAAGGTCAAGTGCTTTTGTCCAAATTGCATGGGCCGAAGTCAGTGACTGTGCTGATCTCAAACCCAGAGCTCTGACTCCTATGACGCACACACTTTTTAGAGCATGGTTTCCAGTAAGAAATAAATTTTATATCAAGACTCAGTACCAACACACACACACACAAACTGAAATAAAATTTCAAAAAACAATACTTTTTAATTTATTATTATTATTATTATTATTATTATTATTTGGCTGTGTTGGGTCTTTGTTGTAGCATGTGGAATCCAGTTCCTTGACCAGGGATCCAACCTGGGCCCTCTGCAGTGGGAGTGCCGACTCTTAGCTGCTAGACCACCAGGGAAGTTCCAATAATACTTCTCTTACTGCATGCTAAGTACCCTCCTCCCTTCCCCCTTCCCTCTCCGCCATCTCCTCTCCCCTCCCCGCTTCCCCTCCCTTCTTTCCCTGTGTATTCTCTCCCCACTAGTAGCACAAACCTCATCTTTTATTCTATTATCTAGGGCCCTTTCCACCCCAAGTCTGCTTCTCACCTGATTTTTTTTCTCCTCACCCACTTCCTCAAACCTGATTCACTGTTTTGCACTTGTCCCTATGTTGCTTTGCAAGCATTTTAAAGCTTGGTTGTGTTACTCCCAATATAGGGTATAGAGGAGGTGAGCTCAGAGACCTTGTTGCGCGGTCTTCTCAGCCCTTCTCGACGGCGACTTCGGCCTGAGCCACAGGGAGGTCTCCGCGCTGTCAGCGGGCTGTGGCTCTCCCCAGTCCTCAGCACACTGGTCCGTGGAGGACCCGCCAGGCCTGTCCAGCTCTCCTCCAGGCCTCTTTGAAGGACCTTGGCTGGGCTCCTGTCAGATGTATATCTCTCTGTGATTAATATAGGCCCCTTTCAAACCTTGACACCTGCCGGCGCCAAATGTTTATCGGGCAGAAGGCATTGGCAATGCAGCATCTAGAGATAGCAGGACTCGGGCCCAGGAAGAAGGAGAGAAAGGACAAGGGAGGGGTTGTGGGGGGAGGTGCCAGGCTGATGGTTCACTTCAGGACGACTGTTAGGGTGAGACTCGGGGTGGGGAGGTCCTGCATGGGACATCCACCAAGGTGATCCTCCTGGCACTTCCTTGGCAAGCAAACTGTGGTGTGCTCGGCACTCAGCTTTGCCCCCGTGGAAACACGCATACACCCCTATCTCTTCCCCAGCCAGCCCCCACCAGGCGGTAGGTGTCAGCACCAAGACCACTCATCTTGGCATAGGCCGTCCCAGAGGCTCCCATGAAGGCTTGTGCACCTTTACTGCAGCCAGGTGAGGCAGGTGTGAGGACCCTCTTAGTCCAGACAAGAAACTCAGGCTGTCCAGGGAGACCAAAAAAGCAGTGAAGAGCAGAGATCAGGGCCTCTTTCCTCTGGCACTTAGATCTGCTTAGAGCTCTGGGTTTCAACCTGGGGCTGTGAAAATAATTCTACCGCATGGCTCCCACCCCAAGGCATCCTGACTTCACTCGTGTAGGTGTGGCCTGAGCATCTGCCGTGTGTAGGGACCATGACTGTGGTTAGGAGTGGCTGATCAGATACTATTAGAAGGGATGTGTGTGTGTGTGTATAAAAGCATTTCCCCAGGCCAATACCAGACCAGGTGTAGCCAGCAGATACACTGACCTTGGGCCCTCGGGGAAACAGGTGAGTTGAGACAGCTCTGGGTTCTTGCCCTGGAAGGGGAGAAGCAGTACTACCATGTTCCCCTTTGTCGCTGAAATGCCATCCTGTTTCTGTGACTGCTGTTATGTTCCCAGTGAGACACAGGGTTACAACCTGTGCGGGAGAAGTACCAAATCATCCTTAGCATCTTAGCACCCTTCCTCCAGGAAACTCCTAAAGACACTGAGCTCAGTGAGGTCAGAGAACCTGTCCTGGTCATTGTTACCTGTGACGTGGCATGTAGAAGGGTCTTGCAAATCTTGGTGAAGTGCTGAGTGGAGGAAACCCAGTGTCTGAGAAATCTGTTTAGTCCTATTTTACAAACAGGGAGATGGGTATGGAGAGGGAAGAGTAATGATGACAACGATTTGTAGAGTCATTGATGGGCCAGTCACAAAGTGAGACGCTCTTGGCACATCAATCCCCTGATCTTCCAACAGCCCTCTACATAGGCGTCATTGGCTCCTGTTTTACAAATGAGGGAAACTGAGGCTCTGAGAGGTCAAAATTTTGAGAGGTTACACAGCAAGCAAAGGGTCAGATACAGCATGCCAGGCTGCCCCAGTTCCAGAGTGTTCCAGCTTCCTCCCCTCTCTGCTCAGGCACGCTGCCCTATGAGTGACTTTAAATCCTTGGTTTTCCTCTCTTTGCCAGCTTGCAAATGATAAATAAATTTCAAAGCAAATCACGCAAGGATCGGCTCAGATCTCTCATTTCTATAAACAATATCTTCTCTGGAAACAGCGGAGAGCAGTCTTCAGGGAGGCATTCGCCTGGGCTGCAGGAATAAGGGGGAGTCTATTACCGAGAAGAGCCGATGTGCAGCCCCTGGGGACCAGCTGTCTCTGACCTCAGCGTCCTTTTGCGTCTCTAATTTCTGTGATTCTGGGATTCCATGTAAACCTCATTCTTCATGCAGCACCCTGAGTTGCCACCGAGTTGAACTTTCGCTAAAGAATGTCAAGGTGTTCCATCACGCCGGGTGGTGATTAGGGAGAAGGCATGAACATGCTATTTCTGAGTCCCTATTGCTCTCCTGGGTGCAGGGTGGAGACAGATGTGAGGACAAAGTCAGGTCTAGTTCAGGACCTGGGCTTGGAGAGCCACTATCCCAGCGCTCTCTAGACCCCTCAGAGCCCCAGTCGACCTGGCCCAGGAGATGCTGACCAGCAAGTAGGTGTCCCCTGCCCTGGAAAACTGCTGTTTTGCACTCCCTGCCTATTCTCTCATTGTGCACTTTCTCTTAGGCACTGACTTATTTCCTGTAGGTCGAAGGCTAATGGATTCAGATTCAGAGTGAGATTGAAATGTATTTCAGAAGCCAGATAGGGTTGGATTTAGGTTGAGTTCAGGGCTGTGTTGGGGGAGTAGCAATGGCATTTTCTACCATCAGGGACCCCCGCAGGACCACTATTCAAGCTTCGAAGGTGGGCATGGGAGGCAGTGGCCGGACCTGTCGACCAGGCAGGAAGATTCCTGGAGTCGAGGTTGAGCTTTGAGTTCAAGGCTAGTCATTACTTGGGTAACCTGGGGAAAATGACTTTGCATTTCTAAATCTCAGTTTAATTATCTATAGAGTGGACCTAATAATAAATACTACTTCCTCTAATTAATATGGGAACCACACAGCACTAAGTATGTGACAGCATTTTGCCAAGTGAAATATACTATCCAACTGTTAGGTAGGACTTGTGCTTTTAAAATGCCTCCTTGATTAAAAAAAATCTTTTGTATCATTTCTTTTTAGATTCTACATATAAGGGATGTCATATGATATTTCTCCTTCTCTGTCTCACTTACTTCAACAGAAAGAGACTCACAAACTTAGAAAACGAACTTATGGTTGCTGGGAGGGGGAAGGATAGTTAGGGATTTGGGGAAGGTCATGTACACACTGCTATATTTCAAGTGGATGACCAACAAGGACCTATTGTATAGTGAAAAAAAAAGTGGGGGGGAGTGGGGTGAAGGCATTCCCCCATGCTGAATTCCTTCTCCCACTTTTACTAGGACACCCATCTACTGTGAGTGTTCAGGCAGGAATGGGGGCACAGTAGGGACTGCGCTAGGGGACCCTCAGGTTATTCAGACCTCCCTGCAGCTTGAAATCACAGTCTGTCTTGGTGGAAGAGACTCAAATCACATGAAAGGTCCTGGAGAGAGGAGGAATGCAAAGCAAGGAGGAGTGAGGTCACAGTGCCTGCTTAGGCCCTGACCTTGCACAGTCCCAGGAGAGAAGCCCTCCCAGCATCACGTGCCTGACCCTGACCCTCTCTCCTGACTGCATATCCACCATGAGCTTACACTTGCACCCTTGAACTTTAGAGGATCCTAGCAAGTCTGAATGGATCTCCGAGGGGCAAGTGGCCAAGGACATCTGTCTGTGCATGGATGGGGCTTATCAGCTGATTCAAGATCCTCCTGCAGTTCGTGCAAGAGTGCCAGCTCCACACCAGCTCCCAGGATAGAGGGCTGGATGGACTGGAGGTCCCATCCTGGACCCTCTGGACTGGGTTTCCACCTACAAGTGCCCTCCTTTGTGGCTGCTGGAGATGAAGGCAAAGACAGCAGGTATAACAGGGAAATGCTGAGTTATGAATGACTCCAGAGGCTGTAATTAACTTGTTCTTGGCTATTGTATCTTTAGATGCAAAATATTGTCACCAGATATTTCACAGCCATCGCAGAAGCTTGCTCCTCTCAGGAGCTCCCTTTTTCCTTGCAGACGAGGACTTCCCTGCTCAGGTAGAGCTAGGAGTCCAGGGTGACCTGGGCCCTTAGAGTTGGTACTCCCTCTTCAGTGCTGAAAAACAGCTGAAAAGGCAGCAGAGGGCTGGAAACCTGGTGACCCACCCTGCATGCACAGCCCTTCACAGACCCGCTGGGTCACCAGAGATACCTGGCACCTATGGAGCCCCTTCTAAAGCTCGGAAACAGCCAGGATGGTCTTCTTCCTGCTGCAGAGTGAGACAAGGCACCTCCGTGGTGGTAAGTCCATTTCTTAGGCAGAGTGTGATTTCATGAGCCAGAGAAGTGGAAGAGGCTTTAAGCTTTCAACTCTACCACCTCATCGGGCAGACAAGAAAAATAAGGCATAGAGAGAGCACTGACCTTTCTAAAGCCATGCGACTGGTGTGGACAAACCAGGAGACAAACTTGGGACCTTTGGCTGAGGGCTGGCTCTCCAGGAGCTGAGGACCACGTCCAGCTGAGGAACATGGGGTGGCCATGGAAACACACCAGGCCCGTGTTAGCCTTGAACTTCTCTGGGTTGAAAGAGATATCCAGATTTATGGAGATTCAGCGCCAGTGTGTATCACATCTCACCAGAGAACAACTTCATGACTTAAAACAATTTCTTATTGTTTTTCATAGTTGTGTGTGTTGACCAGGGCCTCTCACACAGTCACTGTCAGATGCAGGCTAGGGCCAGAGTCGTCTGAAGGCTGGATGGGGTGGGCCTCCCAGATGGTTTCTAGTGCCTCAGTCAGGATGACTGGAACAGCTGGGGACCGACTGGCCTTCTCCAGGGAGTGAGCTTGGGCTTCCTCACAGCATGGCCATCTTGGGACACGCAGAACACGTACGTGGTGGCCAGCTTCCCCCAGAGTGAGCACTCCAAGAGGCCCGGAGAAATCAGCAAGGCTGCTCATGCTTCAGAAGTCACATGGCATCACATCCACTACAATTCATTGGTCAAAGCAAATTATGGGGCTAGCTCAGATTCATGGGAAGGGGCCACACAGGGGCCACACGCCTGCTGGCAGGCGTCATTGAAGACCAGCTGTTGCAATGAGAAGCACATAGGCTAGAATAAATCAAAAGAGAGTGGCCTTTTGTCTTACCATGGATATGGTTTTCTGCCTTGGTTCCCTCATTGACATTTTGCTCAGGGCCTCCCTCTTTCTACTCCTAACTTTCTTTCCCCCAGCCTTCTGTCTCCTGCTGTCCCCAATGCCACTTCATTTGGCTGAAATGAAAATTGACTTTGAAATGAGACAGCTATGCTTTTGTATCTCACTGCCATTACTTATTGGGCTTCCCTGGTGGCTCTCCACAGCTAAGAAGTAATAAGTGCCATTACTTATGAGCTGTGTGATCTTGAACAGCTCGAGTCTCAGTTTATCCATCTTGAAATTGGGGGAAAATAATCAGCCAGCATCTTATCTCCTTGGAAAGTGGTTGAGATGTTGAGAGACAGAAAGGGATACCGTTCCAGCCCAGAGAAATCCCTGGGGGAGTATTCCCTTCTTTCACTGACTTGTCTCAAAGGACCCAGAACCCGGAGGTGGTAGATTCACAGTGGTCCCGCTCAGACATACCCACAGCTCTTTATTTTTTAATATTTATTTATTTGTTTTTGGTTTTGCTGGGTCTTCGTTGCTGTGTGGGCTTTTTTTTCTAGTTGCAGAGAGTGGAGGCTACTCTCTAGTTGCGTGTGCAGGCTTCTCATTGCAGTGGCTTCTTTTGTTGGGCAGACTCTAGGGCACTTGGGCTACATTATTTGTGGTGTGTGGGCTCAGTAGTTGTGGCTTCTGGGCTCTAGAGCACAAGCTCAGTAGTTGTCGTGCATGGGTTTAGTTGCTTCATGGCATGTGGGATCCTCCCGACTCAGGGACTGAAGCCGTGTCTCCTGCATTGGCAGGTGGATTCTTTACCACTGAGCCACCAGGGAAGCCCAGAGATAAAAGTATCCTCACAGAATTGTTCAGGGGAGTGATGGTGAGATGCTCTTCCTTGATGGACATCAAACTGAGCTCCCTCCTCCATCAGCTGCCTGCCATCCCTGCCAAAAGATGGCTGAGGAAAAAGGAAAAATTCAGCCTCTTCCCTGGCTGCTTGCTTCCCTCCATATCAAATGCTCAGTTTGACCAACTTCTCCAAGCCTGAAGTGACAGGCTATCTGAGAGCCATATTAGACCCAACTTGAGTAAATGTCATTTATTTTGGAACTACTGCCTAGGTTCTTTTCATCCAAAGGAATCTAGATTTAGTGTCAGAAAACCTGATTCAGTCCTAACTCTATGGTCCTGGCCAAATCTTAAAGCTCAGATTCGTCATCTAAAAGATGGATGAAAGTCACTCAGTCATGTCCAACTCTTTGCAACCCCATGGACTGTAGCTCGCCAAGCTCCTCTGTCCATGGAATTCTCCAGGCACAAATACTGGAGTGGGTAGCCTTTCCCTTCTCCAGGGAATCTTCCCGAATGAAGGATCAAACCTGCATTGCAGGCAGATTCTTTACCATCTGAGCCAACAGGGAAACACTCTGAAAGTTGGGGATGCTAATAATTACTTCTTTCAGAAAAAAATGAAATAGTGCATTTGAGAGAGGCTTGGGGACTACAGAGTGTTATATGAACATGTGCAATTTGTACTACCAAATATACTGTTTGGCCCCAAGTTGAAAAGAAAAAGAGGGAGGAGAGAAGAAGGGAGGGAGAAGTTATCACAATAACCCTAGAAAATAAGTTACTGAGATTATTTGCATTTCACAGATGGGAAAACTGAGCTACAAAAACATGTAATAGCTTCTCCAAGTTCACACAGTGCATGGTAGGGCTCCAGAACCAGATCCCCTGATGCTGTCCCCATGGGTCCCACCTGTGCCAGACCCCCTGCCATGTCCTGGAGATAAAAGATGAATAAGATCCAGTCCTTGTTTCTAGACAGCTTACAGGAATTCCTTGATGGTTCAGTGGTTAGCACTCCAAGTTCTCACTGCCAAGGGCATGGATTCGATCTCCGATCAGGTAACTAAGATCCTGCAAGCCGAGAGGCACAGCCAAAAAAAAAAAAAAAAAAAAAAGTCAGAGCCAGGCACCTTACTGCCTGGGAGAAGAGGACTCAAGCAGGAATGCTTGTCTTGGACTTGCTACTAGAGACAATTCTGGCCTCCAGGTGCATTTTTTTTTTTTTTTTTTTTTTTTTTGGCAATGACCCACTGAAAGGAGAAGTTATCAATAGAGAAAAATAGCCATTACAGATTTGACCAGAGCAGAACATTTTTAAATGTATCCATCCACAAAATTACATTTGGGGGAAGATAGTCTGTGTTTGCTAAACAGCTGAGAAACTAAAAAAAAAAAAAAAATACTACCCATGGCACAGAGGGAAAATATTGCAAATGTGTTCATGGTGCTCTCTGGTTTAAAAACAATGTTTCACATGAAACAGGAGAGGGAAGCTGCCTTTGCAGGACGCTCTTTGTGTAAGGAGCATAGGGGTGCTGGATGATTCCCCTCTACTGTTCACTGACCACCTTCAGAGCAGGAGCCCCATCCTAGACCTCAAGGGTCATTCCCCTCCTACAGTTAGGGCTTTCCTCCCCATCACTGCTTATCACCATCGTGCCTGCCGAAAACAATAGAGAACAAATAATTTTTGTTCATTTCAACCTTCCTGCTCAGACTGTCCACAGGAGCAGGGGGAATTGAGTCCCTCTACGTGCCAAACCTGGTGTGATGTGCTATGTATACATGATTTCACTTCACTTCTCCACAAAACGTGCTATTATTATTCCCATTTTCAGATGTGGAATGGAGGCTTGTAGAGCTTCCATAATTTGCCCAAATCCACATAATCAATGCATGGTAACACCAGGATCCAAATCCTGGTCTGCCTGGCTCCACCACTCATGTCCTTCACCATCATGGTACACGATCCCTACTCAGAAGAAGGCAGACTCAAATTATTTTGTGATTTTTTTTAACTGAAGCATAATCCATTTAACAATATTACATTAGTTTCAGGAATCAGAATAAAACTATTTTAGAAGACATCAGTACATATGAGGGCTTCCTCAGTGGCTCAAAGGTAAAGAATCAGCCCGCAGTGCAGGAGCCTCAGGAGACACAGGTTCGATCCTTGGGTCAGGAAGTTCCCCTGGAGAAGGGCACGGCAACCCACTTTAGTATTCTTGCCTGGAGAATCCTATGGACAGAGGAGCCTAGAGGGCTACGGTCCATAGGGTTGCAGAGTTGGACAAGACTGAACTGACGGAGCACATATGCTCGCAGTACCTTTGTTTGGTGAGTGGAGTGACTTCATTCATTCACTCATTTCTTCATTCACTAGTTCCTGAATTCATGTACTGATTCCCATGACATTTATTAGCTATACATCTAGGAGTATATTTCTGCCTGGTGTCTGCGAGTGTGGGCTTTGGTATCAGAATACAAGAGTTCAATCCCAGCTTCACTGTTCACTAACTCTGGGACTTTGGGTAAGCTCCTTCAGTGCTTTAGTTGACTCATTTGTAATATGTAATAACAGTAGCTTCCTCCTAGAGCTGCTGAATAGATTAAACAATACATATAAAACACTTAAAATACTGTGTGACACATAGTAATTATACAAAAATGTTCGCCTTCATTTTTATTCCCTTCAATGGGTACTGGGCTGAGCACTGCCAAAAAACAAAACAACTATGACATACGAGTAAAAAGTGATTTAATTCTATGAGTCTTAGGGTAGCACTAAAAGCTTTGGAATGATGAGGGGCTGACTGAATTTTGTTTTAGGAATTTTACTGTGGCTGTGAATAAGTCAGATCAAAGGACAGGTAAACTGGCTAAGAGGCTGCAGGAATGGTGCCAATGAGAGGTCATTCCAATACAGCAGCATAGAAGACAGCACCCAGTGTGGTGTCTTCTTGTACTTGGGCTGCCATACGGGGGCAGGGAGCAGTGCCCTGGAAGAGTGAGACTTCCAGCCCAGAAGAACGGGGAGAACTCAGAGGTGAGCAACAGAAACAGGGAAGAGAGCAAGAAGGACCACCTGGAGGAAAGCTACTGATAAAGTCTCTACCTTTGTAGAACTGGGACAGGGAGGTTACTCTTGCCTATTTAAGCCTTTGGACTGTTGTCTAGACTCTTGACCTCTTGGAAATTGGTCAAAAGACAACCTTGCCCAGAGGTTGGCCCATGACCAGAGTCCCCCAGGAATTCCCCATGATAGACCCAGTTTGGAACTTGGCTTTCCCAGCGCGAGCCCTGTGTTTCATCCATGTAATCCAGCTGTCATTTTTTTTTTTTTCTCCTTACTGTCCCTCTCTACCTTTCATATTTTTGGATCAGAAGTCAATAAAGAGAAAGCATTATTGAGACCTCAACCAGCCCTACTGGGGTGAGAAGCCACTTTCAGGGCCAAGGAGGTGCAAGGGCCAGACCCAGGAAGCCTATTAAGGTGTGACAGGCAGCTCTACCCCTATTGTCCCTCAAAGAGAAAGGGCTCGCACACAGATGGGAGGGGTCCAGGGTGTCACCAACAGTGGATAATCAGGTGTGGGGGTGGGGGTGTCAAAGTTGGAGCCACTGAATGGTCAAGGGCTAAAACCTCAGGTCCAGTATATGGGATGGTTGACATTCAACCATCGAATAAGGACGATGGTAAGAAGCATCTCTAGTTTATTGGGATCCCCAGATATAGTGAGTGAGGGACCTAGCGTCTTTTCCCCCACCACTTTCTCTATATCCCCAATCCCTAGCACAGTGCTTGGTGCTTAGTAACTGTGTAATCAAATTATTGAATGAATGTAATCAAACTATGAATGAATGAACAAATGCCAGATTCCCAAGTCTTTTTCACGTGGCGTGGGAGCAAGATTAACTGCCTACCTGGCCCTGAGAAGCAGCTGTGCCATTGAGAAGCAGCATCATCTGGCTGACGGCTGATGAGCAAGAAGCAGAGCCTCAGTTCTGAGAGGCATATGGGGGCAGGAGGATGCAATGTCCATGGCCAGGATGGCTGGGGTGGGGGCACTGCCAGGCAGCCTGCCAAAGAAAACCAGCTGCCAGCCAACTTGCCTCCCCAGCCAGAGGTTGCAGACCCTGGGATAGATGACAGCATTGGATATGCAAATCTATGCAAATAATGTCACAGAAATGTTCTCAGGTTCCCAGAGAAAGGATATTAATGTCCATCTCTGGACAGCTGGCCACTGGCAGCGAGGACTCCAGTGGCAAAAAGCCCCAAACCTCCCTAAAATCCTGCTGGCTGTGGGTCTCGTTTCAGGCCACTGGAGACAGAAGGATGGAGCAGCAACTGAATCACAAGTATGCTTTATTGTTTGATCTGTGCTGGTGATGTCTGAGATGAGCCTGTGACCTCAGATCGGTGTCTGAAGAGCCAGCCATAGGCAGTGAGAGCTCTGGACTTTCTCCTGAGGATGAATGGAAGCTCAGGGCCTGGGGGGTTCCATATCTCCAGAGGGAGGACAAGACACAACTTACCGCAGAGGAGAAGGTCAGGGAGGCTGGAGTTCCTGGGCCTGAAACAGCCATTTCACCCAAAAGCCAAAGAGGGGGTGGACTTGGGGTCAGAGCCAGGAACTGGCACTTCCAGAGATCAGAGAAGACTAGGTGAGACAGCTGTAACTGGAGGTGTCCTGGCAAAGGAGGAGCTGGAGGCTGGAGACTGCAGAGGCCGGGAGAGGCGAGTCTGTAGTGAGCCCCACCAGGCAGATAAAGGGGGCCCGGGACTCCCTCCTGTGCATATGCTCCCTCATCTCTTCTTTCCACGGTGGTCACTGTGTTCACTGCTGGGGAAGACACAGCGGACATCTCCTGAACCTGTAGGCTGGGGGGAGAATGGATGTTAAGCAAATCACTAAGGCCACTGAGTCAAAGGGGGGGGGGTGGAATGCTGTGGAGAACCAGCATGTCCAATCTAGTCTAGAGCAGTGAGAAGGGTTTCCTGGGGGACCCAAGGCCCAACCTAAGACCTGGCAGATAAATCAGAGTTAACTAAATGGGAGGTGAGGGGGTGAGGTTCAGGTGGGGAAGTCTTCCAGCCAGATGGATGTGTAAGTGCAAAGGACCTGGGTTGGGAAGAGTCAGGCTCCCTGGAACTTGAAAGAGGACCCAGGTGGCTGAGAAGGGGGTGGGGGGTGCAGGATGAGGGTCAAGGGTGGGTAGGGGCCAGGACACACTACAGGCCACACTTTGGGATATTGGGCTTGATCCCAAGGCGGTAGGAAGCCATTCAAGGATTTTTGTTAATCAAGGGGGTACTGTGATCAGACTGATGACTTCAAGATAGCCTTGTAGCTGCTGGAGAATGGATAGGAGACAGGAAAAGCTATAAAAAGCATGTCCTTGAATGGCCACTGCTATGCTGCTGTGGTCATTGTGAGATGAGGTACTGCTGGATGTGAGAAATGAGTGAGGGACTTGAATCTCAGAACAAGGTCCTGAGAGAAAACTCTTCTTTTCTTTCTGGTCTCCTGGGGGTGGCATAAAAATTAGCCACATTTCCTAACCAGAGGACAAACTATGCCAAAATCTGCCGTCCTTTTCTTGTCTTCTTTGCCCCTGTTCAGAGTAGGAGGGAGGGGGACTTCCCTGCCTGTCTGACCCTCTGTCTGGCTCCTGCTGGTTCTCACCTGGCAGGGCACCTCCCTGGAATCACTCCTGTGATGGGTACTTATGGCAGAAATCACCTCTCCAAGAACCCTCCCACCCACTGTCACACACTCTCCTGCCCAGAAAAACCCAGGAGGTGGGGGGCATAGCAGAACCAGCCCAGGCTGACCTCTATCTCCTTTGCTCCTTGTTTTGTGATTTGGGTGTTTTAATCCTTCCTCAGGGGCTTCCCCGCCAATGGCTCAGTGGTAAAGAACCCATCTGCAGTACAGGAGCTGTGGGTTCGATCCATGGGTCAGGAAGAACCCCTGGAGAAGGAAATGGCAATCCACTCCAGTACACTTGCCTGAAAAATCCCCTGGACAGAGGAGCCTGGTGGGCTATAATCCATGGGGTCACAAAGAGCCAGACACAACTGAGTGACTGGGCACATGTGCATATTCATCCCAGGGTCAGCCCTGCTGTTCCAAGGACCTCCTACTCTCCTGCCAACAAACAGAGACCGCAGAGGGACAATGCTGGTTTTAAAAAGGTAGTCCCCGGTCAGCAACATCTTATTCTATAGTTATAGACAACACAGACAGGGGTGTCTATGGGCCATAAAAGCAATAGGCAACATGTGACATTTAATTCAAGATTAAAAGAAACCGTCAATTGGAGCTGATTGTGCTCATCCAGATGTCACCAGAAACAGCTGTATGCCATCTGCCTGAGTGGGTACCACCAGCTGGAGCAACTCCCCCTAAGACCCTGGCTTTGCTTTTCTCCACAGCAGGAAGGCAGCATGGAGGCTGGAGGCCAAACCAGGTGACAGGGATGATGGAGGCGGAGGTGGCATCTCCTCCCCCTCCCCACTCTCCAGGCCTTGTTTATGCTAACAAAGGCGAGTAATGAATTACTGATAAGTGGCCTCTTTTAAAGGGAAATTATTCAAGAGAGCAGGTAAAATTCTGCTGACATTCATCTTCCCAGCTCCGAGAAGCTGGCTCTGAGATGGGGAAAGGTAAGGGAGATGATTCATGACCACGGCCCTCCATCCATCACTTGGGGCGTCCTCAGCAATGGAGAAGCAGGACTGATGGGCCCTGGGGCCCAGGTCGGCAGTCAGCTGGGAATCCACTGGCTCCAACTCATTAGCCAGGGCAACAAGGCCACGAATCACTGGGACCTGAGTACTTGGCGCCAACTTAGTGCCAAGGGGCAGTCATGGGGAACAAGAGGAGGGGACGGAGTCACTTTGCCAGAAAACAGCCTCACCCCTGTACAGGTTGGTCCCGGAAAGGGGATGCCTGTCGAGGGATGGTGCAGGAGGCTGTAAACGCTCACTGGTGTGGGAGTCAGGAGAGGAGGCCCAGTTCAGCCCCTTTCCCTTCCTGTCCCTGTTTCGTAAAATGAACGGATCAGATATCCCCGACTTCCAGGCCCCATGGGCAATATTCAGACTTGTTTTCTTGAACCTGCATGGAGTAGGACCATACATCATGTTTCAAATCTGAATGTGTTGTCCACTTTAAATGAAAACTCAGATAACTAGCTTCCTTGAAAAAAAAAATCAGATCTAGCAATTAGTTGGGGCTGAATACAGCTGCTTCCTGATTGAGGGATGCACCCCACACTCTTTGCCATCCACCTCTCATCTCTGATTTTATACTATGGTCCATTCTCTCAGCTTCATCTGTCTACAGTTTCAGACAGGTAAACCTCACAGAACATTGCTTGATGCCTGCCCTGCATGCTGTGGGCACCTGGCCCCATACCTTTGAGCTTCCCCATTGATGTTGAGATGGGGACCCCACAGAACCCCATTCAGCACCCAGAGGTGTGCAGCCTATAAGTGCTGGGGAGTTAATGTTCAGTGAGGCGAATATTTGATCCCTGGAAAACGGGAGCTAGTAGAAGATTCTTCTCTCCTGCTCCCTCCCAGCAGTTGCTCCTGAGATACACAACTTCTTGAAATGGCCTTGCAAGATTGAGCAATCAGTCGCAGCAGCCAGCTCAGTGGTGTCTCCTCCCAGTGGCCCTCTCCCTCTCCACCCGGGATTGCACTCCCTAATAAGAGGGACCATGTGATCCTCTGTCTCAGGCCCTGCCAGCTGGGAAACCCAGGTGAAGACTCTGGTATCAGGAGTGACCCTGGACAGCAGCCCCGTATGGTGGGATTTTAGAGCTGGATTACTTGCTGGAGTTCTGGCATTGAGAACCCCATCAACTCTATCCCTAGAGATGGTAGTAACCCTGGCATTGCAGTGGTGAAAACTCTCACCTGTGGAACCCTGGGCCGAGGTGCAGGCGGAAGGTTTGACCTTGGTGTACACAGTGACCATGGTGTCTGAGCAGGTGACTGTAATGATTCGGGAGCATGGATGCCTGCTCAGTTGTGTTTGACTCTTTGCAACCCCATGGACTATAGCCTGCAGGCTCCGCTGTCCATGGGATTTCCCAAGCAAAAATACTGGAGTGGGGTGCCATTTCCTTCTCCAGGGGATCCTCCTGACTCAGGGGTGGAACACACGTCTCCTGTGTCTCCTGAATTGGCAGGCAGATTCTTTACTGCTGAGCCATCGGGGAAGCCCCAGTGATTGTGGAGCATGATGCTTTTTGTCAGCTGCATTTTGAAAACCTTGAATATGAGAAAAGTTACGCTCTTTCCATTGACTAGGACCTGGAAACCTGGGATGGGAATGAATGTGTGGTTGAGTCTGAGAATCTAAAATCTTGGGGTCCCTGGACCCTTTAGGCTGACAGATGCAGTCATCTTCCCCTTGACAGAGAGGGAAGCCTCCCCTGGCCTGGAGAACATGCAGTGACTCCCCCGAGGCAAGTGTCTCCCAGATGATTTCTTTTCCTCAAACCTTCCCCACCTCCACAATTTGTAACCTCCAGGCTATTGGCTGGGATCAAGTCTCAGTACAGCTTGAGTTGAAAAGTACAGCCCTGTTTCAGAAGGAAATAGCTTATATTGGGAAGGAATGGCAGGCCCTGCCCTCAGATCCTCCAGGACTAGGGGAGCCCAGGACAGGTAGGAGGGAGGAGGGGAGAGCAGGCTCCATAGGAAAAACTCACTGACATGAAAACACTCACCCTGGATTAAGGAGCAAGTGTCAGGACCCACAGCTGGTCCTAACAGTGTGATGGGATGGCTTCTTAGGACTTGGTCACGACAATAGGATGGGCTAAAGTGACACTTTCTCATTCCCTGGAGGCTAGGTGGTAAAGAATCAGCCTGCTAATGCAAGAGACCGGGTTTCAATCTCTGGGTCGGGAAGATCCCCTGGAGGAGGAAATAGCAACCTGCTCCAGTATTCTTGCCTGGGAAATCCCATGAACAGAGGGGCCTGGCAGGCTACAGTCCATGGGAGTTGCAAAGAGTCAGATACAACTTAGCAACTAAACAATAACAACATGACAGTGGGCTACAGAAAATGAGTAGAAATGCCAGAACTTCCTCAGCATAGCTTTAAAGAGGGGCTAGAAGGTTCAAGAAAAGTAGCTTTTATTTTTAATTGTTTTGGCTGCACCCGACGGCCTGTGGGATCTTAGTTCCCCAGCCGGGATTTGAACTATACTGCCTCCAGTGGAGGCCCGGTGTCTTAACCACTCGACTGCCAGGGAAGTCCCTGGAGGTGGGGGAGTTTAGAAGGGTTTTCTATGCAGGCCCTGGGAACGTATTAGATGACTGTTGTTTATACGTTGAACTGTATCCCCAAAAGACAGGTTGAAGCCCTAACTCCCAGAACCTTTGGGTATGATGTAGGGACCTTGTGTGGAAATAGGGTCTTTGCAGATGTAATTAAATCAAAATGAGGTCATTAGGTGGACCCCTGATCTAACTGATGCCCTTATAAGAAAAGGAGAGGACACACAGAAAAGCAAAGGCAGAGATTACAGCCGTGTGGCCACAATCTGCAGACTTGGAAGAGGCCAAGGAGAATCCTCACCTGGGGCCTTTGGAGGGAGTCTGGCCCTGCCAACACCTTAATTCCAGACTTCTGGCCTCTAAGACTGAGAGAATAAATCTCTCTTTTTTAAAGCCACCCAGTCATGGTACTTTTTTATGGCAGCCCTAAGAAATGAACACAGATGTTTTCCCCCGGGATGCCCAGAGGAACCTGCCCTCACAAAGGCAATAATAAGGAATGCCTTGGTAAGATCAGGGTGAAAGAGAAGAAGTCCACAGTGGCTGTCCTCAGCAGGCTGGGGCTGACGGTGGAACCGGCCTCCCCATTCCCAATGGGCCTGACAGCGTTCTGGGCCAGCAGAGGCCAGGTGGTGGCACTTCAGCAGGAGAGGCAGGTGGGCAGCCAGACAGCAGTAGCAACTAGGGAACCTGGACCTGCAGGGGTTCTTAGCCACAGCCCATCAGCCACAGGAGAGAAGCTGGCTAGCCAGTGAGGATACTGCTTAACTTGTTCAGTTTTTAAAACAGCAAGAAATGGTTAGAAGAAGGATGACATCAGGTCCTCACATGGTTTCCGGATGTGAGTTTGATCACAGACCCAGCATCCATTGATAGAAAGGGAAGAGAGTCCTCTTGAGAAAGGCCCATACAAGGCACCCACAGTCTAGAGGACAAATACCTCCCCATCCTTTCTAGGGTTTCTAAGATGGCTCAGTGGTAAAGAATCCCCCTGCTGATGCAAGAGATGCAGGTTTGATCCTTGGGTCAGGAAGATCCCTTGGGGAGGGATATAGCAACCCATTCCAGTATTCTTGCCTGGGAAGTCCCATGGATTGAGGAACCTGGTGGGCTGCAGTCCATGGGGTCACAAAGAGTCAGATATGACTGAGCAACTGAGTATGCACACACATACACAATCTTTTCTCAAATGAGCTACAGGCACTTGCTAGAACACTATGTGTGGAAGGGCTTCCCAGGTGGTGCCAGGGATAAAGAACCCACCTGACAATGCAGGAGAGATAAGCGACATGGGTTCGATTGCTGGGTCGGGAAGATACCCTGGAGGAGGGCATGGCAACCCACTCCAGTATTCCTGCCTGGAGAATCCCATGGACAGAGGAGCTTGGTGGGTACAGTCCATAGGGTTGCACAGAGTTGGACACGACTGATGCATGGAAGGAGGGGCAGTACCTGCATCTCTAAGGACCATTAGATAAAGGCGCTGACCTCACACTGACAGCAAAGGCTCCAACCTGCCACCGTGGGCTTCCAGCTAGCGAGGGGGCTTCTTGGAACCCAGGTGGCAAAGGTACATTAGTCTAAGTCTGTCTTCCGGAGGATTCATGGGCCATCCCTGGAGTTATTTCCCTGTCCCTGAATGCATAATTGGGACAGCTATACCAAGGAGCTGGCAGAAGCCTCACATTTGGTTCCACAAATATGAATGAGAGCCATTATGGTAGGATGGGCCAAGTGGGAGGCCCTGAAACTACCCTCCAGCTCAGTGCCAGCCAAGATAGTAGATCAGAAGAATTATTGCCACATTCTGGGAGAAACTGCAGAGATTAGTGACACCATTAAAAACTTAGAGGTTGTAGAGTTGGTGCTCCCCATCACAGACTCATTTGGCTCATACTTCCAGCCCTGCTCAAGCCAAATTGATCAAGGGGAATGACCGTGGATGAGCATAAACTTAACCAGGTGGCAACCCTCATTGCAGCTTCCTTGCCAGATGTGGTCATTTTACTAGAGCAGGTCAAATGGCTTCTGGCATTTGTGTGAGGCTATTGATCAAGCAAATGCCTTCTTCCCAGCCATGGGGAGGACAAAAAGCAGCTCTTTTCCACACGGTGGGGGCAGATTTGTTGTCTTCCCCCAGGACTGAGCTCATCCTTTTGTTCTTGGTCAAGATGTAGATGGACCTACAGTGGCCACAAGCACACAAATCCTGTGTCTCCCATCAACCCCATCAGAAGCATCTAAGGAGAGTTGGTTCTCCCCATTCAGGTGGAAAGGGTGACAAATCCCCAGGAAGTCAGCCATCCTCAGTCATCAGTCACTCTAGTGCAGATTCAGAGTGATGATGGCAGCAGGAATGGAGGTTATGAGTGGCTAACAGCGATGGGCTCCCTCTTACCAAGACTCATCTTAAGACTGCCAAAACTGAACATGCAAACCATTCCTTAAGGAGATTAGTTGGCCTCTTGGCAGTAGGTTGATGGAATCAGACCCCTTCAATCCTGGAAGTGAGCTGATGGCCCACTGGTCTCCCTTTCCTGTCCACAGAGCCTCCACTGGCACAAGATTCAGAGGGTGCACAGATTACCTGATATCTGTATGACATTGTCTCAAACCAAGAAACCCAAGTCATAAAAGACATAAAAGGTGTACAACTGGTTCAGGTCATGAGATTCCTAGTCTTGTGTACTCATCACCCTGAAACAACCAGTCTAAGAGAGTGGTGAAATGTCTTGTTAATCAATGGTCCTCACTTAGGGACAATACCCTGAGGCTTGGTATGTACTCTAGGAGGCAGCATATGTGTGGTGTGCTGTGCTAAGTTGCTTCAGTCGTGTCTGACTCTTTGCGACCCTATGGAACGTAGTCTGCCAGGCTCCTCTGTCCATGGGGTTCTCCAGGCATGAATGCTGGAGTGGGTTGCCATTACCTCCTCCAGGGGACCTTCCTGACCCAGGGATTGAACTTGCATCTCTTATGTCTCCTGCATCAGCAGGTGGGTTCTTGACCACTAGCACCACCTGGGAAGCCCCATATATGCTGAAATAATGATGTATACATGACACTATGTCCCCAGTAGCTAGAGTACACAGAAGTGGAAATCGAGGGGTAGAAGTTAGATTGCTCCTCACAATATAATTCTTATTGAATCACTTGAGAAATCTGTGCTTCCTTATCCCGTTTGTAGGCTTTTCCAGGTTAGAGGTCCTGGTTCCTACATGCAAATATTTCTGCCAGAGGACAAAGTAAGGGCATCTTACTTGAACTTGAAATTGTAACTACCTAGACATTCTGGGCTCTTCATGCCTGTGAACTACTAAGTAAATAGTCACTATGTTGGTGGGGTTATTAACTCTGTTACCATCAGGAGCTAGAGGTTCTGCTATATAACGGGAGCAGGGAGAAGGATGTCTGGAACTCAAAAGATTCCCTGGGGCGTCTCTTGGCACTTCTAAAACAATGACAATATTCCATTGTATATAGATCCCACATCTTTATCCATTCCTCTATTGATAGATATTTAGATTGTTTTCAAGTCCTGGCTGTTGTAAATAGCACTGCAATGAACATTGGGTTCAGTCAGTTCAGTTCAGTTGCTTAGTCATGTCCAACTCTTAGTGACCCCATGAACCTCAGCACACCAGGCCTCCCTGTCCATCACCAACTCCCAGAGTCCACCCAAACCCATGTCCATTGAGTCAGTGATGCCATCCAACCATCTCACCCTCTGTCACCTCCTTCTCCTCCCACCCTCAGTCTTTCCCAGCATCAGGGTCTTTTCCAATGAGTCAACTCTTTGCATGAAGTGGCCAAAGTATTGGAGTTTCAGCTTCAAAATCAGTCCTACCAATGAACACCCAGAACTGATCTCCTTTAGGATGGACTGGTTGGATCTCCTTGCAGTCCAAGGTACTCTCAAGAGTCTTCCCCAACAACACAGTTCAAAAGCATCAATTCTTCGGCACTCAGCTTTCTTTATAGTCCAACTCTCACATCCATACATGACCACTGGAAAAACCATAGCCTTGACTAGACAGACCTTTGTGGACAAAGTTATGTCTCTGCTTTTTAATATTCTGCCTAGCTTGGTCATAACTTTCCTTCCAAGAAATAAACGTCTTTTAATTTCATAGCTGCAATCACCATCTTCAGTGATTTTGCAGCCCCAAAAAATAAAGTCAGCCACTGTTTCCCCATATATTTTTCATGAAGTGATAGGACCAGATGCCATGATCTTAATTTTCTGAATGTTTAGCTTTAAGCCAACTTTTTCACTCTCCTCTTTCACTTTCAACAAGAGGCTCTTTAGTTCTTCACATTCTGCCATAAGGGTGGTGTCATTTGCATATCTGAGGTTATTGATATTTCTCCCAGCAATCTTGATTCCAGCTTGTGCTTCCTCCAGCCGAGTGTTTCTCATGATGTACTCTGCATACAAGTTAAATAAGCAGGGTGACAATATACAGCCTTGATGTACTCCTTTTCCTATTTGGAACCAGTCTGTTGTTCCATGACCAGTTCTAACTGTTGCTTCCTGACCTGCATACAGGTTTCTCAAGAGGCAGGTCAGGTGGTCTGGTATTCCCATCTCTTTCAGAATTTTCCACACTTTATCATGATCCACACAGTCAAAGGCTTTGGCGTAGTTAATAAAGCAGAAATAGATGTTTTTCTGGAACTCTCTTGCTTTTTCGATGATCCAGCGGATGTTGGCCATTTGATCTCTGGTTCCTCTCCCTTTTCTAAAACCAGCTTGAACATCTGAAAGTTCACAATTCACATATTGCTGAAGCTTGGCTTGGAGAATTTTGAGCATTACTTTACTTCATGCAAAGACGGGCTCAATAAAGGACAGAAATTTTGGGGATCTAATAGAAGCAGAAGATGTTAAGAAGAGGTGGCAAGAATGCACAGAAGAACTGTACAAAAAATATCTTCATGACCTAGATAATCACAATGGTGTAATCACTCACCTAGAGCTAGACATCCTGGAATGTGAAGTCAAGTGGGCCTTAGGAAGCGTCACTAGGAACAAAGCTAGTGGAGGTGATGGAATTTCAGTTAAGCTATTTCAAATCCTGGAAGATGATGCTGTGAAAGTGCTGCACTCAATATGCCAGCAAATTTGGAAAACTCGTCAGTGGCCACAGGACTGGAAAAGGTCAGTTTTCATTCCAATCCCAAAGAAAGACAATGCCAAAGAATGCTCGAACTACCACACAATCACAGTCATCTCACATGCTAGTAAAGTAATGCTTAAAATTCTCCAAGCCAGGCTTCAGCAATATGTGAACAATGGGTTACATGTGCCTTTTTGAATTAGTAGTTGGATTTCTGGGTCATATGGTAGCTCTATTTTTAGTTTTTTAAAGAACCTCCATACTGTTTTCCACAGTGGCTATACCAATTTACATTCCTACCAACAGTGCAAGAAGCTTTCCTTTTTCTCCACACCCTCTCCAGCACTTATTGCTTGTAGATTTTTTTTTTTTTATGATGGCCATTCTGACTGATGTGAGGTGATACCTTATTATTGGAGCCTATTATCCAGAGTGAAGTAAGCCAGAAGGAAAAACAAAAATACAGTATACTAACGCATATATATGGAATTTAGAAAGATGGTAACGAGAACCCTGCATGCGAGACAGCAAGAGGAACGCAGATGTATAGAATAGACTCGTGGACTCTGTGGAAGAGGGCAAGGGTGGGATGATATGGGAGAATGGCATTGAAACATGTTAATTATCATATGTGAAATCAATCGCCAGCCCAGGGTTGTAGCTCGGGGCTGGTGCACAGAGATGTCCCAGGGGGAGGGAATTGGGAGGGAGGAGGGAGGGGGGTTCTGGAGGGGGAGCATAGGTAAACCCATGGCGGTTTCATGTCATTGTATGGCAAAACCAACACAATAAAGTAAAGAAAATTAAAAAAAAAAAAAAGATAGCTAGCAGAAAGCTGCTATATAAGGCAAGGAACTCAGTTCAGTGCCCTGTGATGACCTAGAGGGGTGTGATGGGGGGTGGGGGGTTGGCATGGGAAGGAGATCCAAGAGGGAAGAGATAAATATATACAGAAAGCTCCATGATAGCTCAGATGGTAAAGAATCGGTCTACAATGCAGGAGACCTGGGTTCGATTCCTGGATCGGGAGGATCCCCTGGAGAAGGGAATGGTAACCCACCCCAGTATTCTTGCCTGGAGAATTCCATGAACAGAGGAGCCTGGTGGGCTATAGCCTATGAGTTTGCAAAGATTCAGGCACAACTGAATGACTAACACAACAACTAACATAGCTGATACACTTCATTGTACAGCAGAGGCTGACACAATATTATAAAGCAATTATACTCCAATAAAAGGGATATCAATGAACAAAAATTCACCAACAAAAATGATAATAATAATGAAAACTACAACTCCCAAAGGCCATTAGGAGCCCTGACAGCCCAGGGATGAAAGGTCAGGTCCCATAAGGCAAGCAACCCAGACCAGTCAAACTGCTGGCCATGGATAAGGGAAATCTACAGTGAAGAGTGGAGAGAGAGGATGCTGAGTGTTGATTGTAGCCTCAGGATCTGACATGGCAGTGAGGACTGTAGCTTGTTTCACTAATATTTCCTTAGTCTCTTTAAAGTAATGGCTGGCTCCCTCTTGAAGGAGGCTCTGTGACTGATTGGATTTGTACATCTCCATTCGGAAAAAAAAAAAAGGTTAGGGTTTTCTGCTCACAAAAAAAAGGCGGCCTTGTTTTGTATTTTGAGCACTAGATACGATGGAAAGTCAAGGCATGTCAGGCCAAAGGCGGATGGTAAGGACAGCTCTTGGCACCACTTGGGATGCCCTTAGCCTGCCCCATCTGCTGGCCTGCTGCAGTGTGAGCAGCTCCGCATTGGCTCCACTGGATCCTGCCTGTGAGGTCCTCGTCTCCTGTCTGTGTCGCCTGCTAGCCCCTCTCACCTCTGCATTACTAACATTAAGACGTGGGATGCTGATAAGACAATGCCACGTAAGCCTTTGTCTCAGGTTCTGCTTCCTTGGGACTCTAGGCAAAGACAATCTCTGATATTAAAGGTGGGCATCAGTTGTTATTTGTCATCTGAACTCCTCATCGCTCATTTATATCACCTTTCTGGTCCTTGTGATACCTGAGTTTGGGCCCCTGAACCACATGGTCTCTTAGACACGCTGCCCTGTCAGTCTGTGGGCTTATATTTCCAAGAATGAAGGATACAGAGTCTTCCACCAATTCACTGGCCAAATGCTTCTGTCCCCTGGGGATTACCTCCTGCTTTAAGCTCTAAAGGATGAGACATGTCATCTTATCTTGAATTGCATTTTTAGGGCTGTCCCTGTAAGGATTCCTAGAAGTACCATGCTCCCAGATGGGGCTCTCCTTTGTACCTAGACATCAGCTGAGAGAAAAAACAGGGTGTGAAAAAGAAGAGAGGAGAGATTGGGAGAAGGATTATGGGAAGGATGATAGGTTAAAAGAAACTGTGCCACCAAGAAGTTGGATGGGCTCTAGGAAATCTGCTTTAAGAAATAAAAGCCAGGCCCTAGAATGCTTCTGGAATCTCTGCATGGGGTCCTGGAATCAAGGCTCTGAAAACCACCCTCTATGTTTGGAAGGTCTTCAGAGAGAAAGGGAGCCAGGTTTTCTGTCACCAGTGCCTGTAACAATCACCAGCTTTTGCCCCAAATCAAGCATTTGATCAGCACATGTTTTACTCCTACTATCTACAAGGTACTGACAGTATCTTGGGAATGAGGAGAAGACAGCAGAGACACAGATTTGGACGTGCTTCCTGCCAAACTTGAACTTGCAATATATTTCTAGGCAAGAAAAACAAAACAAGGCAATACCAGCTAGTTACAGAAAGAGTGGTGTGGAATGTGGGTGATGTGATTGAAAATGAGCTCCCTGAAGAGGTGGGTTGGACTGCTGAGCAGTCATAGTGTTCATCCAAAAAATATTTATTGATTACCTGTGATGTCTAAGGCACAGTTCTAGGGTCTATATGAGGTGGGGTAATAGAGGGCATTGTTCGCGGGGACATAAACAAATACATTGCCATATTCTCTAAGTCCTTTGGGGCTTCCCATGTAACGCTAGTAGTAAAGAACCTGTCTGCCAATGCAGGAGACATACGAGACCCAAGTTCGATCCCTGGGTTGGGAAGATCCCCTGGAGGGAGGGCATGGCAACCCACTCCAGTATTCCTGCCTGGAAAATCCCATAGAGGAACCTGACAGGCTACAGCCTATGGTGTTGCAAAGAGTCCAACACGACTAAGAGACTTAATATACACTAACTAGGGACTTTAAGCAGATGAGTTTAGAATCAACCATGAATGGCTATAATACCAGTCATGAGGTATTAAATAGCATAGCGATAATAAACAGTAAATCTAGGAGCACATAAGATGGAAAGGCTCAGTGCCAAATTAAAGAGAAGGCATTCTCACTGGAATGTGAAAGAGACATATTCGAGCTGGTCATTTGGATAGATAAGAATGGACAGGGAAAGGGGCAGGAAAGGAGGGCACAAGGTGAAGGCTGGACAGTGGACTGTGGGTTTGGAGAACGGTGCGCAGTCTTTCTGATCCTTCATCAGTCTCCCAGCACCAGGAGCTCTGCCAGTGCTAGCAATAGGTTTTGGTTAGGTTGGTATTTGGTGGATCACAGATATACCATTAGAGAAGTTTAGCCTAATAGGAGCGATGTTTTTGTTTGATTCCACATCACTGGAATCCAGAGTTAAGACCCTGAAAGTCATCAGTTGTCTTCTGTCCCTCTGTTCCTCTGCCGTTAGCATGCAACTTATTACTCATGGTCACAAATGGCTGTGTCATCTCTGGCTTCATATCACAAGAAAGAAAACAGAGGTGGCTGTTATTTTTGGAGAGCAAAGTTCTAACTCTCAACTTATGCCTCACTGGCCAGGACCACTGGCATAGCCACCCCTGCCCACAAAGAAGCTGAAGAGGCAGCTGGGACATTGCCCCTTCCACCAGGACTAGGGCTGTGTTACAGGAGAGAACAGAGTGGCTGGTAGGCAGGCAGTAAGCAGAGTCCTCCCTGAGATGTGGCCTTGATGGAACAGCATCCGCCGTCGAGGAGCTCTCACAGTCCTGTGGATAGACGTGCGAGCTGGTCATTTCCCCGGCAGGGCCAGGCACAGAGTGTGTGTGAGCTGTTAAGAGGGACCTCTGCCCTTACATTGGGACAGGATGCAGAGGTCCCTCTGACCCGAAGCAGTAGGAGTTAGCCAAGCAGGGGCGGAGGGGGAGGGTTGCTGGGCTCCCTGGTGAGGACGACTAAGTGCAGAGGCCAGAGGGTAGTGGTGGTGCAGGGAGTTCACAGAATCAGAGGGTGGCAAGGCAGCAGGGCAGTGACAGGCTGATAGTGAGGATGGAAAATAAAAGGTAAAGGCAGGGGGGCAGAATCTAAAAGGGGTTTTCTGTCCCATTCAGGGTTGGGGACTTCATCCTCCAGGCAGAGGAAAGTCACTGGAGGACTTAGGACAGGGAGTGGTACGTCAAGTATGCTTTATTTATTTTAAAAAAAAATTTATTTTGTATTGGAATATAGCCAATTAACAATGGTATGATAGTTTCAGGGGAACAGCAAAAGGACACAGCCATACACATACGTGTATCCACTCTCCTCCAAACTCTCCTAGATCCTGGTTGCCATTTAGCATTGTGCAGAGTTCCATGTGCTATTCAGTAGGTCCTTACTGATTATTCATTTTAAATATATCAGTGTGTACATGTTGATCCCAAACTCCATAACTATTCCTTCCTCCCATCCTTCCCCAGCAACCATAAGTTCTTTCTCTAAGTTTGTGAGTCTGTTTCTGTTTTGTAAATACATTTGTAACATTTCTTTTTAGATTTCACATATAAGAGATGTCATACAATGTTTCTCTGAAGAATCTGCTTTAGAATTCAGAGGAGGTATCAATTTGGATTCCCCCGCCCCACCTATAGATTACATTTAAAGTCAGTTTAAAGCTGGGCATCCAGATGCGATTACCAAGGGGCTGTGTGTAGAGAGAAAAACTGAAGAGGTGCCCAGGTAGAGCCCTAGGGGACTCCAGTGTTAAGAAGTTAGCGAAATGAAAGGGAGTCAGCAAACGAGACAGTGGAGAAGGGGGAAAACCAGCAGGGTGTTGGGTCCCAGATTCTTCTAAAGAAAGTATTTCAATAGGAAGGCAGTGATCAGTACTGCCAGGGGCTGCTGATGGTCGAATAAGGTGGGAGCTAAGAACTCCCCACCAACATCAGTGCTCTGGAAGGCGAGGAGGACCTTGACATGAACACCTGGATGGAGCAGAATGGCAGGTGGACTCGAATGGAGGAAAGGAGTTAGATGGAGTGAAGGTGGACAACTCTTTCCAGGACAGTTGATAAAAGTAACTGGAGAAGGAGGTGGGACACAAAATGATCTTTCTTTCCTTTTCTTTTCATTTTTTTTTTTTAGATGGGAGGGATCACAGCAGGTTTACCTACTAAGAGTAGTGGACTAGGGAAGAATGGAAAACTAATGATGTAGCAGAGAGCAGAGGTGCACCCAGGCAATGTCCTTGAGTAGGTGAGAGGGGTAGGCACTGGCCTTGGCAGGAGTGTGGACTGTCTGCCCACAGCATAGGAGGGAGGTAGAAAATTTGAAATTGGATGTGGTGGGAGGGCAGCTGTGGGATGGGAGCCTGGAGGTTTACTTCAATCCTTCCCACATTGTCAATGAATAGATAGCAAGGTTTTCAGGGGAGATGAGGGTGCAGGGGATGTGTTGGAGGTTTAAAGAGAGAGAAGAGGTATGAAATACTCATCTTTTGAGGAGAATGAATGGAGCAGAGACACGATGGATGATGCCAGCTGGCAGCCGACGCCCACTTGAGTTTAGGGACCATAAATTTAAGACCATCCGTGTACAGCATGTGTTCCTCTCCAGCTGTGCTCTGCTCCCAAAGACAAAGGGAATGAGTAGGGGAAAGATGGAGGTTTTGCTAAGTGGCCAGGAAGGGCGAGCGGAACCAGGGAGTTGAGAGCACTTGCAATGGATGATTGCTTTCAATCAGGAAACTGCTCTGGGTCAGGAGGTGTGTTGGGACACCAGGAAGGTGGTAAAGAGGTGACAGGACCAACAAAGTACAGGTTCGAGTGTGACCAGAGGGTGAAAACTGAGGGGGTGAACTGGGGAGACTGGCTGTGGGGCTGGAGAATAGATGGCTTGGGATGGGGATTGTGGAGCAATGAGACCTGCTGCTGCCAGCATCAGGGTTCAAGCTGAGACCTTGGGGAGTGGCTGGGCAGGGGTGGCTAGAGACCAGCTGATGGGAGGAGAAGAAGTCAAAATGCCGATGAGCCAGAACCCCCACCAATCACACTGGGGTGGATTGGAGAGAACTGCTGTTGATCCAAAAGCCAAAATATTCAAGGAAGAAGAGGAAGACCAGCAGTTTGTAGGTGACACCCAGCAAGGAGGGATGGAGGGAGGTAGAGTCTTGGACTTGAGATCCACATCTGGGTGTTCTTCAGGAGGTAGTTGTTTAGTCACTCAGTTGTGTCCAACTCTTTGTGACCCCATGGACTGCAGCATGCCAGGCTTCCCTGTCCTTCACTATCTCCCAGAGTTTGCTCAAACTCATGTCCATCGAGTCGATGATGTCATCAAACCATTTCATCCTCTGTTGCCCTCTTCTCCTGCTCTCAGTCTTTCCCAGCATCAGAATCTTTTCCAGTGAGGCGGCTCTTTGCATCAGGTGGCCAAAGGATTGGAGCTTCAGCTTCAGCATCAGTCCTTCTAATGAATATTCAGGGTTGATTTCCTTTAGGGTTGACTGGTTTGATATTCTTGCTTAATAAGTCTTCTCCAGCACCACAGTTTGAAAGCATCAGTTCTTGGGGCTCAGCCTTCTTTATGGTCCAACTCTTACATCCATACATGACTACTAGAAAAAAAACACAGCTTTGACTATATAGACCTTTGTTGGCAAAGTGAAGTCTGTTTTTTAATACAATGTCTAGGTTTTCAGAAGGAGGAATGGATATTATCAGGAAGCTGAGCAAGGAGGAGCCAAGAGGACCCTACTCCACTTCCAGTCCCAGGCACACGGGAGAGAAAACAGTGTAGGGAGGAGAACGAGGCTCAACTAGAGTAAGGGGATAAAAAAGGCCATTCAGAGGAGAGGCAGCACGGAGGCTGGTGGGGACAGAGGCAGCTGATAGTGGAGCAGAGGCAGAAGCCGTACCTGGCACGCAGGTATCCCCAGGTGGGGTTCAGGCCCTCGTAGCTGCCTGATTTTCTCCAGCTCCATGCAAACTTTCTCAAAGCCACTCCTTAACCAAGTGCTGCCCATGGCCCTGTGTCCAAGGGACTTCAGAGATAATCATCTTGGAGGCACTGAGGTGCTCAAACTGCAGCAGGATCAGAGTTTGTTATTATGCAGTAACACAGCCCTGGGGATGAGTCGTTCATTCACGAGGCCACCGAGGCTGCTTATCTTGCAATACATCGCACTCTACAAGGGATGCCAAATGCCTACACGATGGAAATTAAAGAGGATGAGGGCTGAGGTGGTGACAGAGGTATTAAAAGAAAAAGAAAAAAAAAAATCCAGACCTGGGCTTAGTTTTAGGCCTACTGAAGTGGAATATGTGTGCTCAGACTATGAAAAGGCAAGCAGGAAGCCAATCCCACCCTCAGGGAAAGACTGAGGGTCCCTGGCTGCAGAAACCTCCCATTCATTACTTTTGATTTACTGCAGAGCAGACAAGAAGCGCTCACATGATACATAGCTTGTATATTCTTCTATCGATTTCCAGGACTTCGTTTTCTAAACTTCCCATCCGTCAGCGGCATCTGTGCCGGCGGTCCCCCAGAAGAGATGAAGTGAGGATGAACCACCCTGTCTTGCAGAGAGTGGCAAGTTTTATGAGCCTGGAAGATTGGAAATAGAGCCTACATTCATGCTCGTTTCTGCCAAATGGTGAGGAAGGTCGCCTTGCCATGAAGTTGCAAGGGCGCAGTCAAGGATCAAGGATGTGGCCGCCGGGAAAGAGTGTGTGTTCTAAGTAGTTTCAGTCATATCTGACTCTTTGCGGTCTTATGGTTGCCCACCAGGCCCCTCTGTCCATGGGATTTCCCAGGCAAGAACACTGGACTGGGTTGCTATGCCCTTTTCCAGGGGATGTTTCCGATCCCGAGATTGGACCCACATCTCTTATGTCTCCTGTATAGGCAGACAAGTTCTTTACCACTAGTACCTCCTAGGAAGCCCCTCAGAGTACCCCTAAAGCCCAAAGAAAAAAGGCTGGGGAAGAGCCAGGTAATATGATGAGGGAGGGGGCATGTTCTTGGCAGTCAGCATCGCCCAGAGAGGCCATCCTGGACGCTGCTACTATAAACACTTTCCATGCTGAGTAACCAGCACGAATGCTGCCCACATTCATCGTCAGCTTCTACCCCACGACAGAAGGATGCAGATGGTGCTGCGGCTGCCAGCCTGCGGACCCTGAGTGCTGACAACCGCTCCCCGCTGGCTGCCGAGAGAGGTTACCGTGCCCCCACCGGAAGACGCATTGTGCTACACATATAAGGAAAGCTGGGTACCCACATACCACCTTAATTCCTCTTCTCCTGCCAATATTCTCAGAATGGAAAAGGCAAGCATCTGTGATATTCTATCCACCCCCAGCCCTCCGCCACCCCACTTACAGAAAAGATTGCTTCAGCTTTCACAAAGCAGATCTCAATACCTGGGGGCCTGGGATGGAGGGAGGGACATGGGAAAGATCATCACTGCACCCCTTTTGAGGCTGGAGCACAAAGGGGAGGGAGAAGCAGGGCTGAGGCTTGCCAGGATCTTGGGGGGAGAGAGACAGAGACAGAGGACTACACTTTGGCTTCGTGGGGCACTGGGGAATCTTCAAGGGAGCTGAGAATCTCAACCAAACCTGGAGCACCTCCTGCCAGGAGGGGAGACACAGCATCAGAAGCTGAGTGAGGAGCCAAGTGTCAGGAGGTGAGGGTTGGTCCTGCTCGTGGCCCTTGGCCAATCTCCCATCTGCCTGTGCCTCAGTTTCCCTTGTAGAAATAGCCTTAGAGCTCCTCTACCTCTCCAAGGTATCAGAAGGCATCCAAAGAGTCTCAGAAGTGACAATATTACCAATAAGGGAATTATTGATGTGACTGATGGTTTCAATTGAGCCTTGGGGTCTCTGCTATTTAGAGGATGGATCAATAGTGATAACAACAATAAATAGTGAATAACTCAGGAGAGAGTCTATAAAGGACCTCGTGGCGACAGGGCCAGACAATACAGAAGCAGAAGAGGCCCTCTGTGCTGCCCATGTCCACTCAGCCACCAGCCTTGTTCTGGGGAGCGGCTGTCCTCCTGATTGGCCAGCCTGGCTAGGGGTTTCTGCTGCTTCAGATGGTATTCCAAAGGGAGCCTGGCCGTGCTGGAGTTGGGACAGGGAATGAGGAAGCTGGGTGAGCTAAAGAGGTCCCCCAGAGGTAGTGTGTGGCTCCAACCAACACAAAATGGAACCAAATGAAATACCATCCATGGGTGCCGGCCCAGGTGAGGTGTAAGCCCAGGAGAGGCGGCAGAGAAACAGGCCACAGTGTGCGATGGACCAGCCACAGCCAGAGCCCATTACTGGCAGCTTCCAAGAGAGAGCAGACGTGCTGCAACGGGCATGGGGTGTGGAATTTGTGAACCTGGTTTGAAGTCCCGACTCTGGAACATCCTACCTGGTGATGGGCTAGTCTCATGATCTCCCCAAGCCAATGACAGCTATCTAACTTGTTGCTATGCGATGTCACCTAAGAGAAGATAGGGGAAGTTTTTTGCAAAATACTCAGAGTTTTTAATCACCCACGTGGGAGGGTGGGCAGTATCCTAGGACTGCCTCCTTCCCCAGCACAGCTTTGCCACATCCAAGTGGCCATAGAACCAATGCTCCTGAGTTTATCCTTACTGAGGCCAAAACACATCTAGGGGCTGATCCTAGGAAAGACAGGCTTGGCCACACCCTCCCTCATCCCCACGCCAACCTCTGTACAGGAGCTGTAACGTCTTTTATACTCACTGGGTTGCCTGCCTCTGATTTCCTGCCGAGTTGTAAGCCCTCCTGTTAGTGGCTGTAGGCACCATCCTGATACACGCTGGTGCACAGCGAATGAGTGAGTGAGTGGGCCTCAAGGGTACATCTGTGTCTCTTTATGCACTAACAACCCAGGGCTGATTTGTCTGTCAGTGGCTTGGCTTTTCCTCCAGTAGGGAGGGGCTGATGTTACAAGCTCGCACAGATCGCCTCAGGTGGAATCAGAAAAAGCCTCTTAGAGGGGACAAAAAGTCTAGAAAGTCCAATGGGCTGAGCCAAATTCCAGGTACTTACAGAAAGATTTTGGGAAGCCAGCCTGGTGTGGGGCCCTCACCACCAGCTGTCAAGTCCCAGCCTACAAGCCTGACCCTCGTGGAAAGAAACAGCAGTGCTACAAGTGAAAGTGACTCAGTTGTGTCCGACTCTTTGTGACCCCATGGACTTGAGACCACCAGGCTCCTCTGTCCATGGAATTCTCCAGGCAAGAGTACTGGAGTGGGGAGCTGTTCCCTTTTCCAGGGGATCTTCCCAACCCAGGGACTGAACCCTGGTTTCCTACATTGCAGGTAGATGCTTTACTTTCTGAGCCACCTGGGAAGTCCAACAGTGCTAAAGACCTGGTTTGTAAGCTCCCCCTCCAAGAACAAACATCCCAGAAACCAACAAGGGACACATCTCTGGTGAGTGGATTTGGCTGAGGAGCCGAGATGAATGTGGACCTGGGTCATGGCAGGATCTACCTTTCATCACGCCAGCAAGTGGAGTGTTCGCCCACCTGATAACTGGGTGTCTTCTGGAGTAGGGGTCGGGTCTGAGCAAACACAGGCGCACACACACACCCGTGTGTGCAAATGCACAGATATGCACAGAATCCTGCGTATCTGTGGACCTGCATGGATGCGTGCAGACACCCTTGTGATGGATTTAAACAGTAATTCATACAGTGAAACTTCTAGGCCCTTGGGCCAGCAGGGAATTTCAATCCCAGTAACAGATGACTGTCCCTGACCTGACCAGAAGTCTGAGCTCTTTTAATAACTTAACATCACAGAATTAGAGTTCGAAAGGGCCTTAGAAATCAACAATTTCAACCTTCAGCCCAGAGCATAAAAATCCCCTCTAACATTCCCAACGTGTTGACATATAGCCTCTGCTTAATACCACAGTGATAGAGGACCTATTACCCTGCTTAGAACCCCATCTAATTGTTGTTATTAATAATAAAAAGAACTATAATTTTCTAAGTGTAGACTTGGCCTACTGCTGGGCTAAGCACTTCCCTGGACTGGCTCAGGTGACCCAGTGAGCTATCTCCATTTAATGGAGGCTTAAACTGAGTCTCAGAAAAATTGACTTGTCCACAGTGATGCACTCAGCATGTGGCAGAGCTGGGATTTGAACCTGGGACTGACTCCACTGCCCTTCACTGTTAAGTCATATTAACTTGTCTTAAGTTATATTGTATCGGAAATTGTTCCTCTGCTTTTCTTTCTTCCTTTTTTTTTTTCCCCCTTTCCTAGGCACATGAGATCTTAGCTCTCTGACCAGGGATCAAACTCACGTTCCCTGCAGTGGGAAGCACGGAGGATTAACCGCTAGACCTCCAGGAAAGTCCTCTGCTTTTCTGTAACTTCCATAGACTGCTTCCGGATCTGGGCTCTGGAGCTTTGCAGAGACTTCCTCTTGTCCCTCAGGACCTTCCTTTCTCCTCATGCTGCCCCTTTCCTTGATGCCCTCTGGATACTCTTATTCAAATATAGGCCCCTGCAAAAGAATTCCATTCTCTTTGGATAATATATTGGCATGTGCACTGTTAAAATATATATGTATAATTTAGTCACTTTGCATACACCTGAAACTAGCACAGCTTTGTTAATCAACCTGCATTGTTGTTGTTTCTTGTTGTTCAGTTGCTCACTTGGGTCTGACTCTTTGAGTCCCTGTGGAGTATAGAACATCAGGCTCCTCTGTCCTTCAATATCTCTCAGAGTTTGCTCAAATTCATATCCATTGAGTTGGTGATGCTATCTAAGCATCTCATCCTCTGTTGCCCCCTTCTCATCCTGCCCTCAGTCTTTCCCAGAATCAGGGTCTTTTCCAATGTGTCGCCTCTTCACATCAGGTGGCCAAAGTATTGTAACTTCAGCTTCAGCATCAGTCCTTCCAATGAATATTCAGGGTTGATTCCCTTTAGGATGCCCTGGTTGACTTAATCAACTATATGCCACCATAAAATAAAAATTTAAGTGAAAAAAATGTGGCATTGGCATTTCAGCCAGCAACCTCATATCACTGACCATTTTAAAGAAATTCTGGAGTTTTATTTCATTGTATTTACTTAGCTTTTTTTCTTATGATGACTACTGTAAGCTATTTTTTGCAGTTGAGATTAAAGAATATGTTTTCAATTTATTATTCCAGCTACTTTTAAGATATTTTTGAAACATAGGTTGTCAACCAAGGCTTTGGGTAGCCCTGTGGCTTTGAGGCATCTGCAAATGGGTAAGCTGACTTCCTATGCCAAGAAGTTGATCAAAGCCAGGCCACAATTCAAGGGCTGAGTTCTGGTTACCATCCACTAGAGACCACCTATCAGGTGACATTGATCTCCAAAGCATTTCTCTGATGCAGTGTCCAATGTCACCCACATCTTTGCATACCTGGTTTGAAACTAGAGATATGCCAGGGGTCACTTTAGAAGAAATAAAGAACAAAGGTCAATTCTAACTCAGAAGAATAGGATGAGGTCAAGGGAGAAATGCCAGTCAGTAAATATCACACCTCTCCAGGAGATGAGGGTACCAGGTGAAGGCATCAGGTCTGGAAACATCAGTAGCTGAAGGGACAAAGTTGAAGTCTGAGACATACACCAGACTTAGAAATGTGCTTGTGTTTAGTTGCTCAGTCATGTCTGACTCTTTGTGACCCTTTGGACTGTAGCCTACCAGTCTCCTCTGTCCAAGGGATTTTTCAGGCAAGAATGCTGGAGTGGATTACCATTCCCTCCTCCAGTTTCAACCCAGGGATCGAACCCAGGTCTCCCGCATTGCAGGTGGATTTTTCTCAACTTGCTGAGCCATCAGCTAAGCTCCAAGCTTAGGGATATACAGACACAAATGGGATGTTTCAGGCAATGCCCCAGTGAATCCCAGAAGATTGAATCCTGCTGGCCTGGGGCTCCTTTTTAAAAGCCCAAATATCCACTCTTTCTGGCTCCCTTAAATGCACCACCTGGCTTTTTCTACCTGGTCTCTGATCAACTTTTGAGCTATATGTAGTGAATCTTCCTGATGATAATATTTAGCCCTCATTTCTCCATTTTGCTCCTAAGGATGAAAATTGTGGTCAAATAACTTTCAGAAATGGAAGAGCATCACAGGTAAGGCATTCCCTTTATGTCAGCTGGATTATTTTTCCCCTGCAGGTTACAGAAACCCTAAATCAAACTGGTTTAAACAATGAGGAAACTGACAGACTCATGTAATAAGAAGCCCAGAGACAGATACAGCTACAGGATCGGTTGTTTCTGTAGCTCAGTGATGTCCTCCAAGGCTTAGATTCTCTCCATCTCATCTACCATCCACAGTGTTATTAGCTCCTTAAGTCTGCCCCCCTCATGCTCAGGAGGTGGCTGCCAGAGTAATTGAGGCAACAAATGTCTTTATTTCCATCCAGAGAGAGATTGGGCTCTCTTTTTCCAAAGCTCCAAGCAAGTCTGACTTCATGTCTCATTGGCTTAATTCTCTTCAGCCTCCCTCAAACCGAATCCATCCTCTGGGGCTGGAATAGACATTGGGAAATGTTTGCTGCATTTCTGGTCCTCTAGTCCAGCCACACTCTCAAAAAAGAAATAAGATAATTTTGACTTTGCTCATGCCTGGTGAACCCAAGCATGCTGGCATTCACCATTTTCTCAAGTGTCCATAAACCATCTATTTAACTAGTAGTATTAGAGCCTGACCAAGGGTCACAGTCTCTGGGATTTCCCCCCAACACCCATTTTTGAAGTTGGAGACCCAGGGTGAGGAAATAGTAGGTGCAAAGGCCCTGAGGCTGAAGAACATCAGGCACATTTGAGAAAAAGCATGGAGGCCAGCACGGATAGAAACAAGAGATGGGCATGAAAGAGTTCGGGGCCACACTGCCGTGTTCATAAACTGAAGGAGAGTAAAAGTGGAAGCAGGGAGATAAGAGATGATAGCTTGGACTAGTTAGAAGTACAGTAATTCCCCATCAGCATGCATGAGTTCTGTTCTGAGAATGTGTTTCTTTATACCATTCTGTTCGTAAGTCCAACAAAGTCAGTCTAAGTCCCCAACTAACACAGTCAACTATATAGCACTATGCTGTAACAGGCTTCTAATACTTTTCACACAAATGATACATAAATAAACACAAAAAATAAAGAAAAGACTTTTAATCTTACAATACAGTACCTTGAAAAGTATAGTAGTGCGGTATAATAGCTGGCATACAGGGGCTGGCATCAAGTGAACTGGCAAGCAGAGTTACCGACTAGAGGAGAGAGAGGAGGTAGGAGATGGTGGAGCTGAAGGATCATTAGTAATAGGAGACGGAGGGCAAGCTGCAGTTTCACTCACACCTGTCATTGATGGCACAGGTTCCTTGCTGGAACCACATGCACGTTCACATCTTTACACGTTTGCAACTTGAAGGTTCGTATGTAGGGGACTTACTGTCTTGGCTAAATAAATAGCTGTTCTTGGTCCTCATCTTTAGAGACTGACGATTCAAACTGAATGAGGGAAGGCTGCGGGGGTACCTGCCCTTGACAAGCATGTCCAGGTGGATTTCAATAGCAGGCGAATCAACAACTTGGAGATGCTCAGCAACAATGCTCGAAGCTCTTCCCGAGTGTTGGGATGAAACTCGGCGCGCCCTGGCCTGGAAATAAAAATCCCAAACATGTAACAGGGAGCGTGCTTTCACTACCACCTCATTCGATTGGGGTGTGAGTTCTTTCAGCTGTATTTTTCTTTCTCCATATTCAGGAAAGTTTACTTTGAACAAACAAAGTGGGAATGATGCTTGGGCCTCTCTCAACGTTATAGCATCCTCCCTAAAGAATGGAGCTCACCCTCTTGTTCTTGCTCAAAAAATCTTTAATGTACCCACTGTCCCTGTTGGTTCCAACTCGCTGTGGACAATGATGTCACTGGTACCCTTCACACGGGCCTGTGTCAGGCTTGTTTGCCTGTGATGTGAGCCCTCTCCTCCCCCTTGTGTGGGGACATGCCCCTTTACAATCTGAGCCCACAGCAGAGCTCGTTTCTGATTCCTCGCCAGCTCTGTTCATGGCTGTGGCATCAGAGCTCAGTGTTTGGGAGCCTCTCTGTCCTCCTGAGCCATCTTCCCTTTCAGAGCCTCTGTCCCTGAGACTGTAATAGTTTTCTTTGCACCCAAACAATTCTGCCTTCTGAAATTCTATTGCCTACTTTGACTATGCTTGCTTTCCCTCTTTTACCTCTTACAAGCTCTAAGATGACTTTCCCCCCAAGCTTTCTGTATTGTCTGTCTATGGCTGCATAAAACACCACCCCCAAACTTGGTGGCTGAAAATAGTAACCATCTATCTGCTCATATGCGGCAGTATGAGCCGGTCCTACCCTCACAGCTGCCATTGGAGGGATGTGTGGGGCCCAGCTTCTTGCAAGGGCATCACTCACTAGCCTGGAAGCGTAGTGGGATGGCCAGGGGTGAGGGGGGTCACCTGACCTCTGTCTCCCTGGGTCTCTCAGCTTCAAGGGGGCTTGCCTGAGCTTCTTTATATGGTGGCCACAGGGCAGCAAGAGCCAAAGAGTAGAGGTTGCAAGGCCTGGGCTTGGTGGTCAGGCGACATGCTTTCTGCTGCCTGGTCAAAGCAAGCCGCACGGCCAGCTCAATCAGGGGAGGGGAAAGAGACTCCACCACTTACGGGAAGGAATTGAAAAGAAGGGAGAACATTTTCCACTTACCACACTTCCTTTCATTAAATCTATTCTGAGGACGTGAACTGAGGAGACAAGGAAGAAGATGGTTCTGATCTCTAGAAAGAACTCACAATCTGGTGACAAAATCGGAAAGTTAAAGAGAGCATTACAACACAATGTGATAAACAATAATAATGGCTGCCAGCGCTTGTGCATTTGCCATATGCCAGGCACTGTGCTTAGCGGTATATGTGCTTCGTCTCGCTGAGCCTTGACTGTAACCCTTGAGGGGCGGTGCATGCGTACATGCTCAGTTGCTCAGTCATGTCTGACTCTTTGCAACCCCACTGTAGCCTGCTAGGCTCCTCTGCCCATGGGATTCTCCAGGCAAGAACACTGGAGGAGGTAGCTGTTTCCTTCTCCAGGGGATCTTCTGAACCCAGGGATTAAACTCTTGTGTGTCTCTTGCTTGTATTGACCGGTGGGTTCTTTATACTGTGCTACCTGGGAAGCTGGGGGGCAGTGGTGTATGTTAGTAATTATGCCCATTTTTCAGATGGGCAAATCAAGGCACAGAGACATTAGGTATCAAGAGTGCGAGGCAGTGTGAACTCAGTAAATGCCCAGCACTACAGCCCTTGCTCTTAGCAGGTACTGTGACCCCCTGAAAGGTCAGCCATCAGCGTGGAGAGTGTCTTGCCTATGGTCTTAGCCACGGAAGGAGCTCTACTGATAAGCGAGTAGATGGAGGAGCAGGAGAAAGATAAGAGATCACAGCAGATTTCTTTTCACAGAACACAAGCAAGAAGACCCTCACCCTTCACCACTCACCCCAGGGCCCTGGCAGTCTGCTGGGGCTTTCTGCTGACTCCTGACTGAGACTGCACTCAAGACTAGAGCCCACAGTGTCCTGGAGCTGCAGGAAAGACCTGAGAACAAAAGAGTCACCCCCTCCCCCGTGTCCTAGTGACACATGATCCAGGAGAAACTGTTCCCAAAGCCACACAGGAAGCCATGTCTCTGAAAACTCAGCAATGATGTCAGCCCCACATCCAGAAGGGCCCCTGAGCCTTCCTCCCACTTGTCCTCGCATTAACCAATTACTGAAAACAGCTCAAAATAGCACCTGCCCCTCAGCTGGGGCTGCCACAGGAACATTGTTTGTGATCCTTTTTGAGAGAGAGAAAGTCTAGTGGAAGTCAGTGCAGTGAGAGAATGAGCACTGGGTGCTTCCTCCAGCTTCCAGCTCTGATGCTGACCTGCCTGGACCGGGCTGCAATGCAGGGTTTGCATGTTTCCTGCAAGATGTTTGTGGTGCAATGTGGTCTCTGGTACCCAGCTGCAGTCTGGGCCTCAAGGTAGCCCTGGGGAACAGCAAGAGACCCAATCTGGTCAGATTCAGGGCATCAGAGGCTCTGAGGGGGGGAGCCACCCCAGGACCCACTGGCAGCAGCTGCTGTAGGAGTCACTCAGACTGTTTCATGGCCTGGCTTCAATCCGTCCACACGGCAGGCTCCCTCCGAGAGTCCCCAGGGACTCCTATATTCATCCGTCACTCCTAAACTCATTTTTAAACCCGCCAAAGTCATGAAAAGGATGCTTACCGTAAATAATAAGAAAACAACAAAATAAATATCTATTGGCATTAACAATTACACCATGGAGCCACTTAGGGATGCAACAATCAAATGAATGAAGTGAATCTTTCCACACTGGCATGGAAATCACACCAAGGAAAGTTGTCAAGTGAAACACGCTGCTATATTTAAAATGGGTAACCAACAAGGACCTACTGTATAGCACAGGAAACTCTGCTCAGCTTTATGTGGCAGCCTGAATGAGAGGGGAGTTTGTGAAAGAAAGAACACATGTGTATGTATGGCTGAGTCCCTTCACTGTTCACCTGAAACTATCACAACACTGTTAATTGCCCATGCTTCAATACAAAAAAAATTTTTTTTAAGGCAAGCCATATAGACATCTATCTGTCTATCTACCTGTCTATCTCTCTATCATCCATCTGTCTATTATCTTACCTATCTCTATACCTACCCACCCATCTATTTAAACACTAAACTGATGCTAAGTGATTTCCTTCCAGGCGGGGAGAGGGTTTAGAGAGGAGGGTGGAGGTAGATAATGAGGACTTTTGCTTCACTTGTATTCTTTGAATTTTTACAAGAATGTATTCATGTTTTACTTATAAAATTAAAAATTAAACACGTTCTCCAGCAAAGCAAAGCCAAAGAGAATGATCCACTAACAAAATATAACCCAGTTCATTCCTCAATCCCGTCTTGGTTTGTCTGGGTTTTTCCCCTGCCTGGGCACCGGGCCTGCTCTGAACTGGCAGGGCATCTCCTTGCCCCTCCCCCAGGATCCCCTCCTTCCTCCTCAGCTGAAGGCTCTTGATTTCACCTGCAGTCCCAGCCTCACCCAGGTTCTGAAAGCCAGCAGGGAGGGTGCAGGTAGCTTGGTTCCCATAGTTCTAACTTGGAACCTTAGCCCTACAGTCAGTGTCCCTGGGGTCCACTCCCCATTGCAGACCTGGAGTCCCTTTACTTGAATTTGCCTAAGTGCTTCTGATGTCCCCCTGGGCTTTGACTGTCCAGTCTGGGCCCTGCTACTGGAGCCATATCCCCCACTAGTTTCACTGGTACAACAGCCCCGAACAGTGGCCCTGTCCCAGTGACGATGGGAAGAGCGTGAGGTCAGCTGTCCAGGGGGTAAAGCTAGGTCTGCAGAACCTCCGTGCCTGGCCTCCCCACCTTGGAGCCAGTAGCCTGAAGGAACTTTTTGAGGATGTGCCTGGACCCAGGCACCTCACTGCCAGCTGGCTTGGGTGTTGGCTTCAGTCTCCTCTGAGGGTAGTCCCTGGAGCAGCACAGCCGGGTAGGGAGGGGGAGTCAACCTGAGGCCCCTCGCTGGGCATCGCTGCCCCCCACCTGTCTGTTCAGAGAGCTCCGACCATCTGGTTCTTCTGACTGAATCTGCAGCACGAGGCACTTTGGGAGGATTTCAGGAGTGGGCTCCTAGGCTCCCCGGGTTGTCACGCATGACTGTATCATCTCCTCCTGAAAACTCTAAAAGGAGAAAGAACGCACTCTCCCCAACTAGCTAGTTTCTCTCAACTAGCTTTTCAGGCTATTTTAACTGCTGATAGGCCTGATAGGCAGGAGAATGGACTAAATGACCCTGATGATGAACCCATGCCAGGACCCAAACAGATGGGGACAGTAATGAGGTGGTGACAAGCCTGCTGTTTCCTAGAAACCGGCCTTCTTCACCTGGCCAGGAGCAGCCAGCTTCTCAGGACCTCAGACCCGAGGCATTCAGGTCTCAGGTGGACGTCTCTCAGGGCTCGTGGGATGTCCGTGAACTTCGGGAGACACCTGCTTCTGTGTGGGGTTGGGTGGGCCTCCCAAATGGACAGTTCGCTTGATTTATTTATCAATTTTTAGTGAATTAGTTATTTTATTTTGTATGCACATATGTAATTTTTAAAAGCTTTATTTTGTTTTGGGGTATAGCCTATTAACAAATAAGGTTGTGATAGTTTCAGATGAACAGCAAAGGGACTCAGCCATACCCATACATGTATCCATTCTCCCCCAAACTCCCCTCCTAGCCAGGCCTGACAGCTTGCTTTAATATTCATGAAGACAATCTCCCGCCAACAATATGATGGGTTACCTTCTCCACCATCATCAAAGTGGGGTGTGCCTGGAATTCAAACAGACCCCTCCTCTGACGCTCAGCAACGCCCGTCTATTTCTTGGCCTCTCTCAAGTCCTCTGGTTGTAATGATGAAATCGTCCAAGGCTCTGAATAGTCTATTAATAAATAACCACTCCTGAGATCACACAGTCCAATTAACAGAGGCCTAATACTAAGCAGTGCGGTGGTGGGTGTCAGAGAGAGGGCATTCTTTTACATTGCCTTGTTCAGGAGGTGGAGGGGCAAGACTGCAGCGGCCAAGGGCCCTTCTAAGGTTACGGGGGCCCTCCTTAGCATGGAAAAAGCCCTGGACACACCAAGGCCCAAAGGAAGGATGGTAACCAAGCCGCTCAGAGAGCCAAGACGTTTCTTGGGTTAGTAACAGCTGCCAGTATCTTCTGCACAAATGCTGTTAGGTGGGTGTCTGGTCGAAGCTGATGTGTGGGTGGTGGAAGAAACAGTCAAATTGACGTGAGTTAAGAACTGAGGGTTATTTTGAATTCTTTCATTTTTAATTTGAGCTTCCTCCTTTTTCTTGGGAAAAAAAAAAGAAGTTGTTTTTCCATAGGCAGGCCAAGAAAGTAAAAAGAAGAGAGCTGGTGGAGGAAACATGGGAATGAACCTCAGTTCCTTTCCTGACCTGGTCATTTCCCTGAAATCCTGCCTCTAGAAACAGTAGCACGGTCAAGGTAACCTTCTGGCGTCCTTTCTCTGGACTGGAAGAATCCTGGCTGGAGGGTTCTAAGAGGCAAGAATGATGCCCATGAGGCTTAAGGGGAGACTCGTAGTCATGGTAACTATGCAATTCAGACTTTCCCCATGAGAGTAGGTAATTCCAGTCTATGAGAATTGAAATCTGAGGTTCAGGAGACACTCACATCTGGGCATTAAATGTCCCCAGAAAAACCAAGATGGCAACTCACGTTCTTGTTGGGAGGGTAGTTCCCTTTGTCAAATATCCCATGACCTTCCTTTGGGAAAGGGAGGACCAGCAGGGAGAAGGAACTACTTAGAGACTCCGGCATGCCATGAGGATGAAGGGGAGGAAGGAGACACATACGCTCAGAGTGGACCTCATGGACATTTCCAGAGAGGTCAAAGGTGGGCAACATCATCGTGGCAGAGAAAATTAATCAACAGCTGGGCTATGTGAGTAGGGTTGAGTGTCTTGGGCAGAACAAACTTAGAGAAGATTCTCAGAATCCCTGAGAATCAGATCCCTTTATATTCAGCTTAGGTGCACGTTGCTGGCCCTTACTCCCCACTATCCAACCCAAGCGACCACCCTATCCACCTCCTCCTAGCTCTCCAAACTGAGAGGGGATCCCCTAGACATGCTGAGCCATGGTGGACACCTGGTCCCCTGAGGCCGGGACTCAGCTGCTCAGACACCCAGCAGAAGAAATGCCACCGTCTCACTTGGCTCAGAGCAAAGCCCTCTACTCCTTCAGAAGGCAGATTTTAGCTCAGACAGTGTTTAAGACGCCCAGGAGCAGAGACAAGCTAATGTTTGCGTAAAGGCCCTCCCACTGAACCTCCTCCCTGTCCATATGTCCCCTGGCTCTCACTCAGCCAGGCCCGCCTTTGTGGGTAAATAAGGGAGTCCCTGGAGAGGCTGGAAGCCCTCCTCCCCTGGGCTGGCAGCTCCCACCGCCCAGCCTGGCCTCCGCCGCCCCCTCCCAACTCTTGCTCCTGCTCCCCCACCCCGTTTCTCATTCCCTTTATCTCCCTTCCTCTCCCTTCCCATTTCTGGCCCTGGCTGAGCCCTCTATAATGACTTAATCTTGCCGACAGGGTGACAAGCGGATGAATCGAACTCCGAGGCTTTTTTCTCCACTCCAGATTCATTTGAAGATTTCTCCCAGATGCGGCACTAAAACCCTAGATTCAATTTCCCTTTGACATAATAACCGAATTAGTCTCATATTGTCATACATAAATTACTAGCCAGTCAGGGTGCCACCAGAGGGAGAGAGAGCTGGAGAGAAAACCAGGCGTGAGCATCCAAAGGGGTGTGACTGTGACAGGCGGGGACCTGAATAACAATAGGGACCAGGAGGGTAAGAGCTAATCATATCTGACAAACGAGGAGCATCCCCAGGCGGCAGCAAAGGTACAGATTATTTACCTTCCTCCCCATGCCCCTGGCCATTAAAATGTCACCGTGGGAAGCCTCGCACCTTACAAGAGATACACGGATCTAAATATCTTCTCCATTAAGTAATGCTCTGTTTGCAAAGGCTGCTTTCAAAGGGGAAAATGTAATTGTGTGGAACACTGCTGTGGCTTCCCAGGCCTCAAGACGGAGCTGAGCCTGGCAGAGGACCTGTCTGAGGCCCAGTTTGGGGCATAGATGCCAATCCTGGGTTCAGGGGGGCTCAGCCTGGCTTATTCTGAGCACAGAGGTGGCCTCCTAGCCTTTCCCATGTGGGCCCTGGGGCCACAAGTGAGACCAGATCGAAGCCAGCGGAATGAGGCTTCCTCACCTGCCCACCAGCCAGTCACTGGGCCCCAGGCCAGGGCCCTGGGGATGCTTCTTAAGCCTTCCCCTCCATTTCCCCCCGCCCATCTGTTCATTCTGATCAATTCTCCTAAAAGCTCTGGCCTCTGGCCTCACTGCTGCATCCCACGTTCGCTGGGATTATAACCACAGCCTCCCGATTAGATTGCCCACCTTCAGTCCTACTTAACGACCCATGCTCTGCTCAGCCACCAGAGCGGATCTCTCCAAAGCACACATGGATGGCAGTGCTTCCCTGAATTAAAGCTTTCAGGCAGGGCCCTAAAGAGGATGGCCCAGACCTCTTAGCACGGCCTGAAGAGGAGCATGATCTGACCTCGCCTGCTGCTCCAGGTGTATCCCTTGATCCAGACCCTCACTTGCGCCACTGAGCAAGTAAGCTCTGGGGTTTTCCTGAGTTGTCCCTTAGCATGGAACATCCTTCTGCTCCTTCACTTTCAACTTAAGCCTCTTCTCCAAATAAAGCATCTTTTGGCCTCCCTAGATCCAGTCAAACCCACCGCTGCCCTTGTTAGTTTCTGCTGCTCCCCAGCCTACTTCTTGCATGGCACCTGGAATATGTTATTGCTTTTTATTTAAAATTATTTTTTATTGGAGAATTGGAGAATAGTTGATCTACAATGTTATGTTAGTTTCTGTTTTACAGCAAAGTGAATCAATTATACATATCCGCTTTTTTTTTCTAAATCTTCTGCCCAGTTTTTTTCTTCTTCTTAACTTTTTATTTTGTATTGGAGTATAGCTGATTAACAATGTTTTGATAGTTTCAGGTGGACAGCAAAGGGACTCAGTCATACATATAACACGTTATTGCTCTTAACGGCTAATTTATCCATCTCTCTTGCTAGGTGTCAAGTTCTTTGAAGGCAAGGATTGGATCTTATTCATTGTTATATTCCCCCATACCTAGTATAGAGTAGAAATTGGAGAGACTGAACATAGACATCGAGGAAGGTGCATGAAGCCAGCCCAGGCAAGCCGAGGGCTCACCAAGAGCCTGTACATCCCCACATAAAGGAATCTGCTTGGTGTCCATCACATCTGTGCAGTTAAAATTCAGTTGACTGCGCATCCCCCATGAGCCCAGTGTGGGCTTGGCGCTTTATAACACTTGTAGCATTTCAGTTCCCCCAGTGGCCTGCCCTAAACTTGGCCTGTATAGACATTCAGTAAATGTGCAGGAGATTATCCTCTGTGGATTTTGTTCTCAGGAGTTGCCTACTTCAGAGAATACAAAGGAAACAATTATGGAGCAGATATGATCCAATATCCCACTGGACCACGAGCTTCTAGAGGCAGGTATTGGGTTCGTTTCTGCATCTCTGTCCAAGGCCCGCGCATCCCCACTAGTGCCTGGAGTAGCCCCTGCCTACTCAAAGTTGTGGGAGCTGTGCAATGCTAGGTGGCAGCCTGGATGGGAGGGGAGTTTGGGGGAGCGTGGATACCTGTATATGTATGGCTGAGTCCCTTCGCTAATCACCTGAAACTGTCACATTGTTGTGATATTAACATTGTTAATCAGCGATGCCCCAACAAGAAGTTAAATATTTTTTAAAAAACAAAGTTGTTAGAGCTGTGGAGATGAATGTCCATTTGTTCTGCAGTTTGTCTTCAGATGTGACCTGAGGTACAGGCAGTGACCTATCACTTTGCCTTCAGCTTTTATTAACATTACTACCTGTTCTGCCTCAATCTTGTGCTGGAGAACAACCTTTCTTTTATATTTCTACTTGGTCTCTAGTCCTGTAGAATCCCAAAGATGTAATTGGTTTGTAAGCCAATTAATTAAATGGCTCGGCTTCGTGGGAGTAAAATCAGGAAATGGGTTTCTTCCCCCTCACCACTGTCATTCACACCTGCTCTCTCAGACACCCCTTTTTAATCCCCCATTCCCACCCCACTTGATAGGAAGAAAATATTATTGTATATATTTAAACTCTATAATGTGATTATTTGGTAAATACATATGTTGTAGAATTATCAAGATCAAGATAATTCACACATTCATCACCTCACTAACTGTGTGTGTCTCTCTGTGTGAATGTATATGTGTGTATGTATATCTGTCCATGTGTGTCTCTGTGTGTATATATGTGAGTGTGCATCTGTGTGTTGGGGGGAGGAAAATACATGAGATCCACTCTCAGAAACTTTCAAGTAAACTCTATTGTATTACTAACTGTAGTCTCCAGGCTGTACTTGAGATCCTCAGAACATAATTCTCCCTTATAATTGAAAATGTGTACCCTTTGATGTATATCACCCCATTATGCCCTCCCCTCAACCCATGGCAACTGCCATTCTCTGTTGTTTCTATGAAACTGGCATTTTGTAAAGTTTCCACATACAAGTGGTACCATAGAATATCTGCCTTTCTCTGCCTGGCTTATTTCACAAAGCATAATGCTCTCCAGTATTGTACCAAATGGCAAGATTTACTTCTTTCTCATGGCTAAATAATGCCTGAATAATATTCCCTGTGTGTGTGTACACGCATACACATTTTCTATAGCCATTCGTCTGTTGGAAAACATTTAGATTGTTTCCATATCTTAGCTATTATGAATAGTGCCATAATGAATATGGGTGTGTAAATACTTCTTCGAAATACTGATTTCAATTACTTTGGCTAGGGCTTACCTGATAGCTCAGTTGGTAAAGAATCTGCCTGCAATACAGGAGACCCCCAGTTTGATTCCTGGGTTGGGAAGATCCCCTGGAGAAGTGATAGGCTACCTACTCCAGTATTCTTGGACTTTCCTTGTGGCTCAGCTGGTAAAGAATTCACCTGCAATGAGGGAGACCTGGGTTTGATCGCTTGGTTGGGTAGAAAGATCCCCTGGAGAATGGAAAGGCTACCCACTCCAGTATTCTGGCCTGGAGAATTCCATGGACTGTATAGTCCATGGGGTCACAAACAGACATGACTGAGCAACTTTCACTTTCACATTTCTTTGCCTGCATACCAGTTAAACTAAAGAGCTTCTGAATAGCCAAGGAGACAACCAATACATTAAAAAGGCAACCTATAGAATGAGATAAAATGTTTGCAAACCATATGTTCTAGAAGAAGTTTATATACAAAATATATAAAGAACTCATAAAACTCAGCAAAAAGTAAATAATCCAATTTAAAAATGGGTGAAAGACCTGAATAGCTGTTTTTCAAAGACATACAAGTGGCTTATAGATATATAAAAAGATACTCAACACCACTAGTCATCAGGGAAACGCAAATCAAAACCAAAATGAGATATCCCCTCACATATGTTAGAAGGGTCGTTATAAAAAGATGAGCGATAACACAGGTTGGAGAGGATGTGGAGGAAGGGAACACTGCAGGTGGGAATATAAACTGGTGCACCCATCATGGGAGACAGTACAGAGGTTGCTCCAAAAATTAAAAATTGAACCTACAACTTTTCAATCACTCTTCACGATTAACAGTCTTTATTTTGATTTATTAAAAAGTTCAGTTCAACCTAAATAAAAATTTCAGTCTCTCATCCAATTGAAAGCTCCTCCTGACTGCGCCAGCCCCAACTCGTCCCAGGCTGAGGATTCCGCAGCGAGGAAGGGAAACAGCCTACTGCCTGCTTGTCCTCCTGGTCTTCCTCTCCCTCCTCTTTTTTTCTGTGGTGTTTCTGGCTGCTCTGGGGTCAGGCAGGAAGATGACCTTCACACATGGGGTAAGCTATTGGTGGTTCTCTGGCTGTTGAATGGCCTGATAGATGTTCAAAAGCATGCTTTCTCTCTTGTGGGGGATTTTGTGGGTTCTCTGAGACATCTTCAGAGAATCCTGCACCAGGCAGTTTCCTGATGGGAGTGATGGGTTCCCCACTGACCTCTTATGACTCCCTCTCATCTCCAACTCCAGGGGTACCCACACAGCCTCCCTGATCTCCTCTCCTAAGCAGTTCTCATTACTGCCCCTTTCGAGACAGCTCAAGCCGGGCCAGCCTCTAAAGATACATCCAGCCCTCAGGGCATAACCTGGCATCTCCAAACTGTCTACTCAGACAGCTCCCAAGAACATTTCTGAGCTCTACTCTGGTGGAATTAGAGGCAGGTCTCTGAGTTTCTATGGCTTAACCATCCATGGGAGGTGTCTGTCTTTCCATTTGTAGATAACTTCCTCTTTCAACACGTGATCTTCTTGAAGCTTCCTTCTCTTATCTTGGATGTAGATAGAGGAACGGAAACTCAGCGTTCTCCCAGAAAAGATTCTCAGTCTCAGGCCTCCTCCTATCTGGACTGGGGTGGCTGGGAGGTAGGACTGCAGTGCCAGTTTCCCTGTCTCGTGGACAGTCTAAGGTTATGTCTGGCAATCTGTCTATTGGGCAAGGTCTTGACAGGAAACAGATGGCACACTCAGAGGGGTAATTAAAGAGAGTTGTAGAGACTATAAATGTATGAGCAGGGTTCAGGGAACCACAGGGGAGGAGGAAACAGTTTGTGTCTAAAGGACAAAGGGAGGGAGATATTTCTGGAACCTTGGGAGACCCAGAGCTGTTGGACAGAGACTGCAGCCTTTAGTACAGGGATTCAGACATGCTCAAACATGCCCAAGCAGAGAAGGAACATGGGGGTTAAACACCCTGGTCTTTCTCCTCCTTCTCTTGGATCTCCTGCAGGTGCCTCCCATTGGCTGAATTCAGCCCAGAGCCCAAGGGCAAGTTCCTTCCACCTGTAGAGGCCAGCTTGGCAAAAGCAGGGTGGAGCAGACTAGAATTGGAGGGGCATGTTGGGGAATGTCCAGTACACACCCCTCTCTTCACAGTGTACAGGAACTTATCTCAGCTTGGAGCCCCAGTGAAACAAGAGTGGAAGTACACTTGTCGACTAATAACCCATCGTACATTGGTCTGTCTCTGCTCCTCTCCACTACCCCTGATGGCATCTGCACCCCTGTAGAGACTGCAAAATGGGAGTGGGGGTCTGCAAGCAGAGATGGTAGCCTCTCATCTTCCATCTGCATCCTAAACCGTGTCAACCCCAAGGCAGCCCATGTTCGGAACTGAGCTGAAAACTGCACAGCCGCAGTGCAAAGAAGACCTGGAGTGTTTTTGATGATCTGCCGTTACAGCTTCTCTAGGCCACAGCAGTGCCGTTCTTCGTGCACTTAATTAAGAGCTGGCTCTGGTTGGCTGGCTGAGGAGTCCTCTTAAGAGGCAGTGGCCAGGGGTGGGAAGGAAACAAGAGGGGCCCAGGATGCTCAAGGTGGAGACAGCGTTCCAATCTGATTTGGGGTAACAGGGAAGAGGCCCATGGTGTCCTCTCCCTCCTCCTCTGCTTCTTCAGGGATGCTTCAGGAGGTGTCCAGTCCAGGTGGCATGACCTTGTCAGCAGGGTTGTGGATTGGTGCCAGCAACCAGGCTTCTCCTTGGAAGAGCTGGCTTCTCCTGAAAGTGAGGACTGACTTTGAAAGACTCATTCATCAACGTCAAGGCTCCTGCAGGGAGGACAAGGCCCTGTGTTGCTCGGGCTAAGAGGAGTAAACTCACTGATATATCAACTGCTTGTCACGCAAGCAATCACGGATCAGACAGTATCAATGTTTATCTTTTCCTCTTCTGCAACAACACAAGGTAGGGTTGGGGATTTGTGGGGATGGAAAATATGACAGGGAGGAAGGAGCACTGGGCATCTCAGGTCCCAGGGAAGCTGGGGTCCCTGGCCTTGCCTGGGATGACTGGAGATGGTGATACAAGTCAAGCCCATCCTGCAGGCTGCCATGTGGGATGTCCAGGGCCACTGAGCACAAACTCATGCTAATTAAGAGCACAGATTTTTTTCATCAGACGTTATTATTATTTATTCGCTAAGTCATGTTCTGACTCTTCTGCAACCCCATGGATTGTAGCCTACCAGGCTCCTCCGTCCATGGAATTTCCCAGGTAAGTATACTGGAATGGTGGCACTCAGGTTGAGTATTGCCAGATAAGTGGGGCTTAGCCAGGCAGTCCCAATGAGGAAAATGTTCTAGACAGAAGCAACAGCCAGCACTGACCAGGGTGACAGGAGAGAGCAGTAACAGTTTTGAGATGACCAAGGGTCAGTGATGGAAGCAGAGGTGGAAGATGAGCCACGGGGGGAAATCAACTTTCTGGCTGGAGGCATCTGCATGGCGTCCTGGCAGGATGGGGCAGCCAGGAGTTTATATCATCCAACAGTCCTCCTGAACTTCATCAAGTCACTGACCCAGCTGACAGAGGCTGTGGCCTTGGGTAGGGAGAACCCCGACCCAGCCTTGTGCTACTCCTTGCTGCCCAATGTCAGGTACTGCCCGGGAGTCAGCCATGGAGGGCCCCAGCCCACCATCTCTGTGTGACCACCACCAGCCCCAGCCTCTGAGCTGCGCTTGGCTGGGCTGATGCCTGGTGACCTGAAGGAAAGCAGGTCCCCTCCTGCTTGTGGAAGCAGGAGGCCAAGCAGAGCTGTGCCTTGGTCCAGGATGTCAGGGACTGATGGGCCCTCCACAGGGGAGCCCCCCAGGCTACCAGACAGCCCCTCTCTGCTCAGGGTCCCCAACTTGCCCAGGCCCCTGTGACTCTGGCTAGCTTCTTGGAGGCAACAACTGCATCCACAACCCAATTATATGTAAAGGGAAGGAGAAGGCTCCGTTTCCTCTGAACTCCCAGCGGCTGCTTTTAAGTGACAGGTCAGCTGAGTGCTGTCACAGCTGCTGCCTGCTTGGACATGGGGTGAAGAGGCGGGGCTGTGGGAGGGTCTGAAAACTGGATGTCTCTGCACAGCTTAGAAGTTCCTGGCTGCTTCTCTGAGTGACAAGGGCTGCCTGCCAGACAGGAAAACACAATACTTCAATTGAATGGAAGAGGGGAATATGGGAGTATGGGACTAAATTCTTAATCCAAGATCTCCATGATATCAATGAAGTCATTTAACCTTTCTTTGTAAATCCTCAGTTTCCTCACCTGCATCATGGGCATGCATGCACTCGTGCTCAGTTGCTTTAGTCATGTCCAACTCTTTGCGACGCTATGGACTATAGCTTGCCAAGCTCCTCTGTCCATGGGATTCTCCAGGCAAGAATACTGGAGCGGGTTGCCATGTCCTCCTCCAGTGGATCTTCCCTGCCCAAGGATCAAACCCACGTCCCTTGCATCTCCTGCATGGGCAGGCGCATTTTTTACCACTAGTGCCACCATGGGTATGACTGCCTTACTGGTGAAAATTAATTGTGATGGTGAGTGTTTATGTTTCTCAGACAGGGAACTCTGACCCTGGACCTAGATGGTGATACAGTGGGAGGTACATATTTTCCTAAAGCAGAAATTTTACCCAAAGGTTTTTGAGAAAAGGAATCTGTTAAACAGATAAAGATATTCTAGAGATGCATGTACCACGACAATGAATTATGAAGACAAAAGAGGAAACATCAAAGCAATTCTCTGCAATGCTATAAACTCTTTGACTGCAGCCCCAGATCTCCGGGTCCCACTCTCTGCCTTCCTGTCACTGGGAGTACATCAGCTGAACCACCCAAGAGCACAGTGCAGGGACACTCTCTCTCCATGACAGGAGACGCAGAGTGAGTGTAGCTATGAGTCCACTGCCCAAAATGGATCATTCTAGGCTTTGCATCATTGGGAAACACATTGCCCACAACTTAATTTCTGCTTATAACCACAGCCATTTGGCCCATCTATCTATCTTTGCTAGAACCATAGGAAAATGGTGGGTATCTAAGGACACTTTTCCCCCAGGCAGTGAGTATTCTGTAAATAACTCAGATAGGAGGCTAGGGAAAGCCAGCACAGGCTATAGGAGGTAGGAGATGACAATGCTCAGACAGGGACAGCCCTGTAGAACCATGGGCTGCAAGATGTGAGACCAGAGGGCACAGGAGAAAGGGCTAAGGAACAATACACTGAGAATCCCACAGAGGGGTCTCAAGACCCCTGAGCAGCTGCAGGCCAGGAAGGGAGCAAGTGCCACAAGGAGTTGAATGATGGCTCATCACTGGATATGAAAGTGACCTCTCGAAGTCCCTACCACTTCATTGTAGACCCAATTTAACAGTCAGTTCTCTGTTGTCCGTTGATCAAGTTCTGCCAGGTTTAAAAAGGGGCTGGATTGGTCCAGCCTTATGACCACCCTCCCTCCTCCAGGTCAGTACCACTCAGATATCTGGGCACAGCAATCTGCTTGCTAGCTGCACAATAGCCCAGAGATGCCCAGTTTTTTCATTGTGGCCTATGCCTGAGTACAGGCTGCATGCAGTTTTAATGAATAACAGTGGTGAAGTACATTTAAGAGTATAGATTTTCAGCAGCAATACAGATGTTGAAGGGGGAAAAAAAGCCAACACCTCATTTAATTAATTTTACTCCTTCTGAAGTGCACAGTTATCAGCCTGGTGCTTGTCATCGATCAGTTTTGATTAAGTAGCTGAGAGTATTGTTTTTCTAATGCCTGGAAGTCTTAAAAGAACAGTGGATTGTGTTCATTTTTGCCTTCAGGTTTAAGAAGATGCTTTCCTAGAACTGCCATCACCTGAAGATGGGCCTCAGGGCCACACATTCAGGTTCACAAATTCTGGGGATCTGTGGAACCATAAGCTTTGACATTCAGAATGTCCCTGCTGCTAGACCTCCAAAAATGACCCCCAAACCTGCAAGAATGGCTCCTATTTATCCAAATGTGCTAATCACTTTTGAAACTGACTATTTCTACTAAATAGCTCTGCGATTCTCTGAAATATGGAATCATTCTGAGCTGGGGCATCTCATTGATGGGAAATGAGTCTCTGGGTGTCATCTGCTCCTTCCTCACCCCCTGATTGAATCTGAAAGTCTACAGTCCTGGAACAAATCCGAATATATCCTCCCCAAACTCCTCCCGCAAAGCTTCATGTTCTCTGTGCTCAAATTGCTTCAGGAAAAAAATTGAAATGAATCACAGGGCATCTAACACCTTGGCATCTCTTGGTGCTGAGAAAGTATTTCAGTGAGTCTGTCTGACAAGCGTCTTCCACCCAGGAAAGGGAAAGACACAAGAATAAAGAAAAGAAATGATCTTGATGACATACTCTAATATGTTCTGTCACAAACCCAGGCTACAAAGTTTGCAATGCAGACTCTCACGTTGGTTAAGGCTCTTTTGACTTGAAGAACTGTTGAAACCTGCTTCCTCCCTCTTTCCCTGCAGGTCCACTGCCCACAAAAGGCCTTAGCTTTACACATTTCAGCACAGCTTCTCATATACTTTACTGGAAGGGGACAAGGCCCTATAAGACTAAGCGCACAAGATCATTAAGTAAAACAAAATGCTTGATTAAAAATGTCAAGTGGACAGCTGAGGGTCAGGTGGGACATATCTGGCCTGAAGGCTCTATGTATATACCTATATAAAAAGATCCATAAAGAGCCCAGGTGGAGAATTGAAAACATATGTATGGAGATTACAAGTTTCAGGGTGCCACTGCCTGGATTTCTTTAAGCTTGTTTGATGTCTTTCAGGCTCAAGATGCAGACACAGGGACCCATACTTCTTTCCAATGCTTGGTCCAATCTCAACTAACATTCAGGGCCTCTGGGCACCAGGTACTCTGTTTAGAACTTCCCTTTAAATTGCAAGCAGTCCTCTGAGGAAGGGATTATTAATCCCTTCCATTTTTTTCCCAGGTAGTTTTAAGCTTTAATTTTCTTTGTAGGTAACAGAAGTAATGAGTTTTGAAACAGAAGAGAATTTTTTTTTAATGTTTAATATGTTTCACTCAATGGCAAAGTGTTTATTTGTCCTGGAAAAAAATCTTACTGTTCAGTTTTCTCTTTATGATTTCTCTGATTGCTGCAAAGAACAAAATCACCTGCCAATTTCGCATTTGTTCATTTCTACTGCAGTGGGTAAGGCCACTTTGCATAGTGTTGGCTGTTTGGACAGTCACTTAATTCCCTTTCATTGATGAATGGGTTGGGGGAAGGGAGGGTTTTCAAGGCCAGCATTCTTTTTTTCCTTTTTCAAACCACAGCACTCCCTTACTGCCAGCTGATACTGTTTAAATATGTACAGTCTTGGGGAGAAAGTTTCCTCATAGCATAGTTCTCAAACATCAGTGTGCTTAAGAGTCACTTGAGAAACACGTGACAAACAGGTTTGGGGTTCCCGCCACCCAGGCATCTGATCCAGAAGGACCGCAAATCAGGCACCTTGGTGGAGCTTGGGATCTTCACACCTGAGATCCCCTGGCAGGAGCCCCTCCTCTGTCCCCAGGCAGACATGACCCATCTCTCCCCTGTTTTGGAAGCTCCTTCCAGGATCTTCTGATCCAGTGCTGAAACCCGAAAGCAACCCCTACAACTTCCCAGGACCGGCAAGAGAGAGAAAAAGAGAATAAAGAGCAAGCGGAACTCTTCCGCTCTTTCTACGTCCAATGCAAAAGGGGTGACCTTTGCAAGTCTCTCGTGTAACATGCCCTTTCCCACCTTTTCTGCTGACGGGAGCAGGAGCGACGGGGCTTGGCACTCCACAGCAAGTGTAACTGTGACCATAATCCTCTAAGAAGGAGAGTTTACAAGTCTGTCTCTGGGATTTAAAATTAATATACTTATTAAGAGAGCAGGAGAGTGCTTTCAGGATAAATGTCTTTTTATTTTTTTCCTCAGGGTGAAGACCAGTTAGCTCAGATTCCAAGTCAGCTGACTTCAAGGAGCCTTGGGAAGTTCAGGGCTTAACTGTACAGGAAGAGCATGTTCTACACACAGCCAGGCTGCACTTTCTCACAGTGGGTTCCGGCCCCGCCCCAAGGGTCTCTGGGCAGATCGCTGCTGAGCCCTTTCTGACCCAGAATCCAGCCTCTTTCAGCTGTGCTCTCCTTGCTTCTGGTCTGCCTGGGCACTCACCACTCAGCCTCCTTTGGGCATTCCTCTATCCTTCCACTCTTCTTTTATCCAGTCAGTCATAGTATTCATGCTTTCATTCATTAGTTTATTGAGCCCTTTCAGCATACCAGACATTGGAGGCACATGAATAATGTATGTCCCCACTGTTAACAGCTCACACTTCAGGAAATCTGCTTCAAAGGTAGAGAGAGAGAGATGCTAAAACTCTAGTTGAGATTTTACTCTGTTGTCGAGCAATCAAACTCCTATGCATCAGTCAAAACCCTACTTAAATATGCCCAACCTACAAAACTCCTGCCTACTGGTTACCCAAGATCAGACATTTCCCCTGTGCTTATAGCACATGGCTGTATTTCATGGCTATTCCAGCCCCGTCATTGCTGTGAGTATCTGTCTCCTCCTCTGCCTGTGACAGTTTCCTAAGTGTATGTCCTTTGCTGAGCCCAGCACCCGCTGGAGAACAGATTAGTGACTTTCCAAATGTTATGAACCTAAGGACCTCCTGGAAACGTTGTTAAAAGTACTGACCCCTCTGCTCCACCCTTAAGAGATCAGATTCAGTAGGTCTGAGATTGAGGTTCAGGGATTTGTGTTTTTCAAAAGTTTCTCAGGTGATTCTGGTGCAATTCTGATCTATAGACCACACTTTACATCCCAGTCTTCCCTGGTGGCTCAGTGGTAAATCATCTGCCTGCCAAGCAGGAAATGCAGGTTTGATCCCTGGGTCAGGAAGATCCCCTGGAGAAGGAAATGGCAACCCACTCCAGTAGGTTTGGGAAATCCCATGGATAGAGGAGCCTGGCGAGCTATAGTCCAGGAGGTCACAAGTGTCAGACACAACTTAGCAACTAAACAACACACACCAGTGTCTCAATACAAATTTTTAATAAGTGAATGAAAACTCCCCAATTTAAAGCTCGACAAAAAAGTCCATGATTTTAATAAGGCCTGTGGATTTTACCAGTGTGATTTTCCTAGTTTTGAAATTGTATACAAGTATGTAAAGTATTAGCATTAAGGATAACTGGGTATAGCATACGTAGGAGCTCCTTGTACTATTTTTGTAATGTCCTATAAACTCATAATTATTACAAACTAAAAAGTCTTTTTAAAAGTCATGTGATTTTCCAAAATCTCAAGGATGTGTGGTTGTAATTTGCTTCAAATCTATCTTCCAATTTTTCCCCCTGTTCTCTAGAGATATTAACAATCCACACATTGTCTGCTGACTACAATTAATTGCATACTTAATTATTATACAATTAATTTTCTATTATTAATAAAATATACTTCATTCTTTGCTTAATTTCTCAATAGCCTCTAAAATAATCTGACAATAAATATTTACTTTTTAAGTAAAGCATACTAAAATGACTGGGGTACTGGGGGATGTAGAGGACAATTCTTTTCTTTTTTAGACTTTTTATTTATTTATTAATTTCCTTTATGGATGCTCTGGGTCTTCGCTGCTGTGCATGGGCTTTCTCTAGCTGTGGAGAGTGGGAGCTACCCTCTAGCTGCAGTGCGCAGGCTTTTCAATGTGGTGGCTTCTCTTGTTGTGGAGCACGGGCTCTAGGGCATGCAGCCTTCAGCAGTTGCTGCACACGGGCTCCGTAGTTGCAACTAGAGGGCTACAGAGCGCAGGCTCAGGAGTTATGGAGCACGGGCTTAATTGCCCCACAGCACATGAGATCTTCCCAGACCAGGGATGAACTAGTGTCCCCTGCATTGATTGCAAGGCAGATTCTTAACCACTGGACAACAGAAAGGCCAGAGGACGACTCTTGAGATGATGGGAACAGTATCACAAATCCTGAACTCTTGCTGCCTTTATGTGCCTGAAGATCCCACTGGTTCTCAGTGACATCACAGTCACTCAGAGAGCTTCTAAAACTCACAGCGTCTGGGCAACACCCTATTCCCATTAAGATGAGAATTTCTGGGTTGAGACGTGGGTGATCCCAACCACTGGCGGAAGCTCTAAGTGGAGGCTGGGCCCCGAAAAGGACGTGTGTGCAGCTGTGGGCTCCTCTTAGGAGGCGAGCACCTCTGAAGCCCTCTCTGAACTGCTGGCTCTAAATTCAGCTCCCCAAGATCCACAGCCCTGTTCAGAGAGGGTGGCCTCTGACCTCTTCTCTTCCTTTTCTCATTCCTCAGAGCCAAGGCCTGGAGGCAAGCAGGGCTCATGCCGGCTCACCTTCCAATGGAGGCCTTTGTTTTGTCTCCCCGCTCTTTACAGGCGCAGGTACCTTGTTGTCCGTGTGGCTGAAAGCCTCCTTTCAAAGCCGATAGGCCTTCCACACATGTTGGATGGCCCTCTGTGTTCCCTGGAAGCTCCCCAGGCCTGCCTGGCTTATTTACAGTTTCTGCCCAGGTCAGCATCCTTTCTCGGGAGGGTCTGCCAGGACCCCACTGGTCTTCTAACAGAGTGAAGGGTCCACTCTGAGGACCCCCTGTGCTGGAAAGAAAACAGGCCAGCACCCAGCTCTAGGCCAGAGTTCCAGGCTGGGGCCTGGTGGGGTCCTGTCTGCTCATGGCACGGGTGCAGGATCCCTTTGAGGAGAACGTGTTATTCCCTGCTGATCTTCCGTGTTCCAATTTTTCCAGGTCAGAGTCCTGGTCTAGAGAGAGTGGGGCAGGGACACCGTGCCTGGCAGCTCACAGACACCTTCTGACACCCGCTCCCGTCCAGCAGCTGGGGATGGGGACGCAGGAGGCGTCCAGCACAGACAGTCTGCCACCGCCGCCCAGGACCAGAGTAACGTGTCTGTGTCTCCAGGAAGCCTTTCACTCTGACTGGGCTGTGCAGGCCCCCTGAAAGTCCCATCAGAGATGGCCTAGTTAGCTAGCGGGGCCTGGCTGGCTGCCAGGTAAGCAAAGGCTTCTAACAAGCTGTGGTCTCCACAGACTCACCTGAGATGCTAAACGTCTTCGCTCCAAGGACACCTTCCCTGTCTGTACCCAGGCCTGTGTGCTCACTCCAGGCCCCTCCTCCTTCCCACTCTCCCTCTCTTGCTTGGCACAGATTTGCAGGTCAAACTGGGAGATAAAGACCTCAGATGTTCAATGTGCTAAACTTTATGACTGTTTTGAACAGAAATGTGAACCTTCCTGTGGATGAATCTGGTGACCCAAACAGCAAATCCAGGGCAGTTTTAAATCTTGAGTTTGGCCACTGTAATTGCCAAAGTTTATTTAGCCTGTGTGTCGGTCCTGCATTTTGCACATTAAAGTCTCCCAGTCTGCTAATAGGTACTATTATTTCTCATGCTCATTTTACAGATGAGGAAGTTGAGGTCCTGACATGGCAAGCATTGACCTGAGTCAAGAGTCTGCCTGTTTCATCACTGTGTCCTTCTGTGTAACCTCCAGAGTCTTCCACACTAAGACCAGTCACAATGCCTAAGGAAATCAGCAGCGCCTGGTTCCCTGGAGGATGGACAGGGAGCAAGACCTCTAGAGCAGGAGACTGTGGAAGAGGTGCCATGGTCTTCTTGACCTGTTAGATGAAAATGACCTGGTTTGGATCTGAGGAGATCCAAACTGACCAGATCCTGGTCTGAAAAGATCCCTGGTTTGGATCAGAGGTAGGGTATATAGATCCAGTCCTTTGAGGCCTGACACTTGAGGAATGTCCAAGAGCAGGTGGCCCAATTTCTGTTCAAATCTGATGTAGGTTGGGGAGAGGAAGAGCTTTGGAGGGGATGGCAGGTGAAGCAGAGCAGAGACACTCCCCTCTCTGATCCCTGAAAAGGAAAAGCTCATGAATTGGTTAATTGCATTTAGGAGAAGCATCTTAACAGCATCTTTCTCTTGCCATTCTTCTATATCTTCTTATCCCATTTCCACTCACTGCTATGTGACTTTGGGCAATTTCTATTCCTCAGTTTTTGCATCTGTAAAATGGAGATAATAACAGTCCCCAGAGTTCTGACAGTGTTAGCCAGGAGCAGAAGTAAACCTCTTTTGAGACCTGAATAACTAACAAATTCTTTTTCCTCAGGAGATGCTATGGTTAGATAAAAGAGCTTCTTGACTGTAAGACACATGAGAATATTCTATAGAGAAAAGCAGTATCAGCTTCTTCCCTAGCGTATTGTCTGAACTGCTCTGACTGAGGTGAAAAACTATAATAAACATTGTTTGAGTACCTACTGGGCACTTTCAAGAGCATCACTTCATTCAGCCTTTACATCAGCTCTCAAGGGTACTTCCTTTTCCGGAGGAGGATGCCAGGGCTCAGAGGTTAAGTACCTTGCCCTTGATTTCATCCAAGCCTCCATGCCATAGCCTCCACCAGCGACAGAAGATGGACTGACCGTATGACCTTCAGAAAAATCTTGTAGCTCAAGGAGTCTCACTTGGGCTTGCTTGAGCCATCAGCCAAACGGAGATCAGAAAATCATCGTGCGAAGAGTTTCTCTTCTCTAGCAGTAATAAATTCTCCTGACATTAGCAGGAGCTGGGGGCCGTGCAGCTCAGGACGCTGACTGACAGCTCTCAAGCAGAGCTGGCGGTGGACGGAGGAGGAATGGCATCCGAGTGCGCGGCCGTGGGCAGGGTGATTGCCGGGCTCCCGTGAGAACAGGCGGTCCATGAGGCTTTGACTCACACTTTGTAAATTGGTTTCATGCATGGGCTATCAATAGGGGCCTGGCTAGATAATAGGATTTTCCAACACACTTCTTCTCCCCCTCTCCTCTGCAGCTGTCCAAATCTCCATGCAGAGCACCTGGAGGGGATGTGATGTGCTTGGCAGGGCACACTCAGGGTCAGGCCCCGCAGCTCTGGCCCAGGTGACGCGGATCTAAGAAACCATGGTTCAGAGTAGCCTCGGAGAGAGGCTTATGTGCTTCATAATCGGGAGTTGGAGGCAGCGCCTTGGGCAGCCCCTGCCTGGCAGACTATGAATTTAGGCGCTGTCAGCCACACCTGTCCATTATGGGGGAGGGGGGCCCTCAAGAACTGCCCATGGGCCACAGTGACTGCTCGTGGCTTGGCTGAATGTTTCCACCAGCCTTGACTGGTACCATGTACAGTCTGATCCCTGGCTGATCAGAACTCAGAAACCCAAGCATCCCAAATGTAACCATTCCCTAGAGGCAGAGTCTGGGGAAAGTGGATTATTGGGCATGTGCTCTCAGGAGAGATGGGGTGAGGGAACAAAGCCGGGATGTGGTCTGGGCTGAGGCCAGCTTCAGCCTGGTCCCCCTGGGAGCCCAGGAGCATTGTGAAGTCAGACTCACTTTGCAGCTGGGAGGCTGTCTTTTGTGCACTTATGTCGATCAGTGATTGACTGTTGGCTTAAGGCAAAGGGGCTTGGGCTGGTGGCTGCCCTCTGGGGTCATGTGAAATCACATCATGTCCAATTTTGTGACCCCATGGGCTGCAGCCTGCCAGGCTCCTCTGTCCATGGGTTTCTCCAGGTAAGAATACTCGAATGGGTTGCCATGCCTTCCTCCAGGTGATCTTCCCAACCCAGGGATTAAACCCACATCTCTTGCATCTCCTGCGTTGTCAGCAGGTACTTTTACCACTAGCACCACCAGGGAAGCCTCTATCTGGGGTCAGGTGGCTTCTATTCAGCTGAGACTACCTCTCTGGAGAAGAGGGGTGGGAATGAGCTTTAGTCGCAAATAGTCATAGCAGCTGGGGGATGGGTATACCAGACCAGCCATGGGGGATCTGGGCAGAGCACGAAGAGCATCACTGCACCGTTCCCATGGGATACAGTCAGGACACAGCTCAGCCAGAGCCCCATTAAGAGCCAGCCTGGTGACTCTGAGGGCTGAGGAGCCAGAGGGCTGAGGAGCCAGATGGCACCGCCATTAGCGATGTCTGCAACAGCCTAGCCATCACCCCCAACACCCAGACTCTACAAAGGCACAGTTCATGCATCTGCCTTCTTATCTCTTTCCAGCAGGGACAGAGCTCTGCAGGTTCCATCAAGGGCAGTGCTGGGGGCTTCTCCCAGGCTCCCTGAATCCAGGGCCATCCCGGTCTGCACACAGGACACCTACTAGAGCTGCTCTGTGAGAATCTGAAGCCTCCTCCCCTGGAGCCTTTAATATAAGTTTGCTGCCGAAACACAAATATCCGCCTCCAATGCGGAAGAGAGATTAAATTAGGAACAATCTTAATTCTTTCTGGCAGAGGGAAGCGAGCGAGAGCTGTCAGTTCCCCAATGATGTATTGTTAAGGAAATCCAGGTTTAAAGGTATTTCATAAGTTTGCCTTTGCCTGCTAATAAAGAGAGTCAGCTAACGGAATCTGATCACCGGGTGAGACTGTAATGAGATAATATGGTGTACTCCACAGAGACCCAGCCGGCTCCTTGAAATTCATCCAGGAGACTTTCTGAAGTGCCACATTGTGACGAGCAGAGGAGAGTAAGAGGGAAAGAGAGAAGGGAAAATGGGCATAATTAGCCGAGCAGATTAGGTGATTCAACAAAGATCATACAGTCTCAGCAGGCAGAGGAGCTGCGATATTTATCAACACACCTCGCCTTTGCCTCTCTGTCTCCAGGCCTTTCTGTTTTCTCAGTGAGATAAACAAGCTCAGAGCCATCTTCCTGGAATATCCACAGATTGAAGGCCTTATCGTGAGCAAATAAGCAGATTTTCCTGGGGTCCTCAGCAGCTGGTGGGCAGTGGGTCTCCCCCAAGCCCACAAGTCTTGGGAAAGGGACTGTGCTCAAAAGAAGCCTTGGCCCAGGACTGAGATCACTGATGGGTATCCAGCTTCGGGGTCAGGGGTCCAGGCTGGTTATCAGCTGTGTGCTGGGTACTCAGGTTGGGTGAGTTGCAGTGGGACTTAGGATCCACTCTGATGGTATTTGGCCCCTGCCCTGATTGTTCCAGGGCTGTGCTGGTTATTTGGGCTATGACCTGAGGAGGCTTTGGGATTCCCAGGTGGCACTAGTGGTAAAGAACCCATCTGCCCATGCAGGAGATATAAGAAATGCTGGTTTGATCCCTGGGTCGAGAAGATTCCCTGGAGGAGGGCATGGCAACCCACTCCAGTTTTCTTGCATGCAAAACCCCATGGACAAGAGGAGCCTGGTGGGCTACAGTCCACAGGGTCACAGAGAGTCGGACACGACTGAAGTGACTGAGCACACATGCGCACACACACACACACACACACACACGTGCTAGGGAGGGCTCATTCTGTGCATGCACACACCTTTATGAGAAAACTGTCTGGGTGCACACAGTCAACCTGTTTGGTAAACCAGAAAAGAAGACCTCACCACCACCACTCAAAGAAATATGATTCAGGGCTTAAAGCAATAAAAAACTTGAAAACTCCTGTTTACTATTTAAGCCAGCTCAGCCCCTATACCCATTCTGCCCTCGGGCCCACTCACATAGGAATAGGCAGCTTTGGGGGCTTTGGAAAACTGATGAAAGTTATGTAAACTCTTTCCAGAAAAACTACAGACGTACTCACACACACACAAGTTGTAGTGCAGTTTCAAGGGGTCACAGATCTTAACCATGAACCCCAGATTTCAAAACTCTGAAGAAGGGGTGGTATTGAGGGGATGGTCTGCTTTGTTAGCTGATCCTGGGTGGATCCCAAGGAGACAAATGTTGCCTGGGCAGAGAATCATCCCAAAATTGATCAGTCCTTGGAAACAGGAGGGCTCTGAAGCTGGCTTTAGTTTTTATTTCCTGTGCGCTTCTGGTTGTGTTTTCAGGTCTCTGGGTTTCTGAGAGAAAGGAAAGCGAGAGGCCGGCAGGGTAGGCCTTAGTGACCCCAAGAGAGGAGAGGCAGGAGAGAAGCCAGGATCCACAGGGAACCTGCACAATTGCCTCCTGCCTTGTGGGATCTTTGTCACCCCTGCTCTGTCCCCAGGTGTCCCAGCAGATGATCTCTTGGGGAGAAAGGGGATGTCATGCTGGCTTTGGAAGGCAGCAAAGCAGGCTGGCTGGGAGACTGGATGCCCTGCTACAGCCAGGCTGGAGAGAGAACCCCAAGGGACAGAGCAGTGGTGGCTGCTCCAGAGAGGGAGAGAAGGAACTGAGGCCCCGGGGCTGTGAGGGAGGGACAGGAGCCACGTGAGCGCTGTTAGCAGAAGACACTGGGCCAGGAAGGATTCTGAGAGCAGGAGAAAACTCTCAGGACTCCCCACTTTTTTCTGGTTGCATCTGAGCACCCCCTGACTTCCCCACGCCCTCCCCTCACTGCCCCCAGTCCCCTCAGAGTGTGTGATGGATGTTCTGTCAGGGAGGGAGGGTTCGATCTGGATTTCCAATCTCCTCTGGATGCACCACCGCCAAAATACAATACACAATTACAGGGACATGATACATCAGTGATCACTGAGGAAAGAAACCCCATCTGGACAGAAAAGCCAATGGCTGGTATCTAAATGGACGACTACAGTCGGCTCAGAACCCCGCGGGTTCTCTTGTAGGAAGCCAGCAGCCTCCCACAAGTAACAATCCAGTACACCTTCTCAAGCCCTAGCCTCTCCTTGTCTTCAGCTGACAGCATTGACGTGGCTCTTGCCTCTGGGCTCTGCAGAAAGGCGGCAGGGCATCATGGCAGGGGCCCTGGGATCAGAGGGGCCCAGGCCCGTTCACTCACTCATCCGCTGACTGGCATTTTTGGAGCATCCCTCACCTGCCAGGTGCTATTCTAGGCTGTGGGGTGCAGCAGTGAACAGGAGAGACTGCCCAGGGAGTGGACATTCTAAGGAGGACCCTGAGAGGTGGATTCCTGGATGGATACTGCTCCCGCTGCCATGTGAGCTCTCTAGCCACACCCTCTTGCAGAGCGACAGGGCAGATTCCTTCAAAATGGTCCAGGGGGGGCAGCTTCAGGGCCCTCAGACCCTGCCCTCCCACCTCCCACCTCCTTGAGGCAAGAAGGCAGATGTCAGGATCCATCCTTCCCTCTTCCCATCTCCCACGGTTCCAGGCCTGGCTCTGGCAGGGTTCTGTGAGTGCTCCAGAGTAAAGCGCTTCCCTCCTCTGCCCCTGGTTATTCTCAACTATGCATACCTGACTGCGTGTTCAGTCACTTCAGTCACGTCCAACTCTTTGCAACTCTATGGACGTTAGCCCACCAGGTCCCTCTGTCCATGGGATTCTCCAGGCAAGAAATACTGGAGTGAGTGCTATGCCCTCCTCTAGGGATCTTCCCAACCCAGGGACTGAACCTGTATCTCCTATGTTTCCTGCACTGTAGGCAGATTCTTTACTGCTTAGCCACTGGGGAAGCCCATTCTCAACTATAGAATGAGGCAAATAATACCCGCTCCAGGCACATCACAGGGATTTTGTTAGGACTGTGGAATCCACAGAGCGTCCAGATAGAGATGAGACCTCAGGAATCACTGAGCCCAAAGCCCTCTTTGCACAGAAGAAGAAACTGAGGTTCCGAGTGGTACCTAGAAAGAGAGTATGAGAAAGCTCTCGGTGACTGGAAAGCTGTCTATAGATACAAGGAATTGTTGAATTATTGTGGTTATTTTCCCTTGGAGCACACTGGCTGGTCTCTCCTGACCTTGGCAGGGAGGGGAGGCACGAGTGAAGAGTCCTTCCCTGCAGGTCCCCGAGTCCTTCATTTGTCCTTAAAGACCTCACTGGCCCCGAGCCTCATGTGGCTCCCCCTGCCATGGCTGCCCAGCCCCACTAAGAGGAAGGAAGCTGTTTATTGCCTTTTTGCGTGGTGGGGGAGGCTGGAGTTATAGGCTAATTAAACCACAGACAGATTCCTCAGCAGTTGGCTGGGACAGTAAGTGCTGTTACAAGTAAAAGGCCAGAGATGACAGATGGAGCTTTTTCAAGACTATGTCACGGTCGCCCCCGAACACGGCTTCTACTCCACCCCTCGGCTTCGGGGCCATGCTCCATGGGGTGACTGCTCTGCGTCAGGGAAGCGTGTAGACACCTAGGGGAAAAGGCGAGAACAAAGAAGAACAAAAGCAGCTCAATCTAAACACAAAAGCAAGAAACAGCAAACTGACCCATACCATGGTCTCCTTGGAAGTATATAAACTGTCCAAGAAACTTCTCAATGGAAGACTTGGAAAGTCCTTCCCAAAGTCTAACTGAGATCACCATGTGCCAAGACAGCAAAGGGATGGGGCAAACGAAAACTATCACTGAGCCGCAGAGCAGAAGCAGGGAGGTGGGGAGTGATGGACGAGTACCGCACCATGGCAGATCACTGACCTCTAGATGGGTGCTCCTCTTTGTGCACCAATCAACGGAGAGGATTACACCTTTGTCCTTCCTTCCTCCCACCTCTTCCAGGAAGTTGAGTTAGATGAGATATAGCCAAAATCTGGACTTAACTTTGGTTTCCATGCTACCCACAATCACTGAGGGGGAAGGAGGAGGAAGGCAAATTAATGCTCTCATGATTTAAAATGATCTATAGGGAAAGAGTGCATCTGGTTGTGGAGCCTGCCAAGTTGCGTTTGAGTCCCCTCCTCCCTGTCTCTTGAACAGGTCATTTAACCTTCTCCGGGCCTTCGGTTCCTCCACTGTAGTAAATACAACTAAATATTCCTGCCTTATGGGATGCTATGAAGTTCAAGAGGGATCATGTATTTAATGCCCTGTGGTGCTTGGCAGAGTGAATTGTGATTATTCAGCCACTCATCAGAAGACATGGGTTCCAAGAGGAGTTGGATCCTTCACTACCTGGAAGAAGAAATCTCTACTTTCTTTGACAATGAATTCTCCACAGCCTTTAGACTCAGGAAGTTCACCCTAAAGTCTAGCTTGACTTCCACCTGCTGCAGCTATACATATATGTTTGTCACTCAGTCATGTCGAACTTTTTGTGACCTCAAGGACTGTAGCCCGCCAGGCCCCTCTGTTCATGGAATTCTCCAGGCAAGAATCTTAGAGTGGCTTGCCATTTCCTTCTCCAGGGGATCTCCCCAACCCAGGGATCAAAGCTGGGTTTCCTGCACTGCAGGAAGATTCTTTACCATCTGAGTCTCCAAGGTCCCAAAAAGTACAGATCCAGAAGAATTCATCGTGAGCTGGAAGAACTGGTGCTCGAGGGAGGCCTGGCTCTCACCTCCCTCCAACTGGGAAGACACTGTAAATCCATCCAGCCTGTTTATCTCTCCTTCCCGCAGCCCATGATCCTCCAAACTCTACAAGGTCGCTTGGCCCAGCTGGAGTCCCAGCTCAGGCACTGACGCGATGCAGTCTGACAGCCCTGCCTCCCTGCCGGGCTGCTGCTGGGACGGGGCAGGCGGGAGGGCAGCTGCGTGTCACCTGGTCGCAGCCTGGGGGAAGCGGGGACCGAGGCACTGCAGAGTACTCTCAGACAGAAAAGCTGAAGAGCCAGTCATGGGATGCCTCCTCCCCTCCCCGTGTCCCCACCTGCCACCTTCACCCCCTTCCCACCCCAAGCACTGCAGGCTTTGAGACCAGCTAGAGTCTGGGAGCCCCCATCACTCGGGTTTCTGAGTTCAGGACATGGGTGGGGAGGAAGAGGGGACCTGAGACCCTCTCACTCCGCTCTGAGCTGCAGCCATCCCTCCTCCTCACGGCTTCATCATCCTGCAGAACTCAGCATCTCCCCACTGAAACCCCACCTCCCACGTATGTCTTTCAACAGCCCCTTCAGGGCCCCCCAAAAAGAGGAACCGACATGTGAGAAGACCCTGCTTTGTCCCAAGGACTGTGTCAGGCACATGTGTGTTACCTCCTTGAAATCTTCAAGCTATAAAGTCAGTTGGGGACCTGGGGAGGGGAAGGGGCAATGACACACCTAATCTCCAGACTGTAAAGAGAGTTGGGAACTGTGTACAGAGGTGTGAGCATAGTTGAAGGAAACTAACCGCAGTTGGCGCACTGTCCTTAGACTAGCCACAGCAGGGTCTCTGCCCTCCCCTGGGTCTGAAGGGACAAGGGCAGAAGCAGGTAGTTACTGGCGCAGAGAGAGAGTCATGTTCAGAGCAGGGGTAGGGGACCACCTGGTAGGAGCTGTGGCTCTTGATGGAGGAACACGGCCAGATGATGGGGATGCTGCAGAAAAGGAGTCAGGGGACTGAGTCCCAGGCTCACTGCTCTCCTGACCTCTGATATCCTGCTGGTGCTGCCCATTGGCCCAGCCCGACCCAGGGCCAGAGAGCAAGGAAGTTGTGGATGCTGTGCATGTTGCGGTGGAGCATGTGGGAAAGGGTGGAGAGCAGACCTGGAGAGGCAAAGAGCAGGTGGTCAGCACACATGAGATAGGAATGATCCTTGTTTCCAGGGGGCCAGAATCAACAGCCAATTATAGAAGCAGACCCCACACTCGTGTTCTCTGTAATTTCTTCTGTGAATTAGGACAGGAGGTAAGGATGGATGGGTGGCAGAGTCTCCTCATCTCACCTGATCTGAGCTCCCAGCTCCTGACAGCTCCCCAACCCCTGATGCTCTGATAGTCTCTCAGGTCTGCAGAAGGTACAGAATCTAACTCAACTCGACCCTCAACTAGCTTATGACCTTGAGAAATCCCTTAGGCTCTCTGGGCTTCAGTTTTCGCATCTATGAAAAAAAAGAAAACGAGTATAATTCTGTCCCTGTTTCTGTTACAAATATTTTGAAAGGATGAAAGTGGGATATATGTGTAAAATTCTTTGGCGTTAAAGTCAAGCCACAAATGCAGAAGAAAAATTATTTTTTAATTTAATAAATGTTTATGAGACAAATTAATACCTGCAGGCATTGTTCCTCATGCTGAGGGTATAACAGCAAACAAACAGGCAAGTGTCTGAATTCCTGGGGGAGGAAGACGATGAACAAACACAGGAGTACATAGTATGCTAAACACCTTAAGGGGGAAAGGAAGCAATGTAGGCCTGTGGGGAGGGCTGGGAGACAGGGTTGCTGTTGTATGCAGGGTGGTTTCAGAAGACTTTGGGAGAAGTCATTTGAACAAAGATTTGAAGAAGTAAGGAAGAAAGACTGATGGAGATGCAGGGCGCGGAAACAGCAGACGCAAAGGCCCTGAGGCTGAAGAACATCGGGCACATCTGAGAAAAAGCATGGAGGCCAGCATGGATAGAAACAAGTGATTGAGATGAAGGGGTTAGGGGCCACATTGCTGTGTTAATAAACTGAAGGAGGCTAAGAGTGGAAGCAGGCAGAACTGGTAGAGGCTACTGCAGTCATCCCTGATGCTGGGAAAGATTGGTGCCGAAGGAGAAGGGGGCTACAGAGGATGAGATGGTTGGATGGCCTCACTGACTCAATGGACATGAGTGTGAGCAAGCTCCAGGAGACAGTGAAGGACAGGGAAGCCGGGTGTGCGGCAGTTCATGGGGTTGCAAATAGCTGCACAACAACAAGATAAGAGATGATAGCTTGGACTAGTTGGAGGCACAGTAAGTTCCCTCTATATACGAATGAGTTCTGTTCCAAGAATGCATTTCTCTGGTCCAGTTTGTTCATAAGTCCAACAAAGTTAGCCTAGGTACCCAACTAACACAGTCAGCTACATAGTGCTATATTATGATAGGTTTATAATATTTTTCACACAAATAATACATAAACATAAAAAATAAATAAAACACTTTTAATCTTACAATATAATACCTTGAAAAGACAGTAGTGCAGCACAACCGCTGGCATACAGGGGCTGGCATCGAGTGAACAGGCGAGAAGAGTTATCGACTGGAGAAGGGAGGGGAGGTGAGAGACGGCAGAGCTGGATGTTTGTCAGCAACAGGAGACGGAGGACAAACTGCAATTTCATCCATGCCTGACTTTGATGGCACAGGTTCTGGGTCCTCTCTGGATTCAATTCTATCTACCTTCTTGAAAACGCTACCCAGGGATGTCTGGGTAGTGGCTCTTTTTCCCTCCTCACAGATGACGTGGCAGTGCTGAATTGCATTCTGAACGGCTGCTTCCACCTTCCTGTGCTGTCTACGCTTGGGTCCTGGGCCTCAAAAACTAACGGTGCCTCTTCATATAAAGAACATCCCCTTGCCATTTACCTGCATCATGGATCTCCTTGATTCCTTAGTTACTTCTTCTTCTTTTTGTCTCACCTCTTCCATTACCTGGGCCTCCAATTCCATCGTTATTGCTTGGTGCTTCTAAGCAGTACGAGGTACATTATTACTGCTTTTACACTTGCTTCCTGACATCCTGGGTTTGAAATAAAGATACTGTACTACTATCTTCTATATAATGCTGTACAGTAAAGTGCACAAAACACAACCATTTGCAGAGGATGCACCCAGCTGACAATGCACCCCAGACGTGTGGGCTAACTTAAGTGGTTGGACATGCGAACACACATTCATAACTTTGAAATTTCCCAATTTGAAGGTTCATATGTAGGGGACTTACTGTAATGGGAGTGGTCAGACACCAGCAAAACCAGAGGACTGTTCATGGATTGGATGTGAATTATGAAAGACAGAGAGAAGTTAAGATTGATCCCGAAGGTTTTGGCCTAAGCAGCTAGACAACAGTGTTGCCATTTGCAAAGCTGGAAAAATTGTGGGTGGAACAGCTTTAAGGGGAAATTTTGTTCTAGACTTGTTAAGTAGATCTGAATGTAAGCTATATGGAGCTGGAATCAGGGGCAGGACTGGGCTAAAGTTATACATCCAGGAGCTGTCAACACATAGACGGTGTTAAACCTACAGGTCTGGGAGAGATCACCCCAAAGTGAATCTGAGGCCCAAGGACAGAGCCCTCAGGCCAGGTCAGCAGCCAAAAAGGAGAGCTTGAGAGGCAACAGTTAATGAAGGAGAGGAAGAACCAGGCAAGGAGCACACAAACCAACAACAACAACAACAAAAAACTCAAAGACTCATCTAACTTTTGAATTTTGCTGCCCAAAATCAAAATAAAGTATTAGCCAATAAAACTGAGCAATGATTGAAAGATTAGTCCCTTGTGAACAGCCTCAGTTCATCCCAGTTGTACAGGCCAATTCAACATTAGAAAATGTGTTAACATAGTTCACTGTGTAATAAAGGAAGATTCTATGTGGCTATCTTGCTACATACCAAAAAAAAGCATTTGATAAAATCCTACATATTTTCATCATTTGAAAAAAAAGCCTCAATAAGTAGGAAGAAAATTACACTTCCTTAATTCCATTACTTCTAAAGAAGGTTTTAAAATGTCACCTTTCTTCTGGAAAGAATATATGGAAGTCTGTCCTGTTCAACATGTTTCTGGAGGTATTGGTCACTGCCTTAAGTGAAGAAAAAGAAGACTGGAGGACTAATAGAAGAAGGATGAAGAAAAAAATATTATTTTCAAATAACATGATCATCTACCTAGGAAATTCAAAAGAATGACATGACAGACTGTTAGTAAGATTTCAACACATTGGTAAAGTATCAGAAAAACAATCAAAAAATTCAAGCTTCCTTCCTCGCTACCAATTTTTTTAAAAAGACATCCGAAATAGGAAAAAAAAAAAAAAAGAAGAAGAAACACCTCTAAGTTTCCAGGGAATGGATCCAGTTAAGACATGAAGAAAACTGTAATACAATAACTGTGGAACTCAACTGAGTATTACAGAAGATCTAAATAAATGGAGAGACATCTAATGTTCCTGGATGGGAAGTCTCAGCATCATGAAGATGTCCATTCTCCCCAAATACAAAGCAACTTCTGTCAAAATCCCAACAGAATTTTATGGAACTTGATCAACATAATTTAAATTCACCCACAAGAGAAAAAGAAGAATAACCAGGCAGTTGTTGAAAGAGAAGTATGCTGAAGAGGGATCTATCCTACCAGCATAAAATACATAATAATGACCTAAACTATAGTCATTAAAAGAGCAAGACGTGAGCCTAAGAGTGAACAGGCACTAAACAGATCCTGTAGGTGCAAGAGTAAGTGATGGCAGCATTTCTGATTAATGATCTGGGATGGACTGCCCATCTATGAGTTCGCAAGTTAAGGCAGCACCGGTACAGCTGCTGTTGTGTCAGTTTGAGGTACTCCCTGCCCCTGACAGAGAGCTTGAAATAACCAAGCTTCAATATTAAGAAAATGGATTGCTGGCATAAGGAAGTCCAGAGGTAGATTAGGCAATAATGAGGCTGACTCTGTTCTCTAGGCTTCCTTTATGGTTGTGGCCCTCTCCCCATGTTGCCCTCATCTCCAGGCTGTCTTCTCTCACGTGCCAAAGAGCCCAACAAGCTCCTGAATCCATAGCCACAAATCATGATGTCCAAAGGAAGAAAGGGACTCTCATTTTCTCCCAGTGCAGACTTTGAGAAGTGAGCAAACTATTTTCCCCAGATGCACTCAGTAAACTTCTGTTCATCTTAACTGGGTTTTATGCTCACCTGAACTAATCATCATGACCAACATTATGCCATGCTCAGATGTGAAGAGCTGACTCACTGGAAAGATCCAGATGCTGGGAAAGATTGAAGGCTAAAGGAGAAGGGGACAAGATGGTTAGATAGCATCACTGACTCAGCGGACATGAATTTGAGCAAACTCTGGGAGATGGTGGAGGACAGGGGAGCCTGGGTGCTACAGTCTGTGGGTCTGCAAAGAGTTGGACACAACTTATCAACTGAACAATAACAATGGGATTACATGTCAACCGATGAGGCCTGGATCCAAAGCCCAGGGAATAATTGTGATGGGCTGGATGCCTACAAGAAAATCTAGGGAAAGCAGAAATAAACACTAGGTGGGCCATCAGTAATGGCCAACAAAGCTGTCCATTTGGAAAAAAATTAATTTAAAACCAACTTCCCACTGTAACAAAATATATTGCAAAGAGACTAAAGAGCTTCAAAAGCGAGGGGACTGCTATAAAAATATTAGAAGAAAATATACTATAACCTTGGAGTAGGGGCAACCTTATCAGAGAAATACAGTAAAACCAAAACTATTTTTTAAAATGATAAGCTGACTTTGTCAAAACTAATTGTTTCTGTCTGATGAAAAAACTCATAAAGAAAAGTTAAAAGGTAATTGACAGACTGGGAGAGATAGGTGAAACGTATATAACAGATATGAATTAATATCCAGGATATGTAAAGAGCTTCCACAAAAATGGTAAGACTGAGCAAAATATAGAAACAAGTAATTCAAAGAAGAGGCAAGGTAAATAAGCAGTGAACATATGAAAAATGTTTACAGAAATCAGGGAAATTTGAATCAAATCAAATGAAATATTTTATTTTGGAAAAAAGTATAATATTGATAATATCTAGCATTCACGTGGGTACAGGGAAATGAGAACTCTGCTACACCACTGTTGAGGAGTGTAAACTGACAAAGAATAAATTTATTCAAATTAAATACATGCACTTGCCTTTCTCCTAGGAATTTTACTTCTAGGTACCTCTCCTAGAGAATTATTTATTCATGAATACAGGAAAACATGGACAAAGATGCCCTTTATCATGTTTCTAATAGTGAAAACATGTATCTCTAATGTCCAAGATGGGAAAATAAGGGTATATGCATACATACATATATGTTTGTATATATGCATACTATACATACGTTATACATTTTATATATACATACATATTATGTATGCACATTTTGTATACATATATATACATGCATATGTGAGTGCTCAGTCGTGTCCGGCTCTTTGCAATCCCATGGACTGTAGCCCACCAGGCCCCTCTGTCTATGGAATTTTCTAGGGAAGAATACTGGAGTAGGTTGCCTTTTCCTACTCCAGGGGATCTTCCTGATCCAGGGATCTAACTCACGTTTCCCGCATGTCCTGCAGTGCAGACAGATTCTTTACCACAGTACCACCTGGGAAGCTATATATACATATACACCCATTATATATATAACTAAATATATATAGATAATGTATACATATATATATGCATCCTTAATACAATATTATTTCACTGTTAAAAAATGAAGTAGTTCTGTAGGTAGTGAAACTGAAATCTCTCCAACTCAGATTATTAAGTGTAAAGAGCAAGCTGCAAGCCATAGGACCACATTTTACCACTTATGTGGTAATCAAAAGGTCCAGTAATTTCCTATTCGTGTGTATACGCAAACTGTCCAGGAGGAGGTCTATAAGGACACACACCAATTCCCTGGTTACCACCAAGAAAGGACTGGGAATCGGGTTTAGGGAAGGACACTTAGGACTGATTCGTACTGCATGGGCCTTTTTTTTTTTTTTAATGTTTATTTATTTATTTCTTTGGCTGTGTTGGGTCTTTGGCTGCATGCAGGGTCTTCCGCGCATCATGCGGGACCTTTTGATACGGCCCTGGACTCTAGCTGTGGTGTGCTGGCTCCTTACTTGCGGCACACAGGCTTGGTTGCTGCACGCATGTGGGATCTTGGTTCTGTGACTAGGGATCGAGCCACGTCCCCTGCATTGCAAGGCAGATTCTTTACTACTGGACCAGCGGGGAAGTCCTGAATGGATCTTTTATTTTTTTTAATTAATTAATTTATCTTAATTGGAGAATAATTTAAATGTAACTATATATCACTTGTACAATTAAAAATAAATCGAAAAATGTAATTTGTCCTTTCATGCATTTGCTGAGAGCAGGTTATATGCACACCCTGGCTGACCCACTGTTATTCTCCTGCTCAGATGAAGGAAGAACCAGCTTCCAGCTTCTCTCTGTTGGGGTTCCAGAGAACTCAGGGGGAAGGCTGTAAACTTCCAGAAAACTATACTGGCCAGGCATGATTTGATTGCAAATCGCACAGACTTTGAAGCCAGAAGACCTCAAAGTCTGAGTTTGTGCCTTTCCTCCTTGCTAGTTATGCAACTGAAGCTCTGTACCTCAGTGTTTCATCTGTAAAGAGGTCTGACAAATAAAAATACTTCCTCCGTAGGGCTCCTGGGAGGGCAGAATGGGCATGAAAACTAACAAGCATTAAAAAAATTTTAAGTGTGAAAATGCTAATCTAACTCCAGGTTTAGGAAGTTGCTCTCAAATACCTGCTGTGCTCCCCTCTATAAGTGCTTCCCTCTGTAAGCAGGAGCAGAGCTAGAACTTAGTTGCCGGTCCTGGCCTCTTCTCTTCCCTTCTCACCTTCTGTTTGTGCTCATCAGAGCTGTGCTCTGGGGCACCAGAGATCCCCGGTAAATCCCTTTGAGTAATTTAGGTCTCTCCAAGTCCCCGTTCACACACCGATTAGCAAATAGCAACGGCTTCCTTGGCTCTGGGCAGCAGCAGTCTCCTGGGGCTGAGCTGGTCCTTCCCCTCCATCTTTTGTTAGCATGGGATCAGCGGCTTCCTAGAAGCCAGCTGTGAAATGTCTTCTAAACCAAACCAAAAAGAACTGATGTTGTTTAGGGAAAAGGCTGCACTCCCCACTCGTTCTTAGGCCCAGGACTGCATTCACACCAGCTCCTGTAGGGAGCAAACTGCCCAGATGCCCCTTCCTCCATTCCCAGGTCCTGTTCCAGAGGGAGACAGATATGGAACGGGGAGGACCACTCCTGGATTCTCCCCATCTATTGGCCAGCCAGGTCACTGTCCCTGGTCTCTGGAGACGCAGCTGGGGATGGAGACTAAAGGCAGGAAAGCATTATCCTGCCCAAAAGGCCCTGTGCTGCTCTCCACTCCATTTATTAGCCTGTTGCTCTCCACTGAAAAACTCGTCAATCACTGTGAGCCTCCAGCTCTTCTCCATCTCTGCCTGAGACCAAGAAAAACAGGAGACCAGGGAATACTGAACACAGGGCCCCTCCATCTTCTCCATCTCCCCGCCTCTGTCAGCTCCCCAAGACACACATAAAGCACACAGCCAGCAGTGTGTACAAAAAAGCACCCACACATCCCTGGACTCACCTGCAGAGTCAGATGCCCCAAAATTCTGAACAGGACTGGTCAGGAAGGCATCTGAATCTCTCCCTGTTGTGAGTGTGAGCTCATTCGCTCAGTCATGTCCAGCTCTTTGCGGCCCCTCGGACTGTAGCCCTCCTCTGTCCATGGGATTTTCCTCTGTAGGCTCCTGTGTCCATGGGATTTTCCAGGCAAGAATACTGGAATGGGCTGCAGTTTCCTTCTCCAGGTGATCTCCCCGACCCAGGGATTGAATCTGTATCACTTGCGTCTCCTGAACTGGAAGGTAGATTCTTTACCACTGGACCACCTGGGAGGCCCTCCTTACCTTCATTCTAAAGACATCCAAGAAAATAGATTTTATCACCTTTAGTCATCCTTTTAGTGCTGGCTCAAGCATCGCAGCCTCTATGAAGCCCGCCAGAGCCCCCCTCTCCTTCCTCATACTGTTTCTTCCCTCATGCCTCCAATTGTACTGGGAATGCATCTATTCTAGAACTTACTTCACAATATTTCATTTTATGTCACATACCTACCTCCCTTACCACACTGAGCCATTTGTATCTAAAACCTCTACACTTATACAATATTGGTACGTATTAGATGCTCATTGATGGGAGGGATGGAAGGAAAACCTCATTAGTTCATCCTTCCCAGGTTCTAAGAGGTAATAATCTCACTTCCTCAATATTCATTACTCTGTTGGTCTATATATTTATGTATAGAGTATTACATATATTTATGTAATCGAGTATCTGCATATCTTACGAAGCTTGACAGGCCAGTGCTTTTCTCTTTTTAATGAAGACCAATTCTCTTTGAGGGTAGAAAGAAAACTGAGAACTTTAGAAAAATGCGCAAAAGCATAGTTTTCTACCTAGGAAGCTTGCAGACACTCTTGAAGAACCCACCTGGAGTCACTTGGGCATCCCATGCTCAGAATCCTATTTTGCTGGTCTGGATAGAGACCAGGACTTTTGCCCCAGCATACAAGGTCCTGGGTTCATGACGATGGTGGTCAATGGTGGGCATCTGTCTTGCGTCGTTGACTCTCATGGACTTTGGCCATTTCTAAGGATTTTTCACTTTATTTTTGTACAAAACATACACAAAGCAAGTGGATATGTGCCCCAAATTTATGCTGATAATAAACAAGGCCCTGTTTGGGGCTAAGCTAAGGCACTGGCGACCCACTCCAGTACCCTTGCCTGGAAAATCCCATGGATGGTGGAGCCTGGTAGGCTGCAGTCCACGGGGTCGCTAAGAGTCAGACATGACTGAGTGACTTCACTTTCCTTTTTTACTTTCATGTGTTGGAGAAGGAAATGGAAACTCACTCCAGTGTTCTTGCCTGGAGAGTCCCAGGGATGGTGGAGCCTGGTGGGCTGCCGTCTATGGGGTCGCAGGATTGGACACGACTGAGCTGAACTGAACTGAACTGAACTATTCTGCCTTGAAAACAGTGTGTTCCATGGAACTTAGGGCTCTCTGGACAGTATCCCTTGTAGGAAGGCCAGGGCTGGTACCTGTCTTGTACCCCAGCAGGAGTGACAGGCCCGCTGTCTGCCCTTTGCCTCAGAGTAGTGAATTCTATGCTGGAGTCTGAGGGTCTCCTTGGCTGAATCCACCAGCACAGCCTGCAGCCCAAGGCCTGGTGGGGGGAGCAGGCGGGGCTCAGCCCTTCTCAGCAGCAGAAAAGCAATGAGGTTGAACTTTATATTTATTGATCACAGCTTCTCTGGACCTTTACTATCATTTAACTCTCGCTTCTAACCAAATCCCCTTTATCTCTTTTTTGCCAACTTCACTGCCCCAAATCGCTTTTTTCTTTTTCCCCTCACACCATAAACACATTTCCAATTGAGTGCACAGCCAGCCTGCTGCCAGAGCCCTTTCTGTGTTTATTTTTCTCCCCTCTCCAAAAGCAGCCTCATCCTGGAGGAGAATTAAAAGAAAGGGTGACTCGGAAGGGGTTAAGCTAAACCAATAAATAAATGTTGCAAGTTCTCACTTTCTGGAACAAATTCAGGAGGTGAGCCATATGTCTAACCTGAAACTGTGCTTAATTCAGGGATAATTTTTCTTGGTGTTTGAAACAGTTGTGGGTCTTCCCATATGCAAATGAAAAGGCAATCATGTGTCTGGATTGTCTGGGAATTCTGAACATTTAAAATAAAATGAAAAAAATGAACATTAAATATAAAATAAATAATAAATAAAAGAAGAAAGCCACAGCTCAAAGGCTAATCTTCCAAAGAGTCTTTCCTCACTCTTCTTTGGCCCTACTTCATGCTGGGAGGGGACCTCAGGCAAAGAATCCTATAAAGAAACAGCCTAAATGAATGTACTCTCTCTCCCTCTAAACCCCCTTGGTGTCTGGCTTATCTTCTAATGAGGATAAAAATGTGCTGTGTCTTGATTAGGAAGAAATCTGAAGGCCCCCTTCCCTCTCTTGCTGAACTCTGAGTTAGGCCAGATAAGGCAGACCGTTTGGTGAATGAAGGCTGAAATTTCTTCAGGAGTTGCTGCAACCTTCTACTCCCTCGGGGTGGTGTGTTTCTAGGCTTCCCCGGGGCACATGGGCAGAACACAGTATAACCCGTGCACTGGTGGAGCTGGACTTGACAGGGTGCAAGCAAAAAGCAGCTTCAATCTGTTTTGTTATTCTGCCACAGTGCCTTCAAGCATATTCTTTCCTGGGCATTGGAGAACCTCTCAGAAAAACCTCTTAGTTTGGGAGGTAACACTCAGATTTTTTTTTAAGCCCAGCTCAATCTAATATTAGAACCTCCAATTCTCATCCCATTGAAGACTTCCATCGCCCAGCTTGGACCTGCTCCCGTGGAGCCTTGAGGAGTGGGGTGCAGGAATGATCAGTATTGTCACTATGTTCTCACCCTACCTCCTCCTCTATTCATTGATGACTGCTTGGATCCCTACTTTCACCCTAAGTTCAGATAGGGTAGAGATGGGAGGAGAAGGGAAGGCCAGGGAGGTCTCACTTGACTTGTAGGCTGGTGGCAGATTCCAAAGGCCAAGTCTTCCTCTTGGCAACTCATATGGCAAAGAATCTGCCTACAATGCAAGAGACCCAAGTTCTATCCCTGGGTCAGGAAGATCCTCTGGAGAAGGGAATAACTACCCTCTCCAGTATTCTTGCCTGGAGAATTCCATGGACAGAGGAGCCTGGCAGGCTACAGTCCATGGGGTCACAAAAAATTAGACATGACTGAGCAACTAACACACTTTCTCCTGTCGGGGGCTCACGCGGGTCCTCTCACCTGTAGGTCTCCTGATATGGATGACGCCTCCTCTACTGACTGCTTATCACCCTTACTTCCTCTAGTTCTGCAGATGACGGCACAGGCCTCTGGCCCAGGCTTGATGCCTTCAGAGATGCTGGTATCCCTCTGTGAGGTCCATACCAGCCCAGAGGAGGGAGCCTCCCTCCATACCCAGCCAGACTCTAGAAAGGTAACAATTTGAGAGCATCTAGTCCCTCTCTGCCCAGCTCCTCAGGCCACCAGCCATAGCCTCTCACCTTTAGACCTTCTCAGGCCTCAGTCCAGCTCTTGCGTGGCTCTGGTCCAGTTCTTTTATTTGGTCAGTAGGGGAAGCAGCCCCCTTGCCTTTTCCATGAAAGGAGGTGGGACACAGCCCAGTGACAGCTCACTCCAGAGTAAGCCTCCCAGCACTCTCAACCTCTCCACCTTTTTATACCCTTGAACTGGATGAGAAGGCAAGGGTTACACAGCCGATTTCACACCCTTTTATCCCGGGCAATGGGTGGGCAGAGAGGCAGGCAGAGACCTCAGCTTTGGATCTCAACCACACCCTTCTCTACAGGGGAACTTGGCCAGCTTCACTGTTCATCCCAAGTGTGAGACAGCCGAATGTCTCCTGATCACTCATTCATTCATCCACAAACATTCTTCGAGCATTTAACTAAGACTGCCATAACAAAACACTAGACTGGGTAGCTGAAACAGTAGAAATTCATTTCTCACAGTTTTGGAGACTGGGAAGTCCAAGATCAAGGTGCCAGCAAGGTAGGTTTATTTCTGAGGCTTCTGCTCTTGATTTATTGTCAGCAGCCATCTCACTGTGTGCTCACCTGTGGGTGGAGGGGGGAGGAGCGTGGAAGAAGGGTGCAGATTTCCATCATGAGGGTCCCACCCTCATGAGCTCATCTAACCCTAGTTATCTCCCAAAGACTTCATGTCCAAATAACATCCCACTGAGGGGTTTGGTCTTAAACATATGAATTTGGGGACATAAACAGTTTATTGCAAGTACCTACTGAGCATCCAGATGCTGTGCTGGGCACTAAGAATGAGAGCATCCACCAAGCATGAGGCTTGTCTTCTCTTCCTCCCAGTTTTAGAGCAAAGACCAATGTGTAGATAAAGAATTGCACATCAGTGTGAGAGGCACCAAGTGAGAGCCCAGAGAAGGGAGTGGTGGAAGGAGGTACCAGCAAGCCTGAATCCCCAGGAAGGGCTGCAAGGAGGTGGGAGACCCCAGGAAGCAGACATCATGGCTGAGTGACAGGCCCACCGAAACCATTCACCTAGCCTTCCTCCTCATAGTGGGCTGTGGGCTGGGGTAGGGGGCGCCTTGAATGCCTGCTTCTTGGTCACAACATGTGCCCAGGCACATGAACATTCTGATACAAAACAAGGATGACCTTTAACTGATGCTGTTTGACCACCTGCCATCTGCCTGGATTGAGGCAGGGAGGTTTTCATTCTTTTCCAACAAGAACAGGAATGAAGAAGCTTACAGCTATTCTGTAGATAAATAAACCGAGGCTGAGATACAGAAGTGGGTCTCTGAATCCAGGAAGCAAACACACTTCCAGCCCAAAAGAAGGCAGCATGCTTTGGGAGGGGAACAAATCCCCAACCTTTAGCTCCCAGCACCTGGGGGCTTGTTTCCACCCACTCCCATCTTACTTTTTCCTCAAAATGCCACAAAGGCAAGTTTTTCTAACTCCAGGTTCTTTGTATTTTGTTTAGAGACAAAGATAAAAATGCGTTCATTATCCCATCTGCGTCCCCTCAAATGAGAGAAAAGTGCTTCTGTATTAGGGCGACGCAATCCTCCCAAACCTTTTTACTTCTATTAAAAAAGCATGAAGGCAATTTACCAGGATGCGCCTGTCACAGTTTGAAAAGCAGAAAGGCCTTTTTATCTTCCGATTTATTTACAGGTGCAGCCTAGTGACAGAGGCAAGTATTTTTCCTGCGCAGTGACTTGGAGGGGTTGTGGTAGACAAAGCAACCATCAAGTGCTTCCTTGTCCTTGAATACGAGCGTGGGGCTGCCACCATCAGATCGTCCTGCAGCAGGTCCCAGGCTGCCGAGGTCACCAGCAGACATCACTTCTTTGCTTGCTTTCACTAGTCCCATGCACACCCCACAGGAGCCAGCTGGGTCTCTGCTGGCTTAGCTTCAACTCCAGGCATGCAGGGGAGAACATGGTGGCGGTGGGCAGTTCCTCCTAGGAAATGGGCTGAACAGGTTGAAGGGGAGAACTCCAGCAGGATTTTCTGAAACTTTCCTAGTAGTCCAGCAGTTAAGAATCTACCCATTAATGCAAGGGACACTGGTTTGATGGCTGGTCCTGGAAAATTCAATATGCCAAGGGCCAACTAAACCTGTGCACCACAGCTACTGAAGCCCACATGCTCTAGAGCCTTCAAGCCACAAGAGAGGCCACTGCAATCAAAAACCCATGCACTGCTTTTGCAACTAGAGATTAGCTCCCTCTCACTGCAAATAGAAAAAGCCCATGTGCAGCAACAAAGACCCAGCACAGCCATAAATAAGTAAATAAAAAATAACAAAAAAATCAGTGGGAACTCTACTCAATGTTATGTGGCAGCCTGGATGGGAGAGGAGTTTGGGGGAGAATGGATACAAGTATATGTATGACTGAGTCCCTTTGCTGTCCACCTGAAGCTATCACAACATTGTTGACCAGCTAAACTCCAATATGAAATAAAAGGTTAAAAAAAAAAAGATTCTGTTAGGTACAAAACAGGATTGCTCGGACACCATCACCTTTTCTGGAAATGTCAACGGTAGAACATTAATATTTCTGGGGTGGTTTCCATGTGGTCTTCATTGGAGATATCTTTTGATGTTTTCATGGAAAATCCCATCATTCTTTCAATCTTTTTCACTGTTGACACTGAAAGCACACAAAGGGAAGAATGTGCCCCAGGTGTGGGTAATGGCGCTCAGTGCCTGCTTGGTCATACCAGGCCACCAGCAAATCAGGCATCAGATTTGGTCACCAAAGACAATTTCTCCCACAGCCAACACCATTTATTGACTTCTTTTAGCAATCAGGTTCAGTATTCAGGAAGCTACACGTGCAGACAAGATGCGATCCTACTCACAGTGTGGTGGAGGAAAAAGGCAAGAAAGGAAATCATCAGAACATGAGGCAGGACAAAATAAGAAGTAAGTGGAGGTGTCTGCAATGTGTTGTAGGAACACAGAGAAAGAATGAATTAACGCTGAGTTGGGACTCAGGGGAGGCAGATTTTCCGCGGAAGGCAGCATTTCCACTGGTCTCAAGGAATGGAGGGTTTATAGGGGAAGCCTGGGGGTGGGGGCGAGGGGTGGGTGCAGCAGCAGCCCAGAGTGTTCATCTGCCCTGTTCTGGCTCAGCCAGGGCACAGTGGCACCTCCCACCAAGGGCTCCCAGCAGCCACCGGGGCTTCGTTCACTCTGGTCCTCGTTGCCATGGAGCCAGCATCTGGTCCCAGTGACCTGGCCGGTTGCCCTGAGCGTCGCGGCAGCAACACCTGCACTCCCGAAGGAGCTCCCTGTGTGGGGAGCTACAGCGGGTCGGACCTTCCTGCTGGGAGTAGATTTTGTGCTTCGGACTTTTCCCTGAGAAGCACTGAGGGGAGCATTGGGATTCACGTCACTCACTTATACTTAAGTGTTAGTTGCTCAGTCGTATCTGACTCTTTGTGACCCCATGGACTGTAGCCCACCAGGCTTCTCTGTCTCTTCTGTCCATGGAATTCTCCAGGCAAAAATGTTGGAGTGAGCTGCCATTTCCTTCTCCAGAGAGGGCCAGCGGCAATTTTGGGTTTTTCCCTAAAGGACCTTGTTGTCCATACCCCCTTGGTGTGACTTCACAGACCTTCAGAATCTGGGGCCTGCCCGACTCCCCCTCGTCATGTGTGGCTCAGGCCTCTCTGAACCCGGTGCTCCAACCTCAGGAACAGCTCCCCTGTGCTCTCTGCCTGTGCTCCCTCCCCTCCACCCGGGAAGCCTCTGAAGCTGGGCATAATCCTGCCTCTGGCTGAGCCTTTTCCTTTAGTGACACTTTCACCCTCCTTTGACCCTCAAGGAAGTTACAACTGCTCCCTTTCCAGTCGAGGGGGCGGGGGCCCAGAGAAGTTGGATGGCTCACTCTGCTGGAGCCACGGCTCCATTCTGAACCCAGGGCACCATCCTCCACCATGGCCGTTCCAGCCTTTTAACTTCCCAGCACCCTTTTATTGTTTTTCCTTCCACAGACCCCAGGGATTCCTATGAAGTCATCCCCAGCCAATCTCAGCTCCTGCATGAGATAACCACTGTTAGCACAATCCAGCTAAAAGCAGAGAAACCTGATGTTTTAGGGAGGCTCTGCTGATAACAGTATGATTTCTGTGGGGCTATTTGAGACATTGACAGAAGCTCTCAGAGCCTTATTATGACTTTCCCTGGGAGTCCAAAGACCTTAGCTTAGGAACTACTGCACTATTTCTGCAGTGACCACAATTTTCAGAAGAAAAATCCGGACCCATGGTGTGATAACTATGAGTACATGTACGGGGTGATAAAATAGGCTGTTTGAAGTCTGTCATGTTTCAAGAAATCTGGGTTAAATGGCCATTCATTCACTCACTCCTTTGCTCATTTCTTAAGCACCTACTATGTGCTACCACTGTGCTAGGAGCTGGGGGTTCTGATTGCATGGAGCTGCTGTTTAGTTTGCACATAATGACCCTTACTGTATAGAAGAGAAGAAAGCATGAACATCTAGGGGATTATGAAGGCCTGGAGAAAGAGACAACTGAATTAGTTTGAAAGATAAACAACAATTTTCCATGGACAGGAATAGAAGATTATGGAACTTCCCTAGTGGTCCAGTGGTTAAGAATCTGCCTTGTAGTGCAGGGGACACAGGTTCAATCCTTGATAGGGGAACTAAGATCCTACATGCTGCGGGGCAACTAAGCCTGTGCATTTCAAGGGAGACCCTGTGTGCCATGACTAAGACCTGATACAGTCAAATAAGTAAATAAATATTTTTAAAAAAGAATAGAAGATTGAGGGAAGAGTATGAAGAAAGGCTCAGGGGTATGAAATAGCAAATGTATCGGAGCCACAGGCAGTCCACTGGGATTATAAAAATGGAGACAGAGGTGAGAAAGAGATTGGGAGAGATGAGGTTTAGGGGCAGGAAGGAGTCAGGCCTGAATGGTCCTGAATACCCGGCCTAAGAGCCTGTAGCAGCCCAGCCCTGTGCTCCCCCACATCCCGCATCATGGCCAACCCCTCAAATCCAGTCTTAGACACACCACGTGTTCCAAGCAATCACCCTTGGCTGCATCCAACCTGTGCTCATCTCCTCCTGCTTCTGGGATTCTTCTGAATGCTCACTAATTTGTTTATTCTCTCATCAGGTCAGAAAAAAAAGAAGTCATCCCTGGCCTCATGTAACTTCCAGTCTAAGAGAAGAGGCAAACATTAATGAAATAATCAACAACATGTCTTTATTGAAGTGGTTACAATGTGATTTCTGTTTACTGATTTTTTTGTTCTCTAGGTATGTGGGATCTTAGTTCCCTGACCAAGTATCAAACTCCCACTTCTTGTACTGGAAGGGGAAGCATCACCGCTGGACCATCAGGGAAGTCTATCAGTGTAATTTTTGAAATTACAAGTATCAAATGTCAATTAGGATAAGTGCTACAAAGAGGAGCTATATACATGATGCTATAAAGTCATATTAACAGAGACACTAACCTACTCAGAGAGGTGAGAAAGGTTTTCCAGAATAAAAACTGGGCTGAAGACCACAGGACAGATAAGGATTAATGTCACAGTTACTTTGACCGCTTTCATGTTGATAACCTATTTGAACTCCCTTCTTTGGTTTGGACTTTGCTTCCTACTTAGCCCCAGGTTTTGCTTGATTTCCTGACTTTTTCAGCTTCCGCAGCCTGGGCTGAGAGGGCTCCTCTGCCTGCCCCACCCAGGGTAGACTCTGGCCTCAGGGCAAAGGGGAGCCACAAGAGGATTTATGGTAGAAGTGACATCTCGAACCCCAATTCCTCCCTGAACTCTACCTTGTGAATCCAAGTACCTACTCCGCATCCACATCTAAGTCAAGACCTCCCAAACCTAACCTGTCCCAACCACACTTGCAATGGTCCTTCCCTGCCCACTGGCCAAATCTCCTGCGATCTTCTGCATATGAGGAAGTGGCAACTCTTATCTTTCCAGTTGTCCTATGGAAATCCTTGGAATCAGCCTTGCTTCCTCTCTTTCTTAGTACCCCCCATCCAATCCACACAAGTTTCTCATCATCTCTCCTCCGAGATATGTCTCCCAGACCTGACCCCTTCTCACCACTGTATGCTATGGTCCCGGTCCAGGTCATCATCCTATTTTTGCCTGAATTACTGCACCTGCTTCTACCTGGTTTTTCTGCTTCTGGCTCATACGTCTATTCTTCTGAGGTGAAACCTAGATTATGTCCCTCCTCTGCCCGCCACATTCTCATGGCTTTTCTCTCACTCACAGAGCCAAAATCCTTGCAATAGCCCACAAGATTCTATGCCATCCAACCTTCCCAATACTTCTCTGTCCTCAGCCTAACCCTCTTCCTTCCTAACTGCACTGACCTCTTGGTCCTCAAACACAAAAGACACCCTGTTTCCTCTACCTGAAGGACTCTTCTTGCCACCCCTGGATAGTCATAAGACTTACTCCCTCTTCACTTTTATATCTTTGCTCCCATATCACCTCTTGAGAGACATCTTCCCTGAGCCCCTAAATAGCACACCACTGCCCCATGATTTGTTTTCATCCCCCTAATCTTTCTCTATTCTTATTCATAGAACTTACTGCCACTTGACATATAATTATTTACTTCTTTATTGTCATTTTCCCTCAGCCACCCCACTAGAAGGTAAACCCCATCAGAAAGAGTCAGTCTATTTATAGTATCTACTTCTGTATTTCTGACACTTAGGACATAGAACATAATAGGCATTAAAGAAACATTTGTCAAATGAATGAATGGCTAAATTTGTGCTTTTAAGGGGCCCTGTTAGGTTGAAAAACAAAGCAAGAGAGATAGTCTTGGGGACAATGAGTGATTTTGGGAGACTTGTGCAGTTACCCAGGAAGGCAAATGTGGGAGTGATGGAGAAGAGTCAAAGCCTTCAGGGAAAACTGAGATGCAGAGTTGGCAATACTTAGGGACTGACTGACATAGTGGAAGGAAAAAGGAGGGATCCAGGATGGTTCTCCAGATCCTGACTTGTAGGACCACGTAGCTGTTAGCTCCTCTGACCAAGAAAAGAAAGCAGATCAAACAGGAAGAGAAGCTGATAAGTTGGTTTCAGAAATGCTGAGGTTGAGATGACAGTGGACATGTAACAGGAGTTGGCCAATAGGCAGCTGGGTATATAGATCTGAATCTCAGCTATGTGATCTGTGTTGGAAACGTAAATATATCTGGGTTAATAGCACAATGGTGGTATTTAAAACAATTGGTGTGTATTAAATCACCTAGAAAGACAGTATAGGGTGAGAAGAGGAAAGGACCAAGGTCAGAGGCCTAGTGAGCATGGATGTGTAATAAAGGAGAAGAAAATAAGAAGACAGAAAAATTGTAAGTTTAAAGAGAACCAGAAGACAAGATGTCATGGTAATAAAGGAAAGATAGAGTTTTCAGAAACAGGACTGTTAACAGTGTCAAATGCCAGGGAGAGTAGCAGAAAATAAGCACTGAGAAGGGTCCGTCGATAAGCAATATGAAGGCCGTATGTGACCTTGGCCAGACAAGGTCAATGGCATGGCACAACAGAGGCCAAGCTATGGTTGGTTGAAGAGAGATGAGAGGTAAGAAAAATGAAGCAGCAGGTATAGACTAGTCTTTCAAAAAATTGTGTTGAGAAAGGGAAAGAGAAAGGGCAGTAACCAGAAAGGAATCCTGGAGGTCAGCAGTGCTGTTTCCCACAGGGGATGATTTGAGCACCATTATGGGCTCCAGGTTGAAAGGCAATGGTTGTAGGAATCTGGTCCTCAGGTTGGAGGGAAGATGCACCAACTAGAGTGGGATGTATGTGCAGCAGAGAGAAGGGGATCCAGAGCCCACACTGTAACTAACGCCCAGTGACTCCCACCAAAGTTGGAAGACAGGAGAGGAGCACATGAAAAATACACAGGTCACCTACAACAGAAATACCTGAACCAGAGCCCAACCAGCAGCTGCTGAACAGAGGGATACAGTGTTGAAGCGGAGGATGGAGGAAGCAGCAAGCCCACGCCCAGTCGGTTTTCAAAGAGACCCTTTCTGGGGGAAATAAAACATAAAAAGAAGGTTGGCAAACACAGGGTTTGGAAAAGGATCTCCTGGTTCAAGAAAAGGGCTAGTTTGGAACCTTCAAGAGAGGCAGGGGGCAACACAGGGAGCCTTGCTGTCTTGACAAGATAGACACAAAGCAGATGAATGGAAGGAGAGTCTAGTGGTCAGGGTAAGACCATGAGCTATGAAGGCAAGACACCGAGGTCACACCTGATTCAGTTACTAACTGGCTGCGTGACTTTGGGCAAATCATTTAATCTCAGTGCTTCAGTTTCCTCTTCCATAAACAGAGATAATAACACGTGTGAAGTGCCTGGTGTTGGGCTCACCAAAAAGTTCCTTTGGGTCTTTCCATTACATCTTAGGAGCTTTTAGACACTGGTTCCACAACCCACAACTTAGTGCCAAGACAGCCTCATGAACTGGCAGTCTATCTGTTATAATACATGGACAGACAGACAACTAGCGACAGGAGTCCCAGATGACATTGGCCACCTAGCCTATTTCCTACTTTATCAGGAAACCTACCTTAGCCACCTTTGCTTCTGCATGTTTCTAAACGCTCAGCCTCGAAAGTTAGGGCATCCAGGAGGCTGTTTAGCCCACAGGGATGGAAAGGACAGCAGGAAATTGTAAATATCATGTGTCCAAACTGCCATCTTCTCTCCAGGTCGTTGGCTCAGATACACAGTAATAGATGGCTCCAAGATCCAATAAGAAGACATGGGGATTTTAATCAGTCTCTCTTCCCCTTCCATCCCCCTTCCATCTCATGGCAGAGACGCTAGTTTTCCTGCCAGTATTCATGTTCCACTTCTTCCAAAGCGGGCTTCCCTGTTGGCTCAGATGGTAAAGAATCTGTCTGCAATGCAGGAGATGTGAGTTCAATCCCTGGGTTGGGAAGATCCCCTGGAGAAGGGAATGGCTACCCACTCCAGTATTCTTGCCATGGACAGAGGAGCCTGGTGGGCTATGGAGTTGCAAAACATATGACACGACTGAGTGACTAACACTCATTTTTCTTTCAGAGCAGGAGAATTTTGCTGGTCACGTGTCCCCTAGAGTAAAGACTTCATAACACAGTCTCCCTTGTAGTGACGTGTAGCCAAGTTTTGCGCAGGGGCAGACGTGTTTTCTGGCAGCTTCCAGGAAGCTTCCTTAAAATACAGCTGCCATGTATTTCCTTAGCCCTTTTCTCCTTTTTATTTTATTTAATTAATTTTTTTAATATTTGGCTGCACCAGGTCTTAGTTGCAGCATGTGGATCTCTTTCCCTAACCAAGGATTGAACCCAAGACCCCTGCACAGGGAGTGCAAAGTCTTAACCACTGGACCACCAGGGAAGTCTGTCTTTAGCTCTTTTCTTATGTACCCCTTTCTGCACGGAGCCACCCAGAGCACGGCTGTGATGGTGGCCATCTTGAAGAGTGAAGACGAGGACATAGGGAGAACCGAAGAGCAAGCTGGAAGGATTGTGGAGTCCTGAGGAGTGTGTGGACCAAAGTTTCCATCTCTGACATTCCCCAGCTGCTTCCAGATGTTCATGTGAGAGGAAAAATAAAGTCCTATCTTATATAAGACACTGATTTTTTCAGTTACTTGTAGCTGAATCCAATTAGAACCAAAGTTCCACCCCTCAGGCAGCTTGGCCCCTCCAGAGTCACTCTATTGCCAACTTGACTGTTCCTAATTCAAATGGGTGAACTGAAAGAGGAGGTGCAGGTCCTGCCCCCCAACCTCCACCTGGCTAGAAACTTCCTGCTAGAGTAATAGCAGCAACCTATGCAGTTCTCTATTATTTACAAAGTGCTTCCTCAAACATGAGCTCATTAGTATCTCTCAGAAACACTGACAGGTAGCCAACACTGGTATTTCTATTTTCAAAGATAAGGAAACTCGGGCTGAGGAGTCTAAATATTTTGTACACATCCCACAGTTAATAAGGAGCAGAGTCAAGAAGTAAATCTCCCAACTCGAAGCTCAAAGGTCTTTCTAGAATGCAGAACTGCCAGTTGGCAGCTGGTCCTGAGCAGAAAGAAGTGGGGAGGTAGTGAGGCAAGTGCCCATGATATTGGGGTACAGTGTGTGATGGGGCTGTTGTTTTTTGTAGAGTTTATTCTTTTGAAAAAAAAATGCTCTTAATTCCTCTAAACATTTTCTTTTTATATTGTGGGGAAAAGCATACAATATGAGATCTACTCTCTTTAAAACTTTTTATGTACATTAAAAAATGTTAAGCATAGCTACAAGCACAGCATCTCAGCAGCTCTCAAGAACTTTTTCATCTTGCATCACTGAAACTTTATGTACATTGAACAGCCACTCTCCACTCCCCCTCCCCCAGCCCCTGGCAACCACCATTCTGCTCTCTGCTTCGATGACTTGGGCTATGTTAGATGCCTCATATACATGGAATCGTATAGTATTTGTCCTTCGGTGACTGGTTTATTTCATTTAGCATAATGTCCTCAAGTTTCATCCATGTTGTCACATATGATAGTATTTCCTTCTTTTTAAAGGCTGAATAACATTGGTTCTATTGTAGCAATACTTAGCTTGGCTATTCACACAATAGCCAAAATGTGGAAGCAAGTTAAATATCCACTAACAGATGAGCAGCTAATGAAAAGGCAGTGTATACATTTCCTGGGAACTGTGTAACCAAGCCCAGATGGCACATCAGACTCCCGAACGAAGCACCCTCTCATGCTTCTAGGTTACCACAGGGCAGAGAGAACTTCCAAGGATACCTGAGGGGGACTTCAGCCAGAGGTTCATCCAAGTGTTTGTCATTTATGGGAAGGCATCTTGCTAGATATTGCTAGGGAAGCAACAAATTGAGTAGGTTATGGAGTGAGAGTGAGGACATAACTTGCAACGCGAGGCAGGAAGCAACTTGTGCCACTGAAGAGGTAAAGCCAATATTCAAAGCCATCCAACTGAGCCAGTATCTTTTGTCCACTGTGTGACAGGCTCTGGACTAGGCGCTGAGAACGTGGAGGTGAAAAGACAAAACAGCTCCTGCCCCCTGAACTTTCCATCTAAAGAGCCAATGGATCCCAGAGGAGGCAGCTTTGAAGACTGGGAAATACTTGAACGTGTGGAGATAGGTCTAGAGTAAGTGATGCAAAGACAAGGACAACTGTACAGAAGTCAAAGAAGGATAAGAACTTCCAAATCAATATGAGCCCAACAATATGAAGTTGCTTACACCAAATGCCCAAGGCTGTATCAGGGACAGTGCCTGCCATCAGAGTGCTGGAAGTAGAGACTGGAGTGGTCAAGGAGGGCTTCCTGGAGGAGGTGAGACTTGAACTGGGATTTGCTGAGTGGGTAGGATGTGAATAGGTGGAAAGGAAGAGAGAATGTTTTTCCAGTGCTTGAGCAGACAATGAAATGTACAGGATGGTGACAGTAGAGGGAGGAGTCAACTGGCAGCAACAGTCTGGGCTTGAGTACCAGGCTAAGGAGCTTGGGCCTCATTTCCTAGGTAGTGGGGACCATTGGAAATGTGCTTTGTGCACAGGTGGGTCGTGATCAAAGTGGTATCTTAACTTCAAGAGGCCTTTGTCAGGGTGTAGGGGAGGACTAGCGAGGGGACAGTGGGGTGACAGTCTAGGAGGCTGGGGATATGGCAGCAGGGCTGGGTATTAAAGACATCAGGAAGAAGGCTCCCTCAGGCCCCAGGCATCCCCATCAGAGAGGACATTGCCCCTGGTCAGACAGCTTCCAGAAACCAGCCCAGCCTCTAGAACACTTGGCTGTCAGCACTCAGCAGCCCCCACCCAGTGGGGAGCTGGCATCACTCTAGCACACCATGGTCCCGCCACTTAGGCCCTTCCCTTGCAATCACCCCAGCAGGCAGACTCTCCAAGAGCTCCTGCAAGAGAGGCCAAGGTCTTCTAGGGCTCCTTCCCGATACTAGGGGGCTGAGCAAAGCCCACAGGCCAGGCCCATGAGAGGTCAGGAAGGAAGGGGCATCTCCAGAGAGGGGCAGGGAGAGACAGCCATGTCCTCTCTCTAAAGGGTAATCACTCCATTGCTCCTTCCACCCACCTAACTCCTATCTCCACCCTGGGCTCAGCTCAGAAATGTCTGTTACTGGTTGTAAAAAGGCAAGATGCAAACAAGCCAAGAGTTGCTGCCAAGAGAAGTGGTCCATCTGTCTTTGCCAGGAGTCCGTACAGAGAGCACTAAGGACGGGCTGCCCCCAGTGATGGATGGTGTTTCCAGAGGTTATTAACTGAGCTGGACTTGGCCTTTGGGGTTGATCTATGATCCGGGGACAGTTTTAAAGTATGTGGCTTTCTGGCGCTGGATTATCGAAAGGAGTTAAAATTGAAGTAGTCACTCAAAGTGCTGCCATCTGTCACAAGTCGCTGGCGGGGCTTCTCCAGGTGGGACAGGGAGGTGGGTGCTTTGCCTTAGCCCCTTAGACCCAGCTCCTTCTCTGCAGAATAGATGCTCCTGTTGCCCTAAGCAAAAAAGGGGGTTCCTTGGTGGCTCAGCAGTAAAGAATCCACCTGCAGAGCATGAAACACAGGCAACATGGATTCAGTCCCTAGGTGGGGAAGATGCCCTGGAAAAGGGCATGACAACCCATTTCAGTATCCTTGCCTAGAAAATCCCATGGGCAGAGGAGCCTGGTGGGCTACAGTCCATAGGGTCACAGAGTCAGACATGACTGAAACGTCTGAGCACACACGCGGGCACACAAGCAGAAAAGGGTGGAAACTTGGTGGGGAAGATAGAGTGTATGTCTCAAGCCCAGTGTTCAGAGGGCACAGTCGTCATCTTAGCATCACAGTTTTCCTCTGACAGATAAAATAAAGTCATTGCTAGTGTTACTAGTGAATGTGTGCTGAGAACCTGTCACAGGTCAGTCCTATATGAGCGCATCAAATCCTAACCGATACTAACTGATACCGCAAAGCAGATACTGTTCCTACCATTTTACAGAGAAGGAACCGAGGCTGAGAGTGAGGGTGAAGGAACTTGGGCACAGTATCTTCAAGGGAAGATACAGCCAGGACTCCCAGTGAGCGTTCTGGTTATAGAGCCTGAACACTTAGATACTCTACTGACAACTCAAGTTGTTCAGATTGAGGGGCTGGCGGGGTGGACGGGAACTCGAGGCCATTTTAACCTCCTTCTTGGCTTGGAGCAGGACATGGCACACCAGTTCCTGACACAGGCTGTACCCTGGGGTGAGGATGGAGGCAGCTTCGACTTCTCCATAACCTCTACTGGTCTCTATATCTCATCGATAATATGTGTTCTCTGATGTGAGCAACTGACATTTTTCAGTCTTCTGTAAAGCATGTGAATAAGAGTGTTTCTTTAAAAAAAATCACTATTTTTGTTGATTTATAACAATCTCTGTAAAATCAGTGCACATTGCCTGAGATTCATGTGCAGCTTCGAGACAAGGGTCCAGCCCTCTCCATCCCACCTCCCAGCTTAACGAGGTGACTGCCCCAAAGCCCCTTCCATGGAGACCCTGGGTGGGAGCTTAGGGACCCCACTTCTGCCTTCTGGGAGGAAGGGAGGCTCAGGTGGCAGCTGCGACTTCCTCTCACTGTGCTGACGGTGGCCTCTCCGAGCCTCTCGGCCCCTGCTTCACGACACGTACTCTATCTTCAAATGGTTTATTCCCCATCTCCCCATCTTGCTGTGATCTCAGCTCTATGCCTTGAGCACCCCTCCCTGTGCTTGGCACATGACAATAGTCCAATGAATATCCAATGGCTGCCCACCCTCCCATTTCTTCTCTTGCTGATTCCCCCTTGTCTTTGAGTTCTCTTTCTCTACTGCTCCAACTCTGCTCTCGTCTCCCATTCCTTCTCATCTTCTCTCTTTTTAAAATATTTATTTATTTCACGGTGCCAGGTCTTAGTTGTAGCATATGGGATCTTTATTCTTTGTTGCAGCATGCAGAATCCTTAATTGCGGCATATAGGAACGAGTTTACTGTCCAGAGACTGAACTCAGGCCCCTGCATTGGAAGCTTTCAGTCTTAGCCACTGGACCACCAGGGAATGCCCTGGCAGCCTCCCTCCCTCTCTTTTCCTCCTGTCTGTTCCTAGCTCCTCTTTACCTCCTACTCCAAGTCTCTCCTCCCATCTTCCTACCTGATTTGGTCCCGAGATGACTATATGGTCAAGATGATGAATGGGTCCTAAAAAAATGAGCCATTGATTGGTGAGGAAAAGGACATTGAATTGAAAAATTCCATATCTTTTCTCTTAAGAGTTTCTTTTATTGTTTTGTTTTTAGTTGTTTATGCTTTTTATCTTATTACAAAAAATACACATTAGAGAAAATACAGACAAGTGAAAAGAGCATAAGGAACAATTATAAACCCACCCATTCAGACACAATCACCCAGAGCGCTTTGGTATATGCATTTCTGAATTCTCTGTGTGTGTGTATTCAGGCAAATTTTACCACTTCCCAAAGAAACTTCCAGAACTTTAGTCTCTTGTGTTATAAAACAAGAACATTAATAGCAACAACAAACCTGGTCAAAATCTGAAAGATATTACATATTGTATTTTCTTCTTGGAACTTCTTAGCATTCATTATAATGAATATTCAGTATGACAGTCATCATAAATGAATTGGAAGCTCTTGAGAGATACACAGTTAAGAAACCTATTTAACCTTGTTGTTTTCTAAACTCTTCGACACCAAAGTTTCCTTTAGCAGCTATTAATATGTGTTTCTGAGAAGACGTTTTGCCGAATAATGAGAGATAAATATCTATACATCATTAGATCTAGTTTACAAAGATGAAGTATTATTGTATATTCTGTTTTGTATTACTAGATATTTTCCAACTAATCTCTGTTATTGGGTATTTAGGTTGTTTATGTTATCCTAAAGTTGTACAGAGCAGGAAGAACAGGCTGAATGCAAATTAGAAATAAAAGACACAAAAGAAAATAACTCAAATTCTGAAAAGCAGATAAAAATGTTTAAAAACATAGAAAGACTGTGAGACTATCCCCATGGTATAGCAACATTTCCAATCTAGGTATAAAAGCGTAACCACTTGTGTAATCAATATTTACAGAGCACCCACTATGCACCAGGCTGTACAGAGGGTTCTGGGGTTGCAGTAAGTCAGATGGACAAACACTGTTCCTGTGGGGATCACATGTAAGTGAAGAAAACAGAGAAAACTGATTCAATAGTGGCAGGAGATGAGTGCATTACAGCAGGCAAGGGAGAGGGATGGCATGGTGGGGGCAGTTTTAAACGAGGGTTCCAAAAAAGGCCTGGCAGAGAGGGTGACATTCCAGCAAAGGCCTCAAGGAATGTGAGGGAGCAGGCCACATCAAGGGGGAGGAGTGGTCCAGGCAGGTTGAGAGCGTGTGCAGAGGCACTAAGTGAGTCTGGCCCTGTCACCCCAAACACTCGGTAGTCCTAGGTCCCCTGGGACCCATGATGGAGGGGCTTGTCTGGAGATGCCGCTATCATGGCAGGGAGGTGGGGGACCAAGCTTGAGCCTCTATATTGCAGGAAGAGAAAGGAGCCCATCCAGGGCACCCCAAACTGCTAGGGAGTAAGAACAGTTATATTTGACCAGTTTAATTGTTTTAACCAGATTTTTGTCACTATCCATATGCTTTCAGCTCAACAACCCACTGTTCCTCCTCTGCCCCTCACTCTTCCCCTCAAAGGCTAAGGATGCTGTCTTCCTGCCAAGAAGGGCCTGAGATCAAGCCCCTCCCTGCCCTGCAAGCTGCTCTGGTGAGCCCAGGTTCCGGTTCCTCTGTCTGTTCTGCAGGGGCGGTTCCAGCCCATTACAGCAGCTCTGAGCTGGGATCAAGGAGAGAGAAGGCGCTGGTCTGGGAGGAGGGCCGAGCCCACAGGAGATATCTGAGTCTAGGAGATCTGCCAAGCAAATCCTCCCAACAGACCCGGCTTTTCTGCAAGGTGTGTGAGAATGACAGACGGGAGGAGGCAGGGGCAGATCCAGACATGTAGAACCCACAAAATTAACATAGGAAGACAGAGGCAAAACATGGGAAAATAGCAAAGGAGGCGACGACAGAAAAGGGGGTGTAGATACCAAGAGACACACAGAAACACATAAAGTGAAAGGAAAAAGAAACCAGCATGCGGGTAGACCAAGATGAGGATGGGTGAGGGGACCATGGGGCTCCACCATGGGAGGGACACAGGGGTAGGATGCAGACATCCTTAAGAACCTAAAGAAATCTAAAGAGCTTAGGGATGGCCTTAAGACAAAGACGACATCACAAGGTCAAGGAGCCAAACTCCGTATGTTCATATCTGGGTTCTAGGACTTCAAGGCTGTGTGATGTTGGGCCAGTTCTATCACTTCTCTGAAACTATTTCCTCTTGTTTATGGAGGACACAACATCAGTTGTATGTGGTTCAGATGAGATAAAGCACTGTGGCATTGAGCACTCTGACTGGAACACAGTAAGCATAACGTACGTAGTGATAACCATCCGTGGGTGGTATTATCACTCACTGGCCCCCCTCGCCCCGAAAGAGGGATGAGTGAGCAGGAAACCTGTGGCCAAGGGCCTGTCCTCTTGCAGCGTGAGTACACCAGACACTGGATGCTCTCCCAGCTCCCTCTGGCTCACACTCCAGATTGGCCCCGACAGGTACACAATTTAAATACCAGCACCAAAAGGAGCTTCTAGCATCCTCCAGGCACGCTGCATTTCAGGTGCCTATGTCCTGGGTGCAGGATGCCTAGGGACACAGGGTGCCAACCAATTACCTCCCGGGTCCCTCGGCCTCTAGCCTGCCCACATCCCTGTCCCCAGCTGCCCTGCTCATAGTTCTGCAAGCCTTCAGCCAGTGCTGGGGTGGAGAAGATCCATGCAGACCTGAGGATTCGGCCTTGGGTGTCTTGACCTGGCCAGGCCCTGGCCTGTACAACCCTCCCATTCCCAAGGCTAGGATTACTCATTCTACCTTCCTACCCATCCCCCTCCAGCAGTAGGTTCTGCCACAAGCCCAAGTCTGGCCTTAGAGCTGGATGATCTTGGCAGTTCTAGCCTGATGGTTACACCATTATGATCCCCAGGGCTGGTCTGCGTGGCCCGTGGGACTGATAAGGTAGGATCTGCTTTGCTCCTTAATCTGCTTTGTTCAAGGTCTTATCTTTTTGGCCTCCTGGATACCTTGGTCTTTCCAGGCTTGGATCTCTGTCCTTCTAGTGTCAGGCCTCCCCCCCATGGCTAGGATCCTACTACCAACTGCAGACCACCCCAAGGCTGTCTGCTGCCCCCTCCATCATTCTGCGCGCCTGTCAGGATTTCTGCTACTCTGTCTTGCATGGTGACCACTCGGGCTTGAAGATTGTCCCTCTGGCTGTCACCCCATCTTCCCTGAGCTCCTGCAGCTGGCTCTAACAAGTCTTCCCTCACCCACCCTTGGGGTGCCTTATCCCTGACCTTAACCCTGTCCTGATACCTGGTACAGAATCTAGCCCCTCTGGGACCTGCCAGTATCTCTGCCTTTACAGTTCCAGTGGCCTGAAGATTTGACATTTCCCCAGGTGGCATTAGTGGTAAAGAACTAGCTGCCAATGCAGGAGACATAAGAGATGTGGGTTTGATCCTTGGGTTGGGAAGATTCCCTGGAGGAGGGCTTGGCAACCCACTCCAGTATTCTTGCCTGGGAAAATCCCATGGACAGAGGAGCCTGAAGGGTGGCAGTCCATAGGGCTGCAAGGAGTTGGACATGACTGAAGTGACTTAGCACACAAGCTTCAGTTTCCTTACCCAAGTCAGGGAAGACTCTGCCCTCTCTGCCACCAGGATGGATGGAGCGGGGACCTTAAGTCCCAATCAGGGACACAGGGAGTCCTGTCCTTTGCACACGTTCTCATGAGCCCCACCCTGTGAGTCAGCTTCCAGTTCTCTCTGCACAGGATAAGCTGGCTGATGTGAATGTGCTTAACTTTCAGTCTCTCATCCAAGTCATGAGTTCTCTTCCGACAGGTCTCTCAGTATCAGATCTGTGTTGGCTTCTGGGCCTTCGTCTTCCTGCTTCACTTTGGACAGGCAGGTCTGTCGCAGCTCCCCATAGGGTAAGAGGGTCCTTTCCTCGACACCCCAGGCTCAAGAACCCAGGCACAAAATCAATCATATTCCACCTGTGTTTGTCCCTCTGCATGTTTCGCTTTCTCCTTCCACCTCCCCGCGTGCCTCTTCCTCTGCTTCTCCCTCGCTCTTCCTGCTCTCTCTCCTGCGTTGCTGTGTTGTTAAGTATTTCCACCGTCAGCACTTGCCGAGTTGAAAGTTCCTCCACTTGTGCAGCGAGCTGCGTGGGCAGGCTGGGTAATGTCTGTTTTACCTTCTCAGTAATGAATCCCATCTTCTTCTCTTCGCAGTGATGGTTATTGATTCTGTCTTGACACCTTGGTTTGTTTTCTGCCGGCTCCTGCCTTCCCTTCATCTTGCTGTGGCCATTTCTCCTCTCTTATCTGTAATTTCCTCTCTTGTTACAGCTGCCTCCCTCCTGGGCTGGCTCAGCAATGGGGCTGGGGTTTGTATTAACTTGGTAGTGCAGCTACATCAGGCCATCCCTGATGTGGTGAGTTTGGGTGGTGGCTGTGAATAGGTCAATAGCGATGGTGGGAGCAGGGAGAAGAAAGCTGGAGCCTGACCTTCCTCCTGTTGGTTGTTTTAAAGCAGAACTTGGATCATGGTGCCCACCTCTGCTTGGAAACCTCCTGTAGCTGCCTGGGACCCACAGACAAAGGATGTGATGTTCAGCTGGGGAATAAAGTCCTTTGAAAACTTACCCCCATCTGTGTTCCCAGCCTCACCTCTCAGAATCATAAACTTTATACTCCAAACCCACCACACTGGCTATTTACTATTCCCTTCCACACTCCTAGGTCTGTGATCACCCAAGGAAGGGAGCTCACCTGGCAGGCAAAAGAGGCATAACTGGGGATCCATGAGTCATCTTAGGGTATTTCGGCCAGACCAAGAGAAGGGGAAGACTCATGTCCTTGATCCCTAGCCCTGGGGCCCATGCAGGTGGAGCTCTAGGACTTCCCCAGGGAGAGGCATCAGGAATCTTTGTGAACCTCCTCACCCTGGTCAGTGGCCCCAGATCAGGGATGATAGATGATCAGGAAGCTTATGGGTTTTGCTGGCATTGGGAAGACACGACCTTGGAAGAACAGAAGGATCATCCTTTGTGAGCTTGACCACGTGGCACACACACTCATCACATCTCAGGCAGAATGTGAGGCTGGACACTCATGCCCTTTTGGCAGACAAGGAAGCTGAGGATAAACATTCAAGGTCATTTGCCCGAAGTCCCACAGCTGGTAGGAGACTACTGGAATTTAATCCCAGATTTTTCTGACTTCCTCATCCCCATCCCCTAGGCTTCCAATCCTTAAGCCTAATGCCATCCCTACCCCAAGTATTTTCTCATCCATGCTGTGATACCTGGCTTCCAAGATGGCCCCATTGATCCCCTTGAAATTAGACCTTGTATGGACCCTCCCCCATTGACTCAGGGCTGGACTATGTGACAGTTGGAATGCAATGAGAGTGACAGTTCATGACTTTCAATTCTAGGTCATGACAGCCTTGCCCCTTCAATCTGTTGCATGGCTCGCTCTGGGGGAAGCAGTCACCATGCTAAGAGGACACCCAGGCAGCCTTTACTGAGAGCCCAGATGAGAGCAACCAGCTTGCCCACCTTGTGAAAGGACCTCCTTAGAAACAGGGCCCTGGGCCAGTTCAGCCTCCAGATGAGAGCAGCTGAATGAGGGGCCTTGAGCCAGAGCCACCTAGCCAGGCTGCCCTGAGCACTGTACTCTCATGGGAGATGATTAATGATTAGTGTCACTTCAAGTCACTGAGTTTTGAAATGATTTGTTACACAGTAATTGATAACTAATGCATCTGTCCTCAGAACACAGGGCCCCCCAGCTGAGGGCTAGATAGTCCTCAGTTTCTTCCAGTGTTTCTTCCCTGGGGTGGACATGAAGCCAGAGACTCTCTGCCCAGAAATCCCTTTGTCCAGACTCTTTCTTTCTCTTAGAAAGAGACAAGGACTCACCTACCTTGTGAGGTCTCCGAAGAACCGCCCCCAGCCACGGCTCCGGCTTCAGGGTGAGGCAGGATGAAGGTGCAGGCGCCCCTCAGATGTCATCAGAAGATGTCTCCTTCCTTCCCTAATGAAGACGAATCTCAGCATCTCAGGAGAAGACCAAATGGATACAAATGGACAGGCCGTGCCATCAGATGGATGTGTCTTCCCGAGACCTACAACTGATGACACGTGCGTTCCCACCCCTGCTGACACCTAGCTGCTGTCCCTGGAGGGGCTGGCAGAACCCTGAGTGGCCCCGCACCCACCTAGTTCTCTGGGACCATCTGAAAGACGACGTGTGCCTCTGCCTCATCTCTGTTCTTTCCAGCTGGAGCCCTAGGGAAGGTCTTGGGGACACTGTATCCCCCAGTGTGACATCAGACTCTAAGGTGCAAAAGAGGCTGGCTCTCAGCACCCCATCCCCAGGTGTTCTAGGTTTCCTTAGACTTTGTGGGGCCAATAAGGCTCATGCCACTGCCTTAACCCCCTCTCTTGCTCTGGGCAGATGAAAAAGGCTGATTTCAGGCTGGTACCTTACATTCTTATTTGCAAGGCTGCCTTAGAAGGAAACCATCCAACTGGTGTATAACCTCCTGGTTAGTTTATTTCCTTCTTTGTTCCTCTGCTTGTATGAACTGAAGTGTGTGTCTGTCATGTGAGGGAGAGCTTGACTCCTCTGGGAATTCTACCTTAGCCAGCAAGGGGGCACAAGGCTGTTTCCGGTCCCCAGGTTTTTCAGAACAAGGAGCTGGAAGAAAAACTAGGTTGCAACCAGCCTCAGAGCCTCCATCTCTTATCATTTCAAAACAGAGCAAAAGCACTGAAAGGCTTGTCCCCCTGCCCTTTCCTACCTGTCCGGGTCTATCAAGCATCACTGTGGACACAGGCAGGCTTCCTTGCCCCAGGCCCTCCCATGCTGGGTCCCCTAGCTCCACACTCAGCATCTGTCTCCTTATTTACCCATCCTGGCTTCTCTGCTTTCCCTGCTCACCAGCAACGTGTTGTTGATCTTCACTCAGGCCTGTCCCTGTGGGCTGTCTCTGGATCATGCTTACCTCGCCAGCCCTTTGCCCATCTCAAGAAACATGCCATGGCTGGCAAAAGTTCCTTCTAGGATAACATTTTCCATCACAGCTCCGGAGTCTCTGCAAACACGCAGATCTTTGCCAGTTGTACTAGGAGAGGCAATGGGACCTGCTCGCCCTGTTTTCCAAGGTGTCTAGGGAAGGGCCCTCATCTCCTGCCACCACTGTGGGTCATTTATGCAAAGTTCTGCCCCATGGCAGGAGGCTGGAGAGGATGAGCGAGTGGTTCAACATTGTAGGTTGAGCAGGGCAAAATCCTGGCTTGGTCACTTCCAACTTTATGTAAGTATATCTCTATTTTATCCTCTGGAAAGCGAGTGTTATCTACCACACAGAGGAGGGAACCAAGGCATGGAAACAGCAAAGAGTGGTTTTGTGACAAAGGAGAACTGTGGTGATAGTGGCGACGAGGCTGCTGCTGAGCTGATGGGGGCCCTGCTTGCCCCCAGGGGTCTGGGAAGCTGGGACTTTGGCACAGAAAGCAATTCACCTCAGAGAAGGCAATGGCATCCCATTTCAGTATTCTTGCCTGGAAAATCTCATGGACAGAGGAGCCTGGTAGGCTGCAGTCCATGGGGTCCCTAGGAGTCAGAAACGACTGAGCAACTTCACTTTCACTTTTCACTTTAGTGCATTGGAGAAGGAAATGGCAACCCACTCCAGTGCTTTTGCCTGGAGAATCCCAGGGACAGGGGAGCCTGGGGGGCTGCCATCTATGGGGTCGCACAGAGTCAGACACGACTGAAGCAACTTAGCAGCAGCAGCAGCAGCAGCAGTTCACCTGAGTCAGACAAGAACAATCAATAGCACCTTAGCTCTGGATGAAGTTTTAGTCTCCTAAAGCAAACAGCATCCCAAGGCCTCTAGTTCCAATCCCTCACTTACCAGCAGGCAGAACTGAGACCCAAGGAGGGCTGTGACCTGCCTGAGGTCACCCTGTCACCAGTGGAACCCATGTCCTGACATTCCATTAGCACTTAGTCTCAGGCTGCATCAGCCTATTCCCAGGCAGGCCAACTAAGGGCCGTTTCTTGAGGACTCCACCAGCAGGAGTGAGATGAGGGAGGCTACCTGAGCCAGACTGCCTCCCAGACAGCATTCTGGGGGCCACTCCCAGGCCCAGAGGCCATTGCTCAAAGGTGGTGCCAAGGAAAAAGGAACCAGTAGCACCCTTAACTGCTCAGTGGGTAAAGAATCCGCCTACAATGAAGGAGACACAGGAGAGTCGGTTCTGTCTCCGGGTGGGGAAGATCCCCTGGAGGAAGAAATGGCAACGCATTCCAGTACTCCTGCCTGGAGAATCCCATGGACAGAGGAGCCTGGTGGGCTACAGTCCACAGGGTCACAAAGAGTCGGACATGACTAAGCAAATGAACGTAACCACGGGCCTAAGCACAATGTCCCCCAGGGGAGAATCATTCCCAGCCCTTTTGCCTCCTTCCTACCCGAGGCAGCACTGTCTGCATTTCCCCTGGGAGCTTATCCCTTCTGTAGAAGATGATGGGTGTGACAGGAGTGTGGATCAATGGAGGAGAAGTCCGAGAGGTGACCTGGGAGAAGAATGGGCTGCCATTTAGCTGCTCTGGTGGGGGGGGGTGGGGGGGTGGGCAGAACCCAGAGCCATTCCTCAGGCCCCGGGGGGAGGTGACCCTTCCCCAAAACCACTTTCTGCTCACCCTCCAGCTGTGCTCCAAGGGCCAGCACAGCACCTTTGACTTGACAGTTCTGAGGCTCCCAGAAAGCGGGTAGGAAGGAGCTCCCTCCCAGTTGGATCTGGGAGCTGGACAGAAAGGCAGGGACAGAGGAGAGAGGGAGGGAGAAAGGAAGATAGGGGGCTGGGGAGAGGCCCTGCCAGCCTCTGGCTCTGGTCTGGGTCAGGGAAAGACAGGCGGCTCAGGGGCCCAAAGCTATAGCACTTCGCAGCAAGCGCAGAGTATTGACCACGGCCCTCCAGTCCCAGGAAAACTCCCAAGAAGCCTAGCAGTGGTCCAGTCCAAGGAAGGGTGCTTCCTGTGCCCTGTCACCAACCTGCTCAGTTTTCCGGGTAAGAAGGACAATTCACACCCTATTTTGCAAACGAGGAGACTGAAGCTCAAACTGGTTAGATGGTTTGCCCAAGGTCATCTAGATACTCATGTCTTTTCCGTGACTTATGACTACTCCTCTCCTGTTTCATAAACAGTTTGAGGAAGTTTGTAATAAAATGCATGCTTGCAAAAGCACTTTGAGTGTATTCCTTCCACAGCTATTTGGTATTCTCTAGGTGCCTGACATTACTCTAGACTGAAAGATAGACAAAGAAAGACAGAGCTTTTATGAGCTTCTGGTCTGCCATATCGTTATCTCGTGATAAATGCTCTGAAGAAAATGAGGGCAAGTGACAGTAAGGTGAGGGAGGGAGCACTGATTTTAGATAGGATGGTCGGGAAGATGGCATTTAAGCAAGTGCAAAGGCCTAAGGCAAACTTGAGTTTGGAGTGTTGACATCCATGGAGAAGGGCAACGTGGCCGGAGTAGAGAGATCAGGCCAGAGGCCTCCACTGTGAGGAGTTGAAAGCTAGTAGGATGGAAGACGCCAGGAGGTTGAGAGGCAGGGAGTGCCATGACCCCAAGGATGGTTTAGAATAGGCTTCCTGCTGCCTTGAGGAGAGTAGGCTGGCAGGAGGCAGACAGGAAGTGGTTTCTGTAGTGATGCGGATGAGAAGCACTGATGACTGGACCAGAGATGGTCATGGAACTGAGAGAGGAAATCAGAAGTGGTGTCAGAGAGGGAGGGGGAAATAGGGCACTCATCTTGGGGTCTAAGAGTGCTATTCTGTCACCATGCTCTGAGTCCTGGCTGCTTGGCATGGAGTGGTGAGGCTTGGAAGAGAAATAAGATGGCCAGATTCCTAGAGAAAGGGCTGGAGAGAGGATGTGAGGAGAACTCTGACAACTGCAGCCCCTAGACAGCACCTCAGGTATGAGGACCAAGGTCAGGCATGAAATCCTGCTGGAGAGGGGTCATCAGATGGGGCCAACCAGCTGGGGGCAACTTGTGGGTGCTCCTTCAGAGATCAAGGCATTGGATCTCCTGCTCACAAAGAGTAATAACTCAACAGGAAGGACCGAAGCAGCATGGTATAAAGCACAGATGACATACCAACATCACCTCCACACCCACACCCATGACAGACATCACTAATCAATGGTGCCAGCATTCCACTGAACTGGGACTCAGCTTCACTGTCTTTTTCCACACAGACCCCCAAGCAATACTCCCAACCAACTTGTGAAACACAGGCTTAACCTCCTTATCATTCCCAGTGCAGAGGAATGAACACCAAGCCTGGAATCAGGACACCTGGGCCTTAGTTTTGCTTTTGTCTTTGTCTTGCCTGGAAAATTCCATGATCAGAGGATCCTGGCAGGCTACAGTCCATGGGGTTGCAGAGAGTCGGACAAGACTGAGCAACTGAGCATGCATGCATGTAGACAATGTATTTAGCCTCTTAAATTCTCACTTTTGCACCTGTTAAAGTGATTCCTTATTCCTATGTCACATATTTGCTAGGAGGACTAAGTGAAGTAATGTATGAAAGGACTTAGCCTAGTGTCTGGTACTGGTAGGCATCAACCAATGTTTTTAAATGAATTGTTTGCTTTCAAATGCCAATACTGCCCTTTCTTTCTGGGTTTTGCTGGGTCTTCGTTATTGCTCGGGCTTTCTCTAGTTGCAGCCAGTGAGGTTTACTCTCTATCTGTGGTGCACGGGCTTCTCATTGTGGTGGTTTCTCTTGTTGCAGAACAAGGGTTCTGGGGCACATGGGCTTCAGTAGCTGTGGCACATAGGCTTAGCTGCCTGGAAGCGTGTGGGATCTTGCAGGACCAGGGGTCAAACTTGTGTCCCCTGCATTGGCAGGAAGATTATTAACCACTGGACCACCAGGGAGATCTGGCATCAATAAGCGTTTTTTAAAAAATAGTCCCCTTTGCCTACCTCATGCTTCTACTCCCCAATGTGGGTGCACACACACACACCTACACCCACCCACACAACCACCCAAACACACACACTTACATACACATGCACACACGCACACATAAGGCATAAGAGGATAGAAAAATTTATCCTAACAGCTGACATTGAGATTGATCTTAGGGAGGGAATTCTCTTTTGTTCAGGAAATTACCTTGATAAGTCTCTAAGGATATGGATTAGCAGAAGTCAAGGAAACAAAAAGGTAGCTGAACGGCTCTGCATTAAAATTGAGATGAAATTCAAGGGCAGCAGGAAGCGGAATGCCCAGTGGTGTGGGCTCCGCACAGCATCTTGGTGGGGTGGGCAACGCACTTTTAAAGAATAAGTGTGTCTTATGTTCAACGCAAAGCTGTTTTCACTTCTGAGATATAAAACCCTCTCTGTCTTAAAGAGTTCATATCACACAATTCCATTTATATAAAACTCTAGGAAATGCAAACCAATCCATAGCGACAGGAAGCAGATCAGTGGTTGGCCAAGGTGGGAGGGGGAGGAGGAGACTTTGGGGGAGGTGATGAGCTTGTTTAGTATCTTTACTATGGTGATGTTTCAAAACTTATCAAATTGAACACTTTAAATAAGTGCAGTTTAAAGAGTCATTTATATCAATTTGGTCCAAACTGGTTGATCTCTCATGCTTCTAGATGCACCAATTTTCTCCATCTTTCAACAGGTAACGACTCCCTCCCCCAAACATTTTTTTTCTGTCTCCCCACAACTCAGTCAAGTCTGACACAGCTGTGAATGCCTGGTGTGAGTGGTTTAGGGGTAGAATTCAAAGGAGGGAATTGAATCCCACGTCTAAATTGAAACTGCCGAACTGGGATGGCTTGCGTGGGTCAGGAGACTATCCATAAAGGAGTGAATTCAGCAGAAGCCTGAGCTCAAAACCAAGGTGCTCATGAGAGTCCTCTCTCTGGAAATTCTTACAAGTCTTGAGATAGAGCAAAGAATTTCCATCGGATGTGTGATGGGGGCTCAGGCCAGTGTCATAAATCTTAAGGTGCAGAGAGATCTCAGTCGGCGCTTGGGTTCCTTGCACAGACACAGAAGCCCAGACGGGCACCCAAAGAGCGCCCCCTCTGGCCACACTTCTTCACATCGCGCGTCAAAGCCAGGCTCTCCCTCTGGGGAGAAGAGGAGGTGGCTCCTGGCAGAACTGGATCTCCTCTATAAAGAAACATCCTACATGGGAACGATCAGAGCAAAGAAAGGAGGTTGGCCACTAAGCAAACCTGGAGTACCGAGCCTCCTCTGCTGTCTTTGATCCTCTAGCTGGTCCACCCTGATCAGCCTCGTAACACACACAACATCCCCCAGAGCCAGCACGCTGGCCATTGCAACCGAGGTCAGTCTGCTCCCGGGGATGTGGCCCTTTAGGTCCCTCCGCTCTGCGAGGTTCTCTGCTCCAGAGAGAGGAGATCTTCTCCAGCCCTCTCCTCCTCCCTCCAACCACACCGCTCTCCATCCCACCCAGGAACATCACAGCAGAAACCGAATCAGGCACTCCTTCTGAGGGAATAATCAAAGTGTGGCGTCTCTGGAGAGCACCCGGCTCCGTGGAGCAAGTCTTTAATTTCAAGCTGACAAGACCGGGAGCGGATGCCCTGGGCTCTCGGATAGGTAAGACAGATGGATGGCCAGGGAGTCCTGCTGGCGAGTGACAGTGGGCGGAGGGCGGAAGGAGCCGGACGGGGAGGAGCAGAGAGCCTCTCAGGTGGGCAAAGGGGGCCGTCTGCTCTGCATGTCTGCTTGCTCTCTGCAACCCGAGCTGCTGGCATCTCCCCTCTTTGCCCTGGAGGGAGCTCTACAGCCTCAGATACAGCTCCTGCCCATCCCCCCACCAGACATGCGGCAGGAAGAAACCCTGAAAGACAACCCAGTGTCACAGAGCACCCTGAGGACAGAGACTGGACCCTAAATACAGATCCCTGGCTCCTGAACCCAGATGGCAGGGCTGCCCCCTGGGAAAAGGGCCTCACTGAGACATCAAGAAACTGAGACTTTACAAAAACTTTCACATGCTTGGAAGCAGGCATCCCTGGGGCTCTTTTCATCATCCTGTCTTCAAGAGACAACATGCCCATGGAGGTGGGGAATCCTGCTCAAGGTCACAACGCAAGTCAGTGATGAAACCAAGACTGTCAGAGAGTAGGTCTGGCATTCACAAATGAGACATCTCAAGACCTTGTAAGGCCTCTATTTCTTAAAAACAAGACAAACAAGCAAACAAAACCCACAGGAATCATTGGATAACACCAGTGCCACTCAAGGCTGCAGGAGCTGGGAGACAGTGAGGCCCTGGCCAGCTCAGCGACTCTGTGGGTCAAGTCCAGGCCTCAACAGAAGGACAGATTTTTTCCTGGCTGGGCCTTCAAAGAACTGAAATCACAAACAGCCCCAAACAGACCCACCACCCTCTTCACAGCTCTCTGGGCTCCTGGCCCAGCACTCCAGCCGTCAGCCGCTGCCATGCTGTTTGGAGAGTTTTGTGGGCAGATGACTAAGACCAGGATGGGCAGGCAGCTGTCAGGAGAAGAGCTCCAACCTGAGCCCAGAAACAGGCTGCCTTTTTCCTTTCCCATGGCCCCACCTGCTGATACTGGGCCTGAACATCTACCCTGGCTCCTTTGGGGATTATGTCAGGGTTGACATCCTCAAGCTCTCAATATCCCCATCTGTAAAAAGGAAGGAGACAGGATACCCCCCTCTGCCTCTTCTTCAGGGACCCTGTGAATGGGGCTCCTGTGTGACAATGGGACTGAACCTGTCTGGAGAGCTCGGCACACTGTGGGAAACGTGTCAGAAGGTGGGGTCTAGCTGACATCCACAGAGGAGCTGGAGGGGGTGCCTCACTGTAAGGGGAGAGCTGGCTGGGTGGTGCCCGGTGCCACCCTCACCCACCCATGGTCCACAGAACTAAGAATCCACTCACTGTGCACAGCTGGACTGGTCCACTTGCTCTCTCGGATAGCTCTGGGGAGGCTGTCTGGTCTCCTGGCTCCACTGGAAACCTCTACAGGCCAGATGCGGGTTTGTCTCGTGCCCCGTGCAGGCTGAGCACACAGGGACTTGATCAGTCCCTGCTCTCTGACATGACCCAGTCATGCTCCGGACTGGGAGGTGGCTGACCTTTGCTGAAGGAAAGCCTTGAAGCTGGCCCCAGGGAACTGGCCCTCCTGTCAGGGGCAGTAAGAGCCCTAGAGAGTTGCCTGGGGAGCAGGTCCTCAGCACCCTTTCCAAGGCCTGCCCCCCTCTGCTGTCATCTGAGTCATCAGGCCAGCACTGGACTCCAGGACACTCCAGCCTGGGTCCTGGCCGAGTGGAAGAAGTGATGACTTCAACTCTGACACAGGGCTGCTAGGGGCTGTGCAGGAAATGCCCCCCCCCACCGTCGCCAAAGGAACCCAGCTGCCCTTTCTTCTGTGCCCATGTGCCGCAGTCCCCAGGGATCCCGGGTAGGGTGCGAGCTGGCCCAGCTCCTGCCTCATTCCTCAGTCTTTAATATTCATGAGCACTCCTAGCAGGGGAGCTAAAAATGTTCCGCTCCTAAATCTAACTGCTTTATAGAAGCCTAATTAAATTCTTTGGTGGAAGGGGAAAAATAGTGACCTTCAAAACTGCCAAAGCTCGTCGGAGTGGCTCGTCCCAGAAACCTTTCGCCTCCTCTTCCCTCCCGCTGCAGTGGCCTTCCCCCTGGTGAAGAAACTCTCCCCCAGCCCTCTGGTTCAGGGTCCAGAGGATGTTCCAGGGGTGGGCCCCCAACGGCATGACTAGTCCTGTCCGAGTAACACAGTGATGGAGGCTCTTTTGGCCACCAGATGACCTCGGTCCTGGCTGGAATCTGCAGTCTCAGCCAGCAGATGGGGTTGAGGGAGGAGAGATGGCAACAGGGAGGGGTCAGCTATGGTGGAGAGAGGGTGACAGGGTATGTCCCCACACTCTTCCACAGCAAGTTACTCTGGGAATTTCAGACTTCCTCTTTCCCTGGCTGCCTCATCTGTGCATCCTGGCAAGGCCTAGATGGGCAGGGGAGAGAGGCCAGCTCTTTGCAAGCCTGTACCTGGGAACTCACATCCCTATTTTCTTCTCCTGTTTACCAGGGACAAACAGCCACATCCCCAGAAGCCAGTGAAGGAAGCTGTTCCTTTCTGAGGGCCTCTGAATAGAAAGGAGAAGGGTCTCAATTCCCCACCCTCTTCTCTGTGACCTGAAAAGAGTTCCCTCTTCCTAATAAGGGTTTCCTTCTTCAGGGGTAAAGAATCTGCCTGCAATGCAGGAGACCCAGGCTTGATCCCTGTGTTGGGAAGATCCCCTGGAGGAGGGCCTGGCAACCCACTCCAGTATTCTTGCCTGGAAAATCCCACGGACAGAGGAGCTTGGCAGGCTACAGTCCATGAGGTCACAAGTCAGACAGAACTGAAGTGACTGAGCACACCTCCTGAGAAAGCAGAAGACATGTGAGGAGGGAGGTGATGAGGATGTGAGCTCCGAGCCCCTCCTGAGCAGTGTCAGAATTCACCCTTGAAGGTAGTGCAGACACAGGTGAGGTTCACCAAGACCCTCCTGCAGGAGAAGAAAGAGTCTGGGCAGAATCCTTCAGGCAGGGGGCAGGAAGAGACCTAGAGACCTAGATCCACACGGTAAACAAGCATCAGGCCAGCTCTCAGAGGACCTGGGTTAACACAAGCTGAGTGAACATGGATGTTCACCATGCCTGCGAGGAGATGACAGAGGTGCAAACTGAGACCAGCTGGTTTCTGTGCTACTTTGGGAGGAGGTGATTTTTAGCTGGTCCAAATTCATCTTCTAATTGGTTGCCAAGGTGACTTTAGTGGTAAAGAATCCTGTCAGTGCATGAGATGCGCTTTCAATCCCTGGGTTGGGAGGATCCCCTGGAGAAGGAAATGGCAACACACTCCAGTATTCTTGCCTGGGAAATGCCACGGCCAGAGGAGCCTGGTGGGCTACAGTCCATGGGGCTGCAAAGAGTTGGACACGACTGAGCACACGCACATACACACACACATAAGTTATTCACAGACAATGTCACGGGGCAGCTTGATGATTGGGAGCTGATAAGCCTGCATGACACCTTGGCTGGCCATGAACCATTCATTCCTAGGCTGTGTATTCTTCAAAATCAGTTTCCTCCTGGTCATTTTGAGGCTGTCAGGATAGACCCTGCTTGGTGGGCAAAGTCTCAGTGTTCACTACATCTATCCTAGCCCATGCAAAAGTGGAGTCTAGAAAACCAAGCTCCCAGGTAGTCTACAGAGATTAGGCACAGCCAGCAGCCCTGGACAGCCAGAGAAGACAGCACAGCCTCCCACCGTGGTCTCCCCATCAGGGTCCTCTCACTTCATCTATCTCCTCTCTCCACTCATTCTTTTTTTTTTTTTAATTTTTTTATTTATTTTTTTTAATTGTTTTTGCCATAC
>ML663009.1:20989347-21111956 GCA_007570785.1 Antilocapra americana
TCCTGGGCTGGCGATTGATTAGACATATGAAAATTAACATGCTTCAATGCCCTTCTCCCATATCATCCCACCCTTACCCTCATCCACAAAGTCCACGAGTCTATTCTATACATCTGCGTTCCTTTTGCTGTCTCGTATGTTGGGTTCTCGTTACCGTCTTTCTAAATTCCATATATATGCGTTAATATACTATATTGTTGTTTTTGCTTCTGGCTTACTTCACTCTGGATAATGGGCTCCAGTTTCGTCCATCTGAGTAGAATTGCTTCAAATGAATTTTTTTTTTTAATGCTGAGTAATATTCCATTGTGTATATGTACCACAGCTTTCTTATCCATTCGTCAGTTGATGGGCATCTAGGTTGCTTCCATGTCCTGGCTATTGTAAACAATGCAGCGATGAACATTGGGGTACTTCACTCTGGATAATGGGCTCCAGTTTCGTCCATCTGAGTAGAATTGCTTCAAATGAATTTTTTTTTAATGCTGAGTAATATTCCATTGTGTATATGTACCACAGCTTTCTTATCCATTCGTCAGTTGATGGGCATCTAGGTTGCTTCCATGTCCTGGCTATTGTAAACAATGCAGCGATGAACATTGGGGTACACGTCCTCTCTCCACTCATTCTTGACTTCCCCTCTACTCTTGTTCTCTTGGGGTGCTCCATTCCCTCCCTAGACCCAGATTCTTTCCACTGTAGTGTCCAGCTCCCCGAGGGGGCACTTCCCAGGCCAGGCCTGTACGCAGCCCAGGCAGGCTTCTCCCCAGCCTTGACCCTCAGGCTGGCCAAGTCACTCAGAGCCCCTCACCGCCTGAGCTAGAACCAAACTCCTTCATGGACCTGACTCTTAACTCCCCTCAAGAGGTCCCTGTTTGTGCTCTGAATGCCTTTGGGAGCTCCCTGTGTGTCATCAGAAGCGCAAAGTCTTCACAGAAAGTGGGTGAATCTGAGGTGGAATGAAAATGAAAGAATAAACAAACATTCATTGAGCCCCGGAGGTGAGACACTGCGCTGGGTGGTGAAGGGGTGCAGGGCATGAAAACAGGCTTGTCCCACCCGCAGAAGAAACAAGAAGACTGAGCAAAGGAAGGGGGTCGGTGAATGAACACAGATGAGAGAGAGCAAGCAGGCAAGTGAGTGGGTGCCTGGACAGAGCACGAACACCCAGGCTCTCGGGGCCCCCAGCACTGCTGCTGGTCAGAGGCGTTTTCATTTCACCTGTCTATACCCCACAGCCCACTCTTCCTCTCCAGGCTGCCTCAGGGCCAGCTCTCCCCAGGGTGAGAGATCAGACTGCCTCCTCCACTCTTCCCTCCACTACTGAGTCTATTTTGGTGTTTCTGCTGCACGAGGCACGCCTCACTCTGCTCACAGCTGCTGCTTTCCCATTCTGCCTTCCCAGGCCTTGAATCAAATGGGAGTGAGCAGGGCCGCCCCCATCTTGGGCTGAAACCTGGCCTGCTCAGGCCTGCTCCAGGGAAAGCACTCAGGTGCCAAGGAGCCCCACCAATGGCCAAATAAGGGCACCTGAGTTGATGGCCAACCCTGCTGGTCTGGGGCAGTGCCCCCCCTCCCCACCATGCCAGGGCCTGGGGAGGGGTCCCTGAAGTAGAAAGATGAAGGACTGGTGCCCCCAGTTAGGGGAGTACAAAGGCACTGTCAGGCTTCTGCAGCGTCCTTCAGTTCAGTTCAGTTGCTCTGTTGTGTCCAATTCTTTGCAACCCCATGGACTGCAGCACGCCAGGCTTCCCTGTCCATCATGAACTCCCAGAGCTTACTCAAACTCATGTCCATCGAGTTGGTGATTGCCATCCCACCCATCTCATCCTCAGTCGTCCCCTTCTCCTCCCACCTTCAATCTTTCCCAGCATCAAGGTCTTTTCAAATGAGTCAGTTCTTCACATCAGGTGGCCACAGTATTGGAGTTTCAGCTTCAGCATCAGTCCTTCCAAGACTGTTAACAATTATACTCTGTTAAAGCATGTTATGGGCTTCCCTAGTGATTCAAATGGTAAAGAATCCACCTGCATTGTGGGAGACCTGGGTTCAACTACTGGGCCGGGAAGATCTCCTGGAGAAGGAATGGCTACCCACTCCAGTATTCTTGCCTAGAGAATTCCAGGGACAGATGGGCCAAAGAGTCAGATACACCTGAGCGACTAACACACGCACAAAATGTGTTATGCTAAACAATTAAAATAAACAAAATTTCTGGTGTGTAAATTAATGGTAATTATTTTTTAGTAAGGGTTTCCCTGGTGGCTCAATGGTAAAGAATCTGCCTGTCAATGCAGAAGACAAGGGTTCAATCCCTAGTTTGGGAAGATTCCCTGGAGAAGGAAATGGCAACCCACTCCAGTATTCTTGCCTGGGAAATGCCACGGCCAGAGGAGTCTGGTCGGCTACAGTCCATGGGGTCACCAAAGAGTCAGACACAGCTTAGCGACTCAACAACAACAGCAATTTTTTATTAAGATACATTTCATGCTGGAACACAACTTCTGAGTTTCACAGATGTAGGCTTGTCTTAATATTGCTGCTACAGCCTTGTTTGATCTCTTACGACAATTATTCCTGGGACTTGAGGTTTGGCCCTCTACCCTCCCTGTACTGTAGTGTGTATATGAGTGTGTGCTTCTATCTCCATGTGTGTGTGGGGGGTTGGAGTACAGAGCTAGGTTCCAGGTTTTATGCAGATGTTTCCAGTGTTCTGTGTAGCTTTGAGCCATGTGCAGAGAAGATGCGGTTTGACCTGGGATCCCTTAGACAAGTCAGCATCTGAGGCTCTGTTACCATGAATGGGCATCAGAATACAGCAGATGCTCTTGTGGGGTGGGGGGTGGACACCCAGACCCCATCTTCAGGAGCCAGGCCTCCAGGTCTCCAGCTGCCTGGGCACTACCTGCTGATGGCTTCCCAACAATATCCTTGGAAAAAGGGAGCTACGCTCCCCAATGTTAGGGACCTTCCACAGCGGCTGCCTACAACCAAAGACTTATCCATGTGGGATGCAGAGGCTTGACCCCTTCACCTCCACTTGAGGTAACATTGGTGCTTACCTTGTCCCTCTGCCCCATCCTGTTTCCCTCACTCCCTTACGGATGTTATTCTCCTACAACAGGGACCCCAGCCTCTGGGATAGAATGCCTGATGATCTGAGGTGAAATTGACATAATAATAATATAAATAAAGTGCACAAGGGAGGCTCAGGAGAGAGGAGACATGCGTATACCGATGGCTGATTCATGCTGATGTATGGCAGAAACCAACGCAACATTGTAAAGCAATTACCCTCCAATTAAAAATAAATACATTTTTTAAAGAAGAAATAAAGTGCATAATAAATGTAATGCATTTGAATCATCCCAACACCATCCTCCAACCCAATTTTTGGGAAAATTGTCTTCCGTGAAACTGGTCTCTGGTGCCAAAAAGGTTGGGTACCGTCCCCAGAAAACCTCTTGGGCATGATTCCCTGTCTCGGAGCCTGAGATCTAAGATGGTAGCCAAGTTGTAGCCAGTTAAATGTGATGAGGAGAGCCCACAGCTTAGCACAGAGCCTGACTGATGGCTGTTCTGATCCTCCTGGCCTAGAAAAAAGAGAGTCAGATGTTTGGGCCACTTCCCCAGAGATTTTGATTCAGGGGGACTGAAACCAGTCCCAGGTCTCTGAATCCTCAGAAGGTCCACAAGTGTTTCTGACAGACAGCCAGGGCTGACAAGCACTGACCCAGGTCATCTGTCTCTCCCACCATCACCTCTTTAATTTACAGGCAAGAACCACAGACCCATGTAGGGCAAAGTGACCCGTTCAAGGGCAGGCAGGTACTTAGCTGCCCAGATAGGGCTCAATTCATTAATCCTGACTCACTCAGGGTCATCGCCTGGCAGGGATGTGGGGGTGGGGAACCATCTGGGAAAGGCCCTTGAGTCCAACTCTCTCCCACAGAATCACAAGGTAATCGCATTTATTAAGCAGATCCCAGAACATCTGGCCTGGTTGGCAATATAAAGGCAGTGTAGGTTCAAGCACACTGAGCTCCCAAAGGAGGGAGTCCTCATTGTGGTGTGATTATCAGGGAGATCTTCAAGGAGGAGGTGCACCCTGAACCACACTTTACACAATGGTGAGGCTTTAGTTAGGGAGCAGGCAGGAAGGATGCCAACACCGGAACTAGTCGTCTCAATCACAAGTCAGTCAGTTTCTAAGGAAACCAATACTGATCTGTATTCTCATCATCCTTCTGGCAAGACTGAGGAATCTCCGGGGCACTCAGACTCATGGACCAGCAGGCAACAATTGCCCAGTTTTTAGAAAAATGTATTCTGTTGTAAAGATTAAAACTTAGATGAGGGGTTGTTTAGAAGCTGGTTGATCTGTACTTCAGTAGCCCCACTTCCCTCTAAGTGCTTAAGTCCCAGAAGCCATGGGAGCTATGTGTTATAGCAGAGGCAGAGACTAGGGCCTGAGTTCACACTTATAAGCTGTGTGAACTTGGCCAAGTTACTTAACCTCTCTGAGCCTCTACTTGTTCAACTTTAAAATGGGGACAATAAAACTTGCCCTCCTCCCTCTCTCTTGGGTATTAGAAGGATCAAATGGTATCAGGATGGCCAGAACACTTCTTTACACAGCAAAGCACACTAAAAGTGTGAGCTGCTACTATTTTCCACATTTCTCTCTTTAAATTCAGGATGCAAAGCCCAGGGAGGTTTCCATCAATGCCCAGCACCCTGCAGTGAGCCATATGGGAAACAGAGGCAAGACCAAAGTTCCCCCAATCTGACCCTAATGCTTTTTCCAGTACCAATATAGCAGCATATCTCTTCCTCAAATCTTTCTTCTCTCTCTAATTTCTTAGGCACTATGGGGAATTGTGCATTCTCACCTTGCCCTAAATTTGTAGTCTTTGATGCCTCCTAATCTTTTGATCCCCTCTCCAGCAGCCTGCCAACCTGTGTCCTTCCTGCCTGCGTGTCATCTTGAGGGTCCCCCATCTATCCTCTCTTCACTTTGGGCACCCAAAACTCAGTCTGAGATCAGCTCCTCCAGGGCCCCAGATAATTATAATCCCCCTCTCTGTAGGATTTCCAGCCTCCCATTTATAACACTGGAAGAAATGTTACCTGCTGATTCATTCATAGAGAGACACTCAGCTGGGCACTTGTGATACAGAGTCTATAAGCAATCTGGGGACTTCCCTGGTTGCCCAGTGGTTAAGACTCCACATTCCCAATGCAAGGGGCACAGGTTTGATCACTGACTGAGGAACTAAGATCCCACATGCCTGGGACAAAATAAATAAATAAACCCTACATCAATGTTAACTATAGTCACTGTGTTGGGCTTTGTGCCGTGGTAAATCATTTCAGTCGTGTTTGACTCTTTACGACCCTATGGACTGTAGCCCACCAGGCTCCTCCGTCTATGGGGATTCTCCAGGCAAGAATACTGGAGTGGGTAGCCATGCCCTCCTCCAGGGGATCTTCCTGATCCAGGGATCAAACCTTGTCTTTTACATCTCCTGCATGGCAGGAGGGTTTTTTTTGTTTGTTTGTTTTTGTGTTTTTTTTTTTTTTTTACCACTAGCGCCACCTGGGAAGCCCCATGTTGTACATTACATTCCTATAAAATAAATAAGGATCTGTAAAAGAGCCTTGAGGGCTTATCACCCGTCATTGCCAGGCTAGATAGAGGGGAGCCAGCCTCTCATGGAGCCTGGGCTGGAGGGCTGGACTCAGGTTCTCAACTTCTGCTTGCTCCCCTACCCTGGTATCTTCTCCTGTTCAAATCCATCTTCTGCTGCAGAAACCTCCTGCTGCTCTGTGCCAGCTTCTAGGTCTCCAGTGTCAAACCCTTGGGGGGCCTCTCTGCCCCCCACCCCCTCCCCAGCCCCCTCCCCAGCCCTTCTCCCCACTTAGTCCCTTCCAAGTCCAACAGCCCAGCTCTGACTCTCGACTCTAGGAGAGACAGTCACGTCCACCACCCTGGGGTGTGGTGTCAGCCAAACTAATCAATGGCAGAGCAGTAGATTAAGGGGCCAGGCCCGAAGCCATCCATCACTGTCGTTTACCCTGGCCTGTCAGCCTGCAAATGGAAAAGGAGATGATGTGAAACAACCCATCTGCAGGTTTTTAACGCTCTTTACAAATTGCTGTGGTGAATAACTTGTTGCCTGTATTTATCCCTTTTCAAATTGTCTCTTAGCTACAGTCATCCGTCTTCATTCTACACCCTGATGGCGCGTGCACTGCGAGTTGGGCAACCTCATTATTTCCCTGACTCCCCTGCCAGGAGGAGAAGGGGATGAAGGCGGGAAGGGGAGACCGAGACGGGGAGGGAGATGGGGTGGGAGGGTGTTGGTAGAGGAGGGGCCAGGCTAGGGAAACAGCTTGGGCAAGAGCCAAGTCAGCTGGGATCCTTTCCCCAAAGATCCTCACCTCCTTAGCCCCTGGTGGGAGAACCTGCCGTCTTTCAGAGATTTGACCCGGGACTGCCCCTCACAGAAGGGGCTCAGGACACACCACCCCCCACCCTGAGTTATCAGACCAGTGGTCAGAATTTACAAGTCACGGTCATAGACTATGGCCACTCTCTATCCCCACCCTCAAGCAGAGTCCATCTGCCAATCCAATTACAAAACTTTATCATGGAAAAGTTATTTTGATATTTTTCCATCCTCATCCCCTGTAAGTCAAGACCTGCCACTTCCTTCTCTCCACTGAGACCATCCCTGTGTTTTAGTTTCCACCACCTTAAAGTCTATCTGGCATAGCTTCTTCCCCAGCTCAGAGCCATAGCCTCCTAACTGGTTGGTCTCCCCTCCAGCACACCCTCCTTCACTCTCAGCAGAAAAATGAAACTACTTTCAGAGGCCATGTTCTTTCTTAACTCCATCAGTATTTTCCAGTGATCCGTGTGCTCCCTGCATTAGAATCACTTGGCCACCCTGCCCCAGACTACTGATGCAAGGAAGCAGAAGGCTGGTTTTAAACAAGTTTTCCAGCTGGTTAGTGTGCATTGCAGGGGAGGAGGACCATGGCCCTAGACATTCCACTTGACATCTGAGAGATGCAGTGATTTGCCCCATGTCACACAGCTAGTTGGCAGCTGAACGGGAAGCAACAATCCAGTGCCCTTCCTGCTACACTCCAGGGAAATCCTTGTGTACACAATAGCTGTTGGTGTGTGCATCTGTCTGACCAGAACATAAGCTTCTTGAGGACAAGGACGTGTCATATGCCCTCTCCGTATCCCCCACTTCCTCCTCCAAGTTTGGCACATGTCCTGGTATATTGATATTTTTGGTAAGCCAGAAAAGTGAAGAGCAATATTCAATAAGTTAAGCCCCACATTCAGGTCTTGCTCCAGAGAAGGAAGATCATATGGGTAGCTGAGGGCAGGAAGCCCCTTTGCAGGGCTCAGAGCTCCTCGCTTCTTGATGTACTGCAAACCAAACCAAAATCCACCTTGCTGTCAAGTGCTGCATTTCTGACACTGCATCCAATATTTCTGCTCTGTCTTCCACGGCAGACCTGTAAATATTTGAAAGCAGCTGTCAGGATCCACTTAGATGTTCTTTCTTCCAGGTTGAAAGTCCCCAGCTCCCTCAACCACTGCTCACATGTCTTGATACACAGACCACCACCCCCCATCCTGGGCATCGCAGTCCCCCTCCTCCGAATGCCATCCATTTGTCAATGTCCTTGCTCAACTGCAAGGAAATGCAATGCTCCAGATGTGGTCTGGCCACTGCCAAGCACAGAGGGACAAACCATTATTTCCCTGCTTCTGGGCTCTGGGCTTCGATTAATATAGTCCAAGATTGCATTAGCTCCCTGGCAGCTTCACCCACTGCTGGCGCACATGGTACTTTGTCTGCTAATCCATCTAACTTGATTACTGTCTAATTCACAATTCTCCATCTTGTCCCCAAGGGTTACATCAAAGTCTTTACAAAACGCCTTGCTCAAATCTAGATAGGCTATGTCCATAGCTCACTATGTGTCTATCAGCCCAGAATACCTAACAACCTCAGAAAGAGACCATTTTGGCTGGACCTGGGCTTGGTGAACCCAAGACGATGCTGTTGATCCCTCCTTTTCTTTCCTATGGGCATGTGAACCATTCACTCAAAAGTCTTTGCTCAGGGACCTCTATGGAACTTTCCTCGCCTAAGGTGCTTGCTCAGTGCCTGTACTGAGCAACTGTGATGGGCCACCTGATGGGTTACACCTTTTGTGAGGTTTATGGTGGTAAGCACAGGTTGCCTGGGGCAAACACAGAGAGGGGAGTGAATCCAAATACCATAAACTCAAGAATGTCCATGGAGGTTGTAAATAACCTGATAGAGGGATTCTGAGTCTCTGGGTTGGGAAATGTACTAACAATGCCTGATGTATTTCACTCTCCCTGCACGGGGTCTGAGTCAAAGAAAACATGAAAAAAATCACTGGAATCCCAATTCTGCCAAACCATTTCCTTTCTCCTATAATTAGGTACTCCAGATTTTTAGAATCATTTTTGTGTGTGTGTTTGTTTCTTCTGATCTCCACAGGCTATTTTTAGACCAATCATGACTCACTTTTTGAAAAGCGTTTAAAAAAAAGGCTTTTTTCCCCAGCAATCAAATGTTCCTGTCCTCTGGGTGACACGTATCTAGGTAAGTCATAGCTGGGTGACAGACAAGGGGACCTGGGAGAGCATGTGGGAGGAAGGCCCCTGCTCTGGGCTGGGGAACGGTGAGGGGAGACATCACACACAGTGACCTTCAGCCCCTGGCCGGCCTCCACTGACGAACACTTACTGCTTCCTCCAAGAGGGAGAAGAATGCAGTTTCTCAGAGAAACAATGCGGAAAGCAAGAAGGCATGGCCCAGTCAGCTCTGGAAAAGAAGGAGATGGCTGGGAGCTGCCAGCTGTGGGAGGGGCTGCCCAGCAAAGTAATGAGCTCCCTGTCTCTGGAAGTATTCAACCCGAGCATGATAACAACCTTAGTGTTCAAGGCCGTTTCTGATGCCAACTCTGCAACATCTGCCAGAGAGGCTGCTGGGAAAACTCCAGCTCCAGAAAAGAAATCAAGGCCCAGTGTTCCGGGCTTGTCTGACCCTGGGGCTCCAGGAAGGATGAGACGCTGGCACTTGCAGCCATGCCTGTGCTTGTCCCCACACAGTGACAATGTAGGGAGGGCAGGGGTGCTCCTGCGTTCGGCCTTTCTAGAGTGAACCGTCTGAGAGGCAAGTCCTTGAATGTTCCCTGTCCCCACCCGTTACCACAGCCACCACCCAGTTAACATATATACCCTCACTGCCTCCCCAAAGGGCCTTGAATGTAATTTACTAGCTGGTCATGGATTCACTGTCTGCTTCCTTTAAGTGTGCAGAAGCTTTATAGAGACTCTTGTAGACCCAGTTCCTTCTTTCTTGGAGTTTACAATCTAAGATCGACCTGGTGAAATGAACACATATCTGTGAAACATACTGCTACATAGCAGTGACACAAACCTGGAGCAGTTCAGTGGCCCTGGGTGCGACACTGCAAGTGTGTGTGTGTGCACATGTGGGCACACATGTGCTTGTGTGTATGTGTGTACAGGAGAGAGGAAATTATCACATTTGCCTTGGGTCACCTCTAAACTGCACAAGTCCTTTCTTTGTCCACCAAGAGTCTGCCATGTTCCCCCTATCCCACCCTCATGACATTCAAACTCAACTCCCAGGGAGGACAAAGTTACAGATGAGAGGGGCCAGAGAAAGGCTGGGAGCCGTACAGTGTGCAAATCCCTTCCCCATCCATTATTCTGAGACCATCCATCCAGTCTCCAAATAGTTATCCAGCACCTACCGTGCTCAGGCACTGTGCCCAGCACTGACAGTGCAAGAGTGACCAAGACCAGACCTAGTACCTGATCCCGCATGAAGCTCACAGCCTAGTGAACGCAGACATAAGCAATCAGAAACAGGTGTCCTACGGTTCACTCCGCTAAGTGCAAGACCAGAAAATTATATAGCACTGTGAAGCTTGTAACCCAGAGCTGACCTAATCCAGACTCAGGGAAGGAGGGGAGGGGACATTCAGGCTAGGAGATGAAGGATGAGGGACAGGTAACCAGAGAGGGGTGGGGAGGTGGGACGACAAGAGGGAGCCTGGCTGCTGGATTGAAAGATGCAACAACCTGTGAAGGGCATGCGTGTTCATCCAGGAAACATGGAATGCCTACACATGTGTCACATGCTTTGGGGTGCTAGAGACGCGTGGTGTCCAAGGCAGCTGCAGCCCTGCTCTTCAGTCTAGATGGGAGGTAAGCATTGTATCTTTGATGTGATTTTTTTATTGAATGTAATTAATTTACAGTGTTGTGTTAGTTTCATGGTTACACACACACACACACACACACACACATATCCTTTTTCAGATTCTTTTCCATGATAGGTTATTACAAGATGTTAAATATAGTTCACTATGCTATACAATAGGTCCTTATTAGTTATGTATTTGAAATATAGTAGTATGTGTCTGTTAATCTCAAGCTCATAATTTATGCCTCCCCATCCCCTTTCTCTTAGGTAACCTAAGAGTTACCTACCTGGCCCCTACTACAAGTTTATTTTCTATGTCTGTGAGTCTATTTCTGTTTTGTAACTAAGTTCATTTGAATCATTTATTTCAGATTCCACATGTAAGTGGTATTTTCTGATATTTTTATTTCCCTGTCTGGCTTACTTCACCTACTATGATCACCTCTAGGTCCACTCATGTTGCTGAAAATGGCATTATTTCACTCTCTTTATGGCTGAGTAATATTCCATTGTATATATGTGCCACATCTTCTTTATCCATTCACCCCTTGATGGAAATTTAAGTTGCTTGAATGTCTTGGCTACTGTAAATAGTACAGCTATGAACCTTGGGGTACATGGATCTTTTTGAATTAGAGTTTTTTTCCTTTCTGGATATATGCCCAGGAGTAGAATTGCTGGATTATAGCTAACTCTGTTTTCCATTTTTGGAGGAACCTCCATACTGTTCTCCATAGCATCGAAGCTGACATCCTTTAACTTCAGAAATAATTGCTTCATGACAATTATTGTCATCCCACCTCCCCACCCTACCTGTCCCTCATCCTTCATCTTCTAGTCTGAATGTCCCCTCCTCTCCCTCCCTGAGTCTGAATTAGGTCAGCTCTGGGTTACAAGCTCCACAGCACTATATAATTTTCTGGTCTTGCACTTAGTAGAGTAAGTCCTCCCAAGAAAAATGTCAGAGTCGAGGGCAAGTTTCTTCACCTGCAAAATGGAACAGGACCTGCCTGGGACACACTTCAGAGTCACAATTAACTCCATCAAGTCAGTCTTGATGGCTGGTTAAGTGGAGAGACTGGGGAGGCAGAAGTGGAGGATTCCTGCCTCTGTAGCCTGGTGGATGACAATGCGAGGTTGTTAACCAAGACAGGGACGTGAGACCAGAACAGTTTTGAGCATGCCCCATGAGGATAATTTGGAGAGTATTCAGCTCATCCCAGGTCTGTGTTCTCCAGGGAAATGATGAAGAGGAGTCTAGGCAAGTCTAGGAAGAGGTACTAATTAAACTTGTTCTTGAAAGGCAAATAGAATGGGAGTGTGAGGGAGGCACTTAGAGAATTCCAGGAAAGAGCCAAGGCCTGGAAGCTTATCTGGGGACTTGGAGCCCCTGGTGGCTCAGACAGTAAAGAGTCTGCCTGCAGTGTGGGAGACCTGGGTTGGATCCCTGTGTTGGGAAGATCCTCTGAAAAAGGAAATGGCAACCCACTCCAGTATTCTTCCCTGGAGAATCCCATGGACGTGGGATCACAGAGTCAGACACGACTGAGTGACTTCATTTTTACTTTGTGTGGCTGGAGCAGGACCATGCACACGCATCACAGAAAGATAGGAGCCAGGCAGAGGGCAGGACGCTGAGGAGTTTGGACTGTGTCCCAAACAGGAGTCATTGAAAAGTGTTGAGAAAGAAAACGACATGGTCAGATTTATGCTCTGAAAAAAAAAAAAAATCGCTGCATCTGCAGAGTTGAGGGTGGCTTGGGGAAAGCAAGAAGCAAGGGGAGAGGACAGCTGGGGAATTGGCAGGGGCATCTAAGAGCTCAAAAGCACACGATGAGGGGACTCTTTGGGTGTAGAAAGGTGAGCCACGGAGGGGAGGAAGTGAAGGTGAATTCCAGATTGATTTCGTGCTCAGCCCATTGAATGTTGAACTTGAAAATTTCATGAAAAATAGAAAATTAGAAATACCAAGGGAACATTTCATGCAAAGATGGGCACAATAAAAGACAGAAATATATGGACCTAACAGAAGCAGAAGATATTAAGATGAGGTGGCAAGAATACACAGAAGAACTATACAAAAAAGATCTTAATGATCCAGATAATCATGATGGTATGATCAGTCACCTAGAGCCAGACATCCTAGAATGCAAAGTCAAGTAGGACTTAGAAGCATTACTACAAACAAAGCTAGTGGAGGTGATGGAATTCCAGTGGAGCTATTTCAAATCCGAAAAGATGATGCTGTGAAAGTGCTGCACTCAATATGCCAGCATATTTGGAAAACTCAGCAGTGGCCCCAGGACTGGAAAACGTCAGTTTTCATTCCAATCCCAAAGAAAAGCAATGCCAAAGAATGCTCGAACTACCACACAATTGCACTCATCTCACTCGCTAGCAAAGTAATGCTCAAAATTTTCTAAGCCAGGCTTCAACAATATGTGAACCGTGAACTTTCAGATGTTCAAGTTGGATTTAGAAAAGGCAGAGGAACCAGGGATCAGCTTGCCAACATCTGTTGGATCATTGAAAAAGCAAGAAAGTTCCAGAAAAACCTCTACTTCTGCTTCATTGACTACACCAAAGCCTTTGACTGTGTGGATCACAGCTAACTGTGGAAAATTCTTCAAGAGATGAGAATGCCAGACCACCTGACCTGCCTCCTGAGTAATCTGTATGCAGGTCAAGAAGCAACAGTTAGAACCATACATGGGACAATGGACTGGTTCCACATTGAGAAAGGAGTATGTCAAGACTGTATATTGCCATCTTGCTTGTTTAACTTACATGCAGAATACATCATGTGAAATGCCAGACTGGATGAAGCACAAGCTGGAATCAATGTTGCCGGGAGAAATATCAATAACCTCAGATACACAGATGATACCACCCTTATGGCAGAAAGTGAAGAACTACAGAGCCTCTTGATGAAAAATGAAAGAGGAGTGAAAAAGCTGGCTTAAAACTCAACATTCAAAAAACTAAGATCATGGCATTTGGTCCCATCACTTCATGGCAAATAGATGGGCAAACAATGGAAACAGTGAAAGACTTTCTTTTCTTGGGCTCCAAAATCACTGCAGATGGTGACTGCAGCCATGAAATTAAAAGACACTTGCTCCTTGGAAGGAGAGCTATGACCAACCTAGATAGGATATTAAAAAAGCAGAGATATTACTTTGGCAACAAAAGTTCATCTAGTTAAGGTGATGGTTTTTCCAGTAGTCATGTATGGATGTGACAGTTGGACCATGAAGAAAGCTGAGCACCAAAGAATTGATGCTTTTGAACTGTGGTGTTGGAGAAGACTCTTGAGAATCCCTTGGACTGCAAGGAGATCCAACCAGTCCATCCTAAAGGAAATCAGTCCTGAATATTCATTGGAAAGACTGATGCTAAAGCTAAAACTCCAACACTTTGGCCATCTGATGAGAAAAACTGACTTATTGGAAAAGACCCTGATGCTGGGATAGATTGAAGGCAGGAGGAGAAGGGAACAACAGAGGATGAGATGGTTGGAAGGTATCACTAACTCGATGGACGTGAGTTTGAGAAAGTTCCAGGAGTTGGAGATGGACAGGGAAGCCTAGTGTGCTGCAGTCCATGGGGTTGCAAAGAGTCAGACATGACTAAGCAACTGAACTGAACTGAAAGATGTACAGAGGTGATCAGATAAAGGAATTGAGACCAGCAACATAACAGCGATGAGGTTGTAGGGTGGAGGAAGATCCAGTTTTGAGGGTGAAGATGGAGACTGAGATCCTCCTGCCACTTCCACAGAAACAACTTGCTTCCCCATCTGCCTCTTGCGTTCCATGTCCAGTTGTTCTGTTGCTTAGGGAAAACCCCAGAGGAAGTCCTAAACCTTCTTCTCCTTCACCTTCACTTTCTCCCCACATCCCAGCCATCAGTTCCACCTGTGGGCCCTCCCCCTCTCCAAGGCAGGTGGGTACAAGTGTCCTCTTCCCTCTGCCTGCTCACAGCTCCTGTCATCTTTCTCGTAGAGCCACACAACAGCCCCTACCTAAGGCCTCCTTCCCGTTCTGATCCTTTTCCTGTCTCTCCACGCCCATTCCTTCCAGCAGTGATCAGACAAGGTCACTGCCAAGCGAAACACCCTCCAGGGGCTCCTCTTCACTTTCAGAACTAAATGCTGACTCCTTGCTTGGCTCTCAGCTCTGCCTGAGCTTGTTCCTGGGCCATCCTGCTCCTGTCTCCCTTGCACTAACTCCTCTATGTGGTTCTCTCTGCTCCTCGGGCTGCTGACTTTGTTCCCTACTGAGAACCTTGGGGTTTGCAGAATCTACTGCTTCCTGGCCCTTCTTGTCATGTGGGTCCCTACAAGAGCATCACTCTGTAGAGACCTTCCTGAGGGCAGCCACCCACCACTATCCCTTGTTTTCCTTGTTTATCAATTTGCTTATTACATGCCTCCCACATGCTAGCTGAAAGCTCACCCAGACCTGGGTCAGTTTACCATCACACCCTGGGGCCTGGACAAGTGCTTACTCTAGCTGATGACCTGCAGATGCCTGCTGGATAGATGCATAAATAAACAATGGAACAGATGGGCATAAAGGTGACATCTGATGCTAGGAGGAGATAAACCCCATAGACAGATAAAGTACAGTCAGGGAGAGACAGTCTAGCTGGAGAAAAAAGAAAAGAATCAAGAGATACCGTTATGAAACAAGTCAAGGAAAAAGAGAATTTTTCAATGGAAGGACTGGTCCCATTCCCAAATATTGCTAGAGGGACATTGTAAGGGCCTAAAAACTTCCATTGGCTTAAATGAGAGGAGATTACTTAGGACCCAGGGGAACAGTGGAGGGCTGGCAGGTGGCTGCCAGGGGCTGGTGTGATTGGCTGGAATGGAGGGGTGGGTGGGGCATATTTGGCTGGAACAAGTGGGCAAGGGTATCCAGGCAAAGGGGAATTTTCTCTTAAAAACTGGTTTCTCAATAAATGCTGGAGAGGGTGTGGAGTAAAGGGAATCCTCTTACACTGTTGGTGGGAATGCAAACTAGTACAACCTCTATGGAGAAGAGTGTGGAGATTCCTTAGAAAACTGGAAATAGAACTGCCATATGACCCAGCAATCCCACTGCTGGGCATACACACTGAGGAAACCAGAATTGAAAAAGACATGTGTACCGCAATGTTCATTGAAGCACTATTTATAATAGCCAGGATATGGAAGCAATCTAGATGTCCATCAGCAGATGAATGGATAAGAAAGCTGTGGTACATATACACAATGGAATATTATTCAGCCATTAAAAAGAATACATTTGAATCAGTTCTAATGAGGTGGATGAAACTGGAGCCCATTATACAGAGTGAAGTAAGCCAGAAGGAAAAACACCAATATCGTATACTAATGAATATATATGGAATTTAGAAAGATGGTAACGATAACCCTGTATGCAAGATAGCAAAAGAGACACAGATGTATAGAATAGTCTTTGGACTCTGTGGGAGAGGGCGAGGGTGGGATGGTTTGGGAGAATGGCATTGAAACATGTGTATTATCTTATGTGAAATGAATTGCCAGTCCAGGTTCAATGCATGATACAGGGTGCATGGGGCTGAGGCACCAGGATGACCCAGAGGGATGGGATGGGGAGGGAGGTGGGAGGGGGTTCAGGATGGGGAACACATGTACACCTGTGGCGGATTCATGTCAATGTATGGCAAAACCACTACAATATTGTAAAGTAATTAGCCTCCAATTAAAATAAATAAATTTATATTAAAAAATAATAAAGACTGGCTTCTGGCCTGAGGAGAAAGATAAGCATCTGAGATTACACAGCAAGAAACGAACTGGTCTTCTCAGAGGTTTACAGAAATATACCATGCCCCAGACAGAGTCAAATTGATGTGCATTCCACATGCACTTAAAAGCAAGGTCTGCACAGGGAAGAGCTAAAAAGGGGTTTTAGACGGCATGGCTGACCTCTCCTCTAGGTCCTAAGAAGTTTGTTCTGGCCCCAACAATGAACTCCCAACCCACATAGCCAAGCCAGAGGCCAGCAGTGATTAGACATCCACCCCAAGAGGTGATGGAGGGACTAATCAGCTAGCTGTTGCTTCTTGAACATGCCCTTTTGAGGTCTCACCCTAGACCCCAAGTGGATCATCAGCATGTTCCCCCAGCCACCCACTTCTACGCCCCCCACAGGAGCACAAGTCAGTACAGCTCCCTCCAGCTCATCACATTTCCAGCGATCCAATATTCAGCACCAACTTAGATCTGATACCCAATCAGCTGTCCAGTCTTACTTCCACTGCAAACCGGAGCCTGGCTCTGAGCAAGCTTCTCTATTGGCCTCAGTGTCTAGTGAACAGAAAGGAGCTTACATCCTATTGTGGTGGGTAGTAAGCTGGTATAGGGAGTGGAGAGCAAAGATGTGGGTTTCTCATGTCTCACGCAGTAATTAAGGGACAGCTTTGTACCCAGTCCCACTCCCCCCGACACACTTGCTCCACTCAAATTTACAGTTGCAGGAAATGTGATGGATTAAGAGTTAAAGGATGCAGGTTTCAATCTTCATTCTGTCCCCAGCTAGCTCTGTGATGTTAGATATGTCACTTACTCCCTGTGGATCAGTAAAACAAAGGAGGGTAAGGGGCAGGGGGCTAGAACCACCTCTTAGTTGCCTCCATCTTTCTCAGAGACACCCCGAATAACTGAGTCTGATTAATCACTGTATCCCTCAAGTTCAACAGTCAACTCTCAAAGAATGTGTGATCACTGGGTGAATGCCTGACCCTCTTGGGAATGCTCACGCAGTTTGGTCATTTGAGTTGAGAGACGGAAACGGACTGAAAAAGGGATGAAGGACACTTGTAAAAAATTCTCAGATCAAAAGACAACAAGAGGTTCAGCAAGGGCATTGTACACCTTCTGAGAAAGGAACAAGAGGAAAGGGAAGAAAACAGATGGTCTTTTCCAACGAGAATTTGTGGTCCAGGGGAAGAGAGAGAACTTCCCCACAGCTGGCCCCAACAGGAAACAAGGAAACATGTCAGCTATGGGATTGAAGGGCTGAGGAAGGTGGTGTGAAAGGTGCAGGAAGCTTTGGCGCCAGGCACAGCTAACCCCAAACAGCTCCAACAAGACATCCATGTTGAGCAGGTTTTGAGGAAATTAGGGATTATGAAACAGCCAGAGGCAGCAGAGGCTTATCCAAGTTGGGACAGGGAAGGATATGAAGTAGCTAAAACCACATCACAAAGAGTGGATGCTGGTGGTCCCACTCCCACTGAGAGTGGTTTGCCTCCAGAATCTTAGGGAAAATGCTGCCTTCCTGTCATCTGTTCCCCTAAAACCAGATGGGCCAAAGCCTGGAGCATGAACCGTGGAGCGTGAACCAAGGAGAGAAATGCATTTAAACGTGTCTGGAGTGACCAGGATGGGGTGTGTGATGAACTGTGTAGGTCTGTGATCTCCCAACAGGCAGTCTTCCTTCGAGCGTCTCCTCTGATGATATGATGAAGAGTCTTCTGTCTCCTGGTTCATCAGCTTCTTTTCATGCACCTTACCCCTTGCCCTGCTCACCCTGAGCCCTAGAGTGGTAGGAGACCCCGTTGAGAGCTCACACTTCAAACAAAAAAATAAACATAAACAGAGCCCCCCACCCTCACCCCACCCCCCAGGCAGGACACTCAGAAACAGTCGGTTCCCCCTTTTAAACGTGGCCTGGGCTGAGCACTGGAAGATTGATATTTCCTTTTCTTCTCCCACCCCACATGGCTCCCCAGGCCTCCAGGAAATAAGATTCAGAGGCTGGAGGGCACCAGTCCCTGTGTCAGGAAGACCAACATCAGTGCTTAGAAGAGACCATGATAGATGGTCAGTTCTCCCCTCATCAGAGTGAAAGGTGGTCTGATTGTGACTAATTCCTGCCATCTCGGGAGGGGAGAGCTCTGAGCAGGAAGCCATGGAGTCTGAGAGACACTTCTCTAGGTTCTGCCGAGCTGGGAAGGGTGCTCCGTGGGCCTGGACCCCTCCCCTCTCCTCCTACAGCATCTCCTCTTCCCAGACTCACCTTGTGCTCCAGGCTCAGAACAGGCAGCTGATGAGGCTGGTTCCCCGCACTGACTGTAGCCAGGGTCCTCGGTGACTTCCCTCTGCAGTCCACATGCCCCCAGGATGGGTCCCAGACAGAGTCCAGGGTCAGGACAGTGTGCAGGCTCCCTCCCTAGGATGGTATGGAGAGTCCCACATGCTGTGAGGAATCAGCCCACCACCCTCTGGGAAAAAAACCCAAAGAGGCTGCCGGATTCAGCAAATAAAACTACAGAATGCTGGGACTTTCCTGGTGGTCCCTTGGTTAGGAAGCCACCTGCCAGTGCAGGGATACAGGTTAGATCCCTGCTCTGGGAAGATCCCACACATGGTGGAGCAACTAAAGCCCATGTGCCACAGCTACTGAGCCTGTGCTCTGGAGCCCACAAGCCTCAACGACCGAAGCCCATGTGCCCCAGAGCCCATGGTTCACAATGAGAGCAGGCACAGCAGTGAGAAGCCCGTGCACCATGATGAAGAGTGGGTCCGCTAGCCACAACTAGAGAAAGCCCTTGCACGCAACGAAGACCCAGGGCAGTCAAAATTAATTAATTAATTAACTTTAAAAAATACTGAATGCCCAGTTCAACTTGAATTTCAGATAAATGATGAATAATTATTTCATATATCCCAAATATTACTGGGACAGGCTTGTACTAAACAATTATCTGTTACTTATCCACATTTTTCCTGGCAGCCCTCTCTGTGGACTTTCTGCGAAACGCAGGCCCCCTGAAAAGGAGGCTGATTAAAAGGAAGGTCACTCCCCAGCAGCCACTGCGGGCCCTAAGAGGTCTGTTAAGGGAGTTCCTAAGTCCCCAGGAAACCCTGGGCACAACCTCAGTTCCCACACATTCTACACAAAGCATCACCCAGAAGTTGGCCCAGTGGTCACCAGCAGAGCTGCTTGCTGCCAGGCTGAGCCAGGTCTCTGCCATCCCCCGACCCCAACCCCTACCCTGCTGCTCTGAGGTCAGCTTCCTTGTAGATATTCCTCAGCCATTTAACTTGCTGTCACTCAGACCAGGTCCAAATGCTTTCGTAGAGAGGGGACGTCCTATCCTGTGACTCTGATTCCAGTGTAAACCATTCCCTTCAAACCAGGAGCAAGGAGAAAGCTGGAGACCTGTCCTTCTCCTTGTCCCACAGATTGCCATCTATCCCCACCCCAGGGCCCCCAGGCATGGAAGGAGAGAGAGGTCCTCCTTCCATTCGCCTGGCTACAGAGTCTATTACCTGCTGCCCTCTGCTTCCGCCTGGGCTAATTGAGGCTGGCACAGGGGAAGGGCCGCTAATGGGCTCCCTCTGCACAGACTCTCAGCTGGCAGATGGAGGCATGCAATTGCCTCCTTTCCCGACCATTAGGCGGAGCAGCCAACTTCACGCACCAGCCCTTGGCTGGACAGCACAGCATATGGACTGGCAGGGGACATGGGGCTGGAAGCCACTCTGTCTCAAACTTCCTCAGACAGCAAAGGCACTCAAGGTGCCGGGGGCTGTGGCTGGGGCCAAAGGCAAACTCCCCAGGAGAAACAGTTGTCAGGCTGCCTAGCCAGAGGCACAAACCCAGGCTCTCTGCACCTCCACCTTTTTCTAGCAAAAGGCACATGGAGCAGCCCCCTGGGCTTCTGGGGTTTGTCCTATTGCTCCTGACCCTGGCCAGGTTACGGGGTGAATCAGCTAGGGCAGCCCACCCTTGGGACTCTGAGGAGTCCTTACATAGGGTGAAGAAGCAATGGTCACCTACCCCTTAGAAATGATGCCCACCCTTTGCACCCACATAAGTCCTACACATCTTCCAGAATTCTACTTAAACATCACTTCCTCTGGAAGCCTTCCCTGATGTTTCAAACTAGGTCAGACCTCCCCATACTCCTTCTCACAGTACCCTGAGGTTCTTTTTCATATCACTCATTGAAATAATTACTCTGGAAAGGGGTAGAATTCACACTCAACAGCTCAGTAGGTAGGACAAATAACAATTTTCCACAATTGGCTGCCTCCTTCCCAGGTTCTCCCTTCTCGCTGATGGTTGGGGCCATGGGGTTTGTTGTGGTAGGAGGCCAATTTGCCAATAGACAGCTGTTGTTATTCAGTCACTTAGTCATGTCCAACTCTTTGTGACCCCATGGACTGCAGCACACCAGGCCTCCCTGTCCCTCACCATCTCCCGAAGTTTGCCCAAGTTCATGTCCATTGCATCGGTGATGCCATTCAATCATCCTCTGATGCCCTCTTCTCCTTCTGCCCTCAATCTTTCCCAGCATCAGGAACTTTTTCAATGAATCATCTGTTCACATCAGATGATCAAAATACTGGAGCTTCAGCTTCAGCATCAGCCCTTACAATAAATATTCAGTGTTGATTTTCCTTGAGATTGACTGGTTTGATCTCCTAACTGTCCAAGGGATTTTCAGGAGTTTTCTCCAGCACCATGGTTCAAAGGCATCAATTCAGTAGATAGTAACCCAGTTTAAAGCATTCTCTTACATAGATGTAAAAAACAGACTTTTGGACTCTGTGGGAGAAGGCGAGGGTGGAATGAGTTGAGAGAATAGCATTGAAACATTTATATTATCATATGTGAAATAGATCGCCAGTCCAGGTTCGATGCATGAGACAGGGTGCTCAGGGCTGGTGCACCGGGATGACCCTGAGGGATCGGGTCGGAGAGGAGGTGGGAGGGAGGATCAGGATGGGGAACACACATACACCCATGGCTGATTCATGTGAATGTATGGCAAAAACCACAATATTGTAAAGTAATTAGCCTCCAATTAAAATAAATTTTAAAAATAAATAAATAAAACATTCTCTTGGAGAGTCAATCAAGAATCAAAGTCCCAGCCTTCCTTAGTGGCTCAGTGGTAAAGAATCTGTTTGCCAATGCAGAAGACACAGGTTTGATCCCTGATCTGGGAAGATCCCAAATGCCAGGAACAACTAAACCTGTGCACCATGACTACTGAGCCTGTGCTCTGGAGCCCAGGAGCAGCAACTAGGGAAAAGCCTACACAGAAACAAAGACCCCGTATGGCCAAAAATAAGTAAATAAAATTTTTAAAAAATGAATCAGAATCCCTTAGGTTGTCATTTCTTTTGCCTTAAAGAACCTCTTTGTCCCATTCTCCTTCCTTGGATGGCGTGTGAAGGTGGGGGTGGGGGAGAAGCACACACGGATGCCCTCTGAGTTACTGCCAGCTGCGTGAGCCAGGCCACTGTTCCCGGTCGCAATCTGATGTCCTCTGGCCCCACCCGACCTGTTCTGGCATCCCAATTAAACCCCCAGGTGAAGTCCGATCAGGTGGAAGCCTCATTCCGACCTCAGGACTCTTTCCTCCACCAATTCGTTCAGTGTTTCTGCCAGCCCCCCTCAGGGACACGCAGGAACCCCCTGTCCTTGTTGGATACAGGACACAGCAGCCAGGAGCACAACTCAAACCCACCCCAGACACCTCCGTCTACCAAAGCTGCAGTTTCACCCGTGTCACTCAACTGGGAGTCCCTCCTCTCCTCCGGCTACACTTGGAAAGCAGGACAGGAGCACCAATATTCTCAGGATCCCCACACCTCCCTGGGGACAGCTCTCTCTTACCCGCCCTGCCCTGAACTTGACGCCAGGGAGGGTGACGTGGAGAAGTAAAGGTGTTCAGAGTCCACACCCTCCCTTCTTGTGACCAGAGAGCTCCCTCCTTCCTCTGCTCCTGGTGAAGTGGGACGGGCCCTTTCCTGTGTCTCTTCCCCACACCCTCTGTTCAACTCTATGCTCAGACCTCCAAGCTTTGCCCTTACAATGAAAAGCATTGCTTTGTAAATGAATCAAATGTATTTATCTTTATAAATTAGGCTGTAAAGACCGCAGTTTCACTAAGGTCTTTAAAAAGCCAAGCAGCAACCTCTGGTTCCAGAGTCATTCACTTTCTCCTGTGCTTTCTTGACTGTAAGGGAAAGGTGAGGGGTGACAGCTTTCAGACTCAGATTTTTAATAACCTTAGGAGCACACTGCAAAGGTGAACCCCATCACTCACACGCATCTTGGTGGAGAAGAGGTGGAAACTCCACAGTCACTGATCCCTCAAGGCCCTCCCAACTCCGGCAGGCAGTCGAGGTTCCATGACCTAGCAAGGGAGTAAGATCAGTACACAAATAACTGCAGCACAAGGCAGGACTTGGAAAATGCCACAAGTAAGGGGCAAGGGCCCTAGGAAGGTCAGTCCAGCAGGAGGTCTCATCAATTAGAGTGCTGGTTCTCAACTTCTTTTTTTTTTTTCACCCATGACCCCAATAATGCTTTCTCTCACTATCTACTATATTCCACTAGTTAAGAACCATTTGTTAACTTCACTCTAAGCAGTTTTATGCACAGAACCAATAGATGTGCTGGTTATGACTTTTCCAGCTACACTTTCTCCCTGGCCACCCCCACTCTACTTCATGCACATTTTGATGAAGCCTCAGCAGAAGGAGGATGTTCAAAGTTGACATAAGTCCAAGGAGGATTTATGGGTGGTTAGGTTTAGCGTTCTAGGCAAAAGAGAGGTGTGGGTGTCCTCAGAGAATGGCCAGGGGCTGAGCCTGGCAGGCAGGTGGGAGGTGAGCCTGGGACACCAGACTGGGTGATGTGTGCTTGGAGCTGAAAGCTGCCCTGAAGGCTGGCGTGGAGTTGACTGGGGGAGCCGATGTGCTCACCCAGCTGAGGGGAGTGGTCTGACCTTCCAGGATGCAGTCTCTGTTTTTCACCCCTTCCTCTTTCCTCATCCTTCCAGCCACATCCCTATCCCCAAAGACTGAGCTAAGTTTGGGGAAAGAACTCTATCCAAAGCCCAGCCCAGCCTAGGCCCATGGGTACACCCTGCCAGAGTTTTCATGAGGCCTATAGCTGGGCAAACAGGAGAGATTAAATTCAAAGATATTTCATTAATTAGTACATTTTCAGCTATATAACAGACAACTCAACTCAAAATCACTTAAACAATAAGGAGTCTACTGGCTTGTGTAGTTTGGATGTCCAGAGGAAATACTGGCTTCAGGATGAATTTGATCCCGAGGTTTGTGACATCCCCCATAAGACTCAGCTCCAATTCTTTGGGATTCTCTCCACTCTGCCCTCCTAATACAGCAGTTTCATTCCCAAACTGAACTCCCTCATGGTAATGAAATTATTGCCAGCAGCTCTAGGGCACCATATTTACTCTTCCATAACTAGGAGGAGATAAAAAGCTTTTCTTCCCCCACCTTTTAACAAAATTCCCAACTTTCTCTGATTGGAAATCTTCAATGAAAACCAATTACAGCAACCAGGAGAATCCTATGCATTGATTGGTTTGGTTCTGTTCCTCAACCAATCAACCACTGGGGCTAGGGTACTAGGAATACCAGGATTGGCTTAGGCCAGTGATAGGCCAGCCCAGGAGTTCAGTCTCACTCAATAACAAGCTGCTACACCAAAAGAGGTCTTCCCAGGTGACTCCGTGGTAAAGAATCTACCTGCCAATGCAGGAGATGCAGGAGACATGGGTTCGATCCCTAGGTCAGAAAGTTCCCTTGGAGGAGGAAATGGCAACCCACTTCAGTATTCTTACCTGGAAAATCCCATGGACAGAGGAGCCTGATGGGCTACAGTCCATGGAGTTGCAAAAGAGTCAGACACGACACAACACGACTGAGCACAATACAACAACAGCATAAGGGGATGAACGGACGCTGGGGCAGCAGACAGCGCTGTCCAACACACATGCCTATTTTACTTTTTTCATGAAAGGTAGAGTGAGAGCAAGAAGAGATTAGAATTGGAAACTCCAAAGTAATTGAGAGTCATCCATCAACTTAACTCACCCATATTCCCAAGGTCACACAAAATTGTAAGCTGGACAAAACGTATTCTTTCATCTTTCTCTCCTTTTCCTTTTTCTCTCCTTCCCCCTTCCATGTTTTCTCTTCCTTTTCCTTGTCTAATGTCTTTACTCTTTTCCATCTCTGCATCCACAGTGGATTCTCAGTACTGCCTCTCCCCACCTCCTGGCTCTTCTCTCTCAAGCCCATTCCTCCCTCCCTGCCCACATCTCCAGCCACCCTCTCCTGATGCCTCTGAGTTCAATTCCATCTCATCCAAATTGCTTGATTGGTTCTGCAGAAAAACAAGGCTAGCCAGAGCTATTATGGATGCATGTAGTGTGCATTAGACTCAAAAAATATTTAAGGAAAATACTCTGGCAAATGGAGTCAATAAACTCCAAATCAAACATTCATTGAGAAGAGGAAGTCTGCCTTCAGCTAAGAGTGCTGGGAAACTGCTCACCATTTGGAAGCAAGAGCCTGAGGCTTGCTCACTGCCCTCCCCAACAGAGCAACTCACCCGGCACACACATTGAACCCTACATACCCCAGCCTCTCGCTTCTTCAGCCTCACCCAACCCTGCCTGCACCTCCCCACAGTCCTCCAGAGCTCCCACTTCTCATCTCAGCTGCTGAAGATGCCACTGTTTTCCATACCTGCCCCCAGTGCAGTTCTCCTGGGGGCTGATCAAGAAAGGGAATTATGATGAGCAGATAGGGAAGAGGACTGGGAGAACAGAGGCATCTACACTATGATATTTTTAGACTCAGAAATTACATCTTTAATAATCACAATTTTTCTTGAAAGAAAATAGGAGTTTGGCATGTGGCATGTGTATACTCCCACCTCCTTGTCCCTGCAGCAGAGAAGGCGAGAGGAAAGGAAAGAGAGAGAGGAGAGGGGAGAAATAGCTAATCACCAGAGGGTGATTAGCCCCACAGGACTAGAATCAGTCTTAAGACTTTGTTCTGGTGGATTCCAGGAAAGAGGAGCCCAGGCTAAGGACACACTGGGAATCTGGGGGTGTCTCCTGAGCCCTAGGCTGCTCTAGAGACTGTTTGACATGAGAGGTCAGGATGGCAGGAATCAGCTTCCTCCAATGACTCTCTTATTGTCATCCTATTTTATTCAAGAGCTTTCACTCCCCAGTGGCTTTTGGGTTGAAAAGCAGTTACTACTTGACCTCCCAGGCCCTTTAGGAGGAAGATCCCTTTCTGCAGAAGGGGATCCTCCTCATGGCCCCTCCACCACTGAGAATCCCCCGAACACACGTCTCATGAGCTTGATTCGCCCACACCACGCCATACGAGAGTTGCTCCATCACGTACAGACAGCACCATCAGACGCTGCACAGCTCCCAAGGGAGCCAGGAGGCATGAGGACAAGCCCCGGACCAAAGATCAAGAAACCTGGGACAGAGTCCACTATCTGCCTGAATCTGGACAATTCCTTCGCCCATGTAGATCTCAGTTTCCCCAAATTACAACTAAGAGGTGGATAGGTCAAAAATTTTTAGATCAGGATCCATGAGGCCCCCGAGTTTGCACAGAGAATGTGGTTTGTAGGTGTATGTTTCTGCTAACGGGCTTCTCAAGGTGCTCTGTGACCTCCCCAAAAGTTGAGAGCCATAGCAGGGGCCAGTGTCCAACCATGCACGTGCCTCAAGTGTCCCTGGCTTTACCAAACCTCCAGGTGGGAAAGCTGCTTAAAGAGTCCTGGCTTTGCCCTCTGAAGAGACCTTCATGTGGCCTCTCTGATGACCACTGCCACCACATCTGGCCTCCACAGGGCTGCCGCTCCTCCTTCCTCTGCAACCCATGTCAATACATAAACCCCTGGCTTTTCCTTCTAGTAGAGTTTAGGAAGGCTCCTTTTATTACAATAAATTTTCCTGAGAAAGGAAGAAAAATAAATAAAGTGCAAATAATATTAGGTCAGTCAGAGTCTCTAAATCCCTGCAAATTTCATTTAGAGCACCAAAGAGTTTATTTACAGTCCAAATTGACTCCTTAGATAATATATATCTTCACAGATGAACCAAAACTCTCATAGGCACCAGTTTAGATGATCTCTCATCAGATGGCCTTCCTTCCCAACCGGGTGCTAAGCCCCAGCATCATATACTTCCAGGTGCCATCTTTCTTCTGGGCACCCAGACACTAAACTCCCTAAACATCTTGCCTCCTTTGAGGACAAACATCTTTTTTTAAAACTAAGACTTATCTGCATTTTCAGACCAACTGCTAATCACAGTGTCTCAAGCCAAGTAGGTGCTCAACTAATCTGTGTTGAATTGATGAATAAATAAATAAGCAAATTCATAAAGTAAATTAAGCAAAAAATTTACTTCCATTACTTCTCCGGTTTCCACTCCCCCTAAGCTGGAGACCTGTGGCTCCATTCCCATCTAGGACAAATGATTTGTGAAGTACTGGTTCCTGACCCCTCTGAGTCAGTGAGTGACTGAGACTTCCTGTGTCTGGTACATTTCAACCCACTTCTGGAGGCTTCTAGAATCTATAGATTGATTTCTTTTCATGGTAACAGAAAATTCAGATATTTCTTCTGCACTGCTCTCTTCTCCTTTTCTTCTGGGATTCCAGTGAATCATATATCAGACCTCATTTTTCCCTCTATTGTTTCACCCTCTTTTCTATATTTTCCATCTTTTTCTCAGTGCTACACTGTAAACAGTTTCCTCTAGCTCCAATTCCAATTCAGTAACCTTTGCTTTAGCCTTATCTAATCTGTTATTAAACCCATCTGTCAAGTTCTTAGTTTCAGCTATTTCAATTTTAGTTCTAGAATTCCCTTTTTAAAATGTTACATATAAAAATGTTATGTATTTATAGCTTCCAATTCCATGAAATGTTCAAGCTGGATCTTTATTTCTTTGAACATAGTCCTCTATGCCTAATATTTCCACTGTCTGAAGCATGTGGGACTCTGTTTCTATTGCCTGTTGCTTTCTACTGGGTTTTATTCACAGTGTCTTGTTTCCTTGTGTGTTGGTCATCTTTGAATGTGTGTTGGACATTCAGTCTACCCCAACTACCACTCCTCCAGCCTTCTCAGAAAAGTTTGAGGGTGAAGGGCATTAATTCAAGCAGGGTTCCAACCCTGTTTCCTGCAGTGTTCCATCTCACACTGATTTTCAAAGTCCCATTATGAAACTACTCAGAAAGGTCTGAACATGTGACCCATTCCTACAAATATCTGACATCCCACACATACACCCCAGCCCCAAAATGTGCTGAAGTGTGCTGGGGCCAGGTAGTGAGAAAGCCGTAAGGGAGTGGTCTCTTTCAAGAGATGTCGATCTTATTCCATCACAAAGTCACCAAGCCCAGAACCCACCTAAGGGTCCAGCACCATTTTCTGCGCATCCATAGCCAGAAGAGATTTCAGCTGAGCATGCCTGAAGCGAGGCAAGCATGAGAACAGACATCAGAGATCAGAGATCACAAACTTGCCACCTGACAGAGGTGTTGACGTATTTTGTTAACGTATTTTGCTCATCTATTTGCTTACCATTTTAAAATACTGCTCAGGACAGATTTGGACCAACTTTTAAAAGTCAAGAGACTTTAGCTTCTCTTGCCAGATCAGAGGTTCTGCTCACTAACACCAGGACATGACCACTGGCTGGAGTCAAGGAGCAGCAGCCTCTAAGAAGCAAGTGCTGTTCAGGAGGCGAAGTTGTCACCACTCCAGCAACAAAAGTCCACCCTTAAGGCTGATCACGTCCCTCTTCATGTAATTACTGCCTGGCCCTTTATAGTCCTTGACCTCGAGAAAGGATGGTGTGTAATTCTGACCCTGGGAGTTTCCAAGACTGGGAGAATTAGGAAGCACAGAGGCAGCAGAGAAATTAGCAAGGCAAGGGGGGTCTCAGAGGCCCCTCGAATGCTGGGAGATGGAGCACAGTTCCAGCTGGGCCCACCCCAGGTTCCTGACCAGGCCCCCATGCTCAGGTCACATGATTATGTTCAATGCAGCTTGGCCACTGCCTGCTGGGCCAACACTGGGTAATTCATTTAACATCACTCATCTTCCATTGCCTTCTCTGTAAAATAGGGATAGGGACAGTTTCTGCTGACTGATGATACTGTCGTGAAATTAGACAAGGCATGAAGAGGGCCTATTATAACACCCTATCTGTACTAAATGCTCACAGTCTATCAGGACGTCTGCTTGCTCTCAAGCTTCCTGTGGACATTTAGGACTGGAGACTCCCAGAACCACCTAGTCATCACCTCTGATGTGTCAATGATAAAACAGAGGCCCAGGTGGGTAGGGTTTCTCTAGATGCTGGAGTGTGGCTCTACCCTTTCTCCAGTGACACAGACCTGCCCAAGCCAACTTAGGCTCAAAGAAAGAACTGGTCACAACAGGAGCAGGGGAGGGAAGGAAGGCTTCCTGGAGGGAGTGGGCTTGAAGAGGATTTAGAAGGAAAAGTGAAACACAGGATGGTAGAAAGAGAGGTTTTCTTACATATCCTCTCTGAATATCCACACTTCAAGATGAAACTGAAAGTATTTTTAGTGTCTTTGAGCCCCAAACAGCAGTCCCAACCCTGTCCTCACCTGAGTATACAATCCAACATGAAGCTCAGACACAAGGGCCTAGGCCCCGCTCCTGCCCTCCCAACTGGACCTGGAGAAGCACACACTCAAGCACACACATGCAGGCGTGCACACACAGGTGTCTGTCCTCTCCTTTCTGGGGCCCTTACATCACCAGTTCATCGCTCCTGTGGAGAATCCCCGCACAGATACACAATCACACAGACGTTCCTTATCAGAATTACATTTCCTCCACGGCAGTGATCCAAGTGATCTGACTTACCGAGGAAGTGAAGAGGGCTCCAGCAGGAATTGGCCTCTAGAATCAGCTCCTCAGGCTCAGGCGCCTCCCTTCGTCTTTTCTGATGAATTGTGTTGGGGTCCCACACCCCTGGAGCCTTTACCAGCCGTCACAGCTTCCTGAAGTGCCCCCGCCTGCTGGCTCCTCAGCTGGGCTGTTAGGACCCTCCCTGGCAGCCAACCCTCTCCACTCCCACCCCAGAGAGCCCTGCTTACCTTCTAGAGTTCTCCTTAGACTGGTCTCCTCATGCTCTCCACCATACACACAACACACACGCCACACACACACGCACACACATATACACACCACACCAAACCACACACACACCACACACATGGACACACCATACATACACACTACACATACCACACACATATACATGCACACACACCATCTGCACACCATACACACACACCAAACATACCACACACACTACACACACCACACACACGTGCACATACATGTATACACCATACCATGCACACATTACACACACACCACATCACATACATGCCACACACACATGTACCACATACCACACACACACCACACAAACATGCACACACACACGCCACACACACATACATGTATGCACCATACCACACACACATGCACACACACCACATCACACACACACCACACCCATACATACACACACACATACCCCATACCACACACATACTGCACATACATACACCATACCACACATATACATGTATGCACCACACCACACACATACCACACACATCACATACATATATACATGTACATGCATACACCGTACCTTACACACACCATACCACATACACACTACACCACACATACCACACACACCACACACCATACACCACTCCACACATACCACACACTCCACAGTCATACATACACACACATACACACCACACACACACCACACATACCACACACTCCACAGTCATACATACACACACATACACACCACACACACACCCCATACCACACACACCACACACCAAATACCACACCACACACCATACACCACACCACACACCAAACACCACACCACACATACCACACACACCACACACCGAACACCACACCACATATACCACATAAATATATAAGCACACATGCATACACCACATCACACACACACCGCACACACAGACACAAACACTGTTGCTTCATGGGATTCTCCTTCCTCTGCCCTTTTTTGCAATATGGTTTCTTTCCCAGCATTCCACTGGAACCACTCTGGCCAAAGCCATGGTCAGCCCTCTGCCCTTATCTTATTTGAGCTCTCGGTAGCCTTTACCCGAGACCACCTTCCTTCTTGTAGCACCTCCTTCCTTGCTCTTCCCTCAGCCCCACTGCCCTTGTCACTGTCTCCTCCTCAACTTCCCTCCCTGAGTTCAAAATGCTGGAGTGAGAGCAGGTTCTTGCTTAAGAGTCCAGTTTCACTCCATCCTCACTTAACACTGGGCTTTATTTCTATTTTTAAAGTCTTTGCTAATCTAATAGCAAAAATAATGTTTTGTTATTTAAATTTCCATTTCTTTTCTGTTGGCTGATTCTCTGGGGCCTTGTGGGCTGTGATAAAGAGTTTGGATTTCATTGTGACCCCAGAGAGGAGTTGCAGAACCAGATTTTCATTTGAGGAAGCCCCTCTGGCTGGCATGAGCATGCTGAGTCAGAGGGAGGCAAGAATGAAAGCAGGGAGGCCCTGCAGAGGCTTCTGAATGGAACGAACGGGCACAATGCAGGGGGCAAGCTCAGACAAGGTCTGCATTTGCCACTACTTGGGTGCTGTGATGAGGGGAGGAGGGATCCAGGCAGACCCCTGGGCTCTTGGTCTGTGCATCTGGAGGACTGACACCAGCCCTCACTCCTATAGCAGCCAGCCACCAAGTGGGGGACCCTGTTGTAAAGGTGAGGCATATTTTCACTCATCCAATCTCATCAGCTCTGCAAAGTCGGCACTATTCTATTCCCCCGCTTACAGCTGAGGGTCTGGAGACTAAGCAGAGAAGGGCTGGAGCCTGAGTTCCCACCCAAGCAGCCTGGCTCCAGAATTCACCCTCCTAGGGACCACACTTGAGGCCTCATTGAGGGGAGAGTTGAGCCATTTACAGAATAGAGAAGACTAGGAAGTGGGAAGGGGGTGGCTCTCAGGAAATGTCTCGGGATGGGAACCAGCAGTGGATTCTTCACCCCCCAGAGGACCTGACCACACCAGGTTGAGCACAGTGGCCACACTAATGAGGCCTTTGAGAGACCTGCAGAGGTGAGGACAGGGGAGGGGAAGAGCTGAGGTGGCTTTAGGGGGTGACTTCAAGGCCAGGAGGGTCCCAAACTAGAAGGGGGAGTAGCTGACGTGTTCCTGCCGGAAACGAGTTTACACTCACGTATCACATGAAGGGCTGCTTCCCGCCCCTCTCCCACGACTCCCTGTCACACCCACACACCCTCCCCTTGCCTCTTCTAGAGAGATGTAGCTTATAATTTCCAACTGATTTTTGTATTTTTTAAGTTACAAAAGTATATGCTTATTGTGAGACATTTTAGGAAACACTGAAATGTAGAAAAAAATAAACTCGTCCATAGGTCACCCAGAGAGTTACCATTAACATTTTGGTGTTTATTTTAGATAAGAAGAAAGACAGACACGATGGTTTGTGAAACTGGCATCCTAGTGTACATTCAGTATGGTATCCTGATTTTTTCACTTAAGAGAATATAAAGCATTTTCCTGTATCATTAAACATTCTTCTAAAACAATAATTTTCATAACCGTATGGCAGCTCTTGTCTAGATGCACCGTCACTTAACCAGCCCCCTCAGAGTGAACATTTATGTTGTTTTCAACTTTTTGCCTTTCTGACTAAAGCCATAATGAATGTATTATGCGTGCGTGCATGTTCAGTCGTGTCCGACTCTTTGTGACTCCATGGACTGTAATCCACCAGGCTCCTCTGTCCATGGGATTTTCCAGGCAAGAATACTGGAGTGGGATTACCATTTCCTCCTCCAGGGGATCTTTCTGACCCAGGGATCAAACTCACATCTCCTTCATCATCTCCTGCATTGGTAGGCAGATTGTTAACACTATGCCATCTGGGAAGCCCAATGAATGTATTATATTTATATGTAAATCTCTGGGTGTACTTGATTATCTCCTTGGGATAAATTCTGTAGAGGCATTCCTGGTCTAAAGGTTTAAACCTTTGTCAGGTTTTGATATAAATCTTCCAGCTACGGCCCTCGCCCAAGCACCATCATCTCCTACCCACACTGTTTCCATAGGCTCCTACCTGTCCTTTCTGCTTCCTCTGTTACCCACCCCAACCCACTGTCACAGCAGCCAGAGCCTCTTTATCAAACATCAAGCAGATTGTTATCACTTCTGCTGAAAACTCAGCAGGGCTCCCCTTGCATGTCACTCACTCACCCCATCTCCAGCTGACTCCTCGCTGTGTTCCTCTCATCTGCTGTGTCCTCCCCAGCCTCTTCTCAGTTCATCAAATATCTCTCCCACCACAGGACTTTTGCATATGCTGTTTCCTCTGCTGGGATCATTTCCCCTCTTCCTGTGGCTCACTCTTTCCTACCATTTATGATTCAGCTCACAGTCCCCTCTTTGGAAAAAATCTTCATTGCTCTCCCCCAAGTCCTCCCTGGCTCACTGTTTGTTTTCTTCAAGGCCCTTCATAATTTGTGAATACTTGATTGTGTGTTCACTTGTGATTTTTCAGTTTCTCCCACTAAATGGTATGCTTTATGGGGGCAGGAACTTAATTTCATTCACTACTGCACACGCAGGTCTTTACCCAATGCGGAACAGAAAATAGATCCTCTATAAATGACATGAAATTGTCTTCCAAAAAGGTGATACTCACCTGCACTTCCACCAGTCATGCAGTAAGGCATGAGAGTGCGCTTCACCGCAACCTCACCAGCATCAGGTACTATGCTTTTTTAAAAAAACATATTTTTTGCTAATCTGATGGCATAAATAATATTTTATTGTTTCAACTTGACCACTAGCCAGGCTGAATATTTTTAACAGTCTTTTGTGATCAATAATAAAAGTGTTAGTCTCCCAGTCATGGCCGACTCTTTGCGACCCATGGACAGTAGACCACCAGGCCTCTCTGGCAATGGACTTCTCCAGGCAAAGATACTGGAGTGGGTAGCCATTCCCTTCTCCAGGGATCTTCTTGACCCAAGGGTCGAACCCAGGTCTTTTGCATTGCAGGCAGATTCTTTACCATTCTTTCCCATTCTTGGGAAAGCCCCCAAGAGTAAAAAGGCCCATTCAAATAAGCGGACATTCCCGAATGTTTGACCTCCATCCTTCCTGCTGTTACTAACTCTTTTACCTTCCTATTATGGGGCCCCTGTGCATGGGCAAGGAAGCAGGTCAGTGCCCTCTTACTCCTCACACCTGAGTCCCTCTCCTGCCTCCTGGCCCAGCGGGAAGCAAAGCCGGCAGGTACTCCCTCCCACACCCCCAGCGCTGAATAGCAGATTAAATGATTCAATTCAAGAAGGAAGGCTGTGCTGGTGAGGTGCAATCATCTCTGACTAAAATCTCTTTTTCAGATATATAATGGTCTAATCAATATTAATAGAGAGGCTTATCTGTTTTCCTCATCTCCCATGTCCTTAAGAGTAGATAAAATGCTTGTAAAATAGGATCCTATTCAGCATATACTGATTACTTCCAAAACGCATTTTCTTGAGATCTGTCATCAAGTGCGAGTCATTACCGAGCAGCTAGGCCCAGTGCTGCCGTTGACAAATTTGGGGACGATTCTTTGATTATTTTGCCCAACATGTGATTTAAGGGCTGCAGCTTCTCTCACGTCAAAATTTGTTCTTACCTGTCCCTCAGGGGCACCTGGGAAGGCGGAGGAGTTTTCAACAATCGGAGGTTGAGAGGAGGGAGGCTTTACAGTCAGGTGTAGGCCTGGCTCCTCTGGGAAGACCACAGAGCATTGGGGGAGGGGGTGGGAGGAACCATGAGCAGACCCCCATCCATATCTCATAATATCCCCTCTCGGAGTCCAGCTCTGGAGGGAGGGGAAACACGGGGAGGATGACATGGGGTGGCCTGAGAGGTCTGCTGGGTCCTGGGCTCAGCATCCCAGGACACAGGTTCACTTCCAGTTTTGTAACTCACAGGCTGTCACCCAGACTCTAGTTTGTCCTGAATCCAGGAAGAGCCCAGTGCCTCCGGGATTTTAGTTCTCATCTTCATCTGCTTCTCAGGGGTTCCAGACACAGATGCTCCCTTCGGGGATGGCTCAGTTTTTGTCATGGTGCTGCCCAGTAAGTGGTTCATACAGTGTGCATGAAAGTCATCTGAAGAGCAAAACTGAAAATTAGAATCAACTTAAAAAAGCCATGAGTGATAAAAACAAACTGTACTGTAAGAGTCTGTAACATATGATATACACAACATAGAATCCAGTGCAACGGTTTTAAAACTGTAGAGATCTCTATGTACCAACATAAAAGGACATCCAAGACATATTGCTGAGTGAAAAAAAGCAGGTTGCAGAATGATTCCTACAAGCTTACACTATGGGGGTAGGGGGAGAAAACAGAAACTGGTATATGCATCTATGGAAATACTTAGGGGAAAAAGTCCACAAGAATCTAATAAGCTGATAACAATGGTTGCTTCCAGGGCCCTGGGGAAATGATTAGGACAGGCAAGGAGGATCAAATGGGAATTTAGCATTATCTGTAATGTCTTGGAATTTTTTAAGGGGGGAAGTATTTATTCATTTCTTCTGTAAGTAAGAGTTATTAATAAAAGCATTTCATGTAATTGGATTTCCATATGGAAAAAATGTCCATCTTGACCCCTAGCTCACCTCAGACACACAAAAATCGATCCCATACGGATCAAATATCCAAATGTCAAAGGTCTAATAATAAAGCCTTTAAAAGAAAACATAGGAGAATATCTTCAAGAGGTTGAGGTAGGCAATTTTTTAAAAAACTAGACACAAAAGGCATTCACTATAAAGGAGAAAACCAATAAGTTAGACTCCATTAAATCAAGGTACCTTCAAAGGGAGGGTTTCTGCTCACAATATAATGCTGACAGCTGGCTTGTAAAAGTGGAGAGAGAGACAGAGGTGGAAAATCAGCCTTTTGTAACAATTATAGTAAAGATTGGTTCAGGTAAGAATCTTCAGTGGATGCTAAATCTAGGGGAAATTTTGATGAGAAGCAGAATAGTTGGCATAGTCTTAAAGTATATCCCCATAGGTTGCTCATTAGTTTCAAAGAAAAATATCATAACTATACAGTGGGGAAACCAGACACCACCTTGACCAAATGATCAAAATTAACGTCATTAACGAGGAGCAGAGGGAAATTGTGAGGCTCCAGATGTGAGACCAGTAGAAGGACACAACGTCATTCATATACTATTCCAGCCGGTGGTGCCGTATTTCCTCTAATAACAAAAAAATATCAGACAAACAAAAATGAGGGGCGTTCTATTTAAAAGGGAAGAGGGGCAGGAGCTGTATTCTTCAAAATGTCAATGTAATAAAAGACAAAGAAAGGCTATGGAAATGTTTCAGATTAAAGGAGACTAAAGAGACATGACGACTAAGAACAATACCTGACCTGGATGAGATTCTGTATTCAGAGTGGGGGATGCTATAAAGGGCATCAATAGATCAACTGGAAAAGAAATGGAATACAGATAGTACAGTAGATAGAAATAGTGTATCAGTGCTAAATTGACTGAAGTGGAAATAGATGTAGTAATCATGTAAGGGACTTTTCTAAAGAAATATACACTTAAACACTGAACCATTGGGGAGTAAAGATTGTCATGTATGTAACTTGCTCTCACATGGTTCAGAAAAGTATTGTGCATGTGTATGCACGCATGTGTGGGTCTAGAGAAAGAGGGTATGTGGCAAGAAGAGTACAAATGATAAAACTAATGAGGTAAAGTGCTACCAAATGTGGATCCAAGTAAAAGCTATACTAGAACTTTTGTACTAATTTTATTCTTGTAACTATTCTGCAAATTTGAAAAAGAAATTCTTTAAATTTAAAATTAGAAAGTAAAACAGCAAGTCACAATATGGAAGAAGTCATTTGCAATGTAGAAGACCAAGAAAAAACTCATAACCTGAACATAAAAGAATTCCTCCTGACAAATCAAAAACAGATAAATTATCCACTACAAAAATGGACAAAAGACTTGAATAAGCACTTTACAAATGATATTCAGGTGCTCAGCTTCATCAGTCATCAGAGAAATGCATATTAAAACTATAATATCACATTGCCATATACCCACTAGAATGGCCAAAATAAAAAAGAAAGACAATGCCAAGTGTGTAGAGTGACTGAAACTCTTGTCACTGCTAGTGGGAATGTAAATTAGTACAATCCTTTAGGAAAGAGCTTAGTAGTGTATTAGTTATCTGCTGCTGTGCAGCTAATTAACCCGAAATTTAGTGGCTCAAAACAACAAACATTGCTCTCTCCACCCCAGGTCACCGCAGCCTCCGCGCTTTCGGGCCTAGTAGCCTGAAGCCAAAAAAAAAAAGAGAGAGAAAAAAAACCCAACCAAAACCTCAATGAGGTACCACTTTACACCAGTCAGAATGGCTGCAATCCAAAAACCTACAAGCAATAAATGCTGGAGAAGATGTGGAGAAAAGGGAACCCTCTTACACTGTTGGTGGGAATGCAAACTAGTATAGCCACCTTGGAAAACAGTGTGGAGATTCCTTAAAAAGCTGCAAATAGACCTGCCATATGACCCAGCAATCCCACTGCTGGGCATATACACCAAGGAAACCAGAATTGAAAGAGCCACGTGTACCCCAATGTTCATCGCTGCATTGTTTACAATAGCCAGGACATGGAAACAACCTAGATGCCCATCAACTGATGAATGGATAAGAAAGCTGTGGTACATATACACAATGGAATATTACTCAGCATTAAAAAAAAATTCATTTGAATCAGTTCTACTCAGGTGGACGGAACTGGAGCCTATTATCCAGAGTGAAGTAAGCCAGAAGGAAAAACAACAATACAGTATACTGACGCATATATATGGAATTTAGAAAGACGGTAACGAGAACCCTGCATGCGAGACAGCAAAAGGAACGCAGATGTATAGAACAGACTCGTGGACTCTGTGGATGAGGGCAAGGGTGGGACGATATGGGAGAATGGCATTGAAACATGTTAATTATCATACGTGAAATCAATGGCCAGCCCAGGGTTGATGCTCGGGGCTGGGGCACCAGGATGACCCAGGGAGAGGGAATGGGGAGAGAGGAGGGAGGGGCATTCTGGAGGGGGAGCATATGGAAACCCATGGCGGTTTCATGTCATTGTATGGCAAAACCAACACAATAAAGTAAAGAAAATTTAAAAAAAATAAATAAATAAAAAATAAAGTATATAGAACAGTAAAAAAAAAAAACCAGCAAACATGTATCGCTGTTGGCTGGGCAAGAAGCCTCCCTCGGTCTACTGCTGCATGGGCCTCTTCAAGGGATAACTCTCAACATGGCAACTAGATTTTCTCAGAGTAAGCAAGAGAGCAAGAGAAGGCACGTAAGACAGAGCTGAGGGCTTTTCATGGTCTAATCTCAGACCTCCCATTACTTCTGCCATATTCTATTGTTAGAGGTGAGTCAATAAGTTCAGCCCCACCCAAAGGGAGGAGGTCACTCAAGGGTGTTGCATTAGCTGTTGTATTAGTTGCATTAGCTCAGGCTGCCATAACTAAATATCTGCAGGAGGGGTGTGGGGGATAATGGTTCACAATTGTATACATGTGTCAGAATTTATCCAGTTGGACACACTAAATATGTGCAGTTTGTGTGCATGCTTAGTCACTTTAGTCATGTCCGACTCTTTGCGACCACATGGACTGTAGCCCTCCAGGCTCCTCTGTCCATGGGATTCTCCAGGCAAGAATACCGGAGTGGGTTGCCATGCCCTCCTCCAGGTGTTCTTCCCAACCCAGGAATCAAACTCTTGCCTCCTGCATCTCCTGCATTGCAGGCAGATTTTTTACTGCTCAGTCATCAGAGAAGCCCTACTGTCAATTATACCCCAATAAAACAGTTGGAGAAGAAAAAGGAGGAAAAGAAAGAAGAGGAGGAGAAATAATTAAATTTAGTAAATTTGCAGGATAGAAAATCAATATACAAAAGCCAATTGCATTTCTATACACTAACAAACTATTCAAAAGAGAAATTAAGAATACATTGCCATTTACAGTTGCATCAAAAAGGAAAAGTACCTAGAAATAGTCAAAGAGGTGAAAAGCTGTACACTGGCAACTATAAGACAGTGATGAAAGAAACTGAAGAAGGCAGAAATAAATGGAAAGAGATTCTATGCTCATGGACTGAAAGAATTGATATTGTTAAAATGTCCATACTATCCAAATCTCTATGGCATTTTTCACGGGAATTTTTTTAAGAAAACAATCTAAAATTTGTGTGAAGCCACAAAAGACTCTGAACAGTCAAAGCAATCTTGAGAAAGAACAAAACTGAAGGAATCACTTTTCCTGATTAGAAACTATATTATAACATTTTAGGAATCAAAACAGTATGCTATTATCATAAAAACAGACACACAGATCCATAAGACAAAACTGAGAGCCCAAAAATAAACTCATGCATAAATTGTCAGTTAACTTACAACAAAGGAGCCACGAATATACAATGGGTAAAGACTAGTCTCTTCAATAACCAGTGTTGGGAAACCTGGGCAGCCACATGCAAAAGAATGTAACTGGACCCATATTCACAAAAATCAACTCAAAATGAATTAAAGAATTTGATTCAGGACCTGAAACCATAAAACTCATAGACAAAAGCATAGACAGCAAGCTCTTTGACCTTTTGGCAATGATTTTTGTTGGACTTGACACTAAAAATAAAAGCAATAAAGTGAAAATAAACAAGTGGAAAAGTGAAAATAAGCATTACACTAAAAAGTGTCTGTACAGGGACTTCCCTGTAGAGTGATTAAGACTTTGTCTTCTAATGCAGGGGGTGCAGATTCAATCCCTGATCAGGAAACTAAGATCCCACATGCCTCACAATTAGAAAACCAAAATATAAAACAGAAGCAATAACATAACAACTTCAAAACTGTAAAAATGGCTCATATCAAAAAAGTCTTTAAAAAAAATAAAATTAAAAAAAATTTTAAAACTTCTGTGCAACAAAGGAAACCATCAACAAATCAGAAAGGCAACTAACAGAATGGTAGAAAATATTTGAAAATCATAAATCTGATAAGAGATTAATATCCAAAATATATAAAGAACTTATACAATTCAAAAGTAAAAAATCCAATTAAAAATAGAAAGAGGATCTGAATGGAGATTTTTTTCAAAGGAGACATACAAATGGCCAACAGGTACATGAGAAGGTGCTCAGCATCACTGATCATCAGGGAAATGCGAATCAAAACCATAATGAGATATTGCTTCATGGCTATTATCAAAAAGGCAAGAGGAAAGGGAAACATTTTACACCACTGGTGAAAATGTAAACAAGTGTAGCCACTATGGAAAACAGTATAGAGAATCCTTTTAAAAATTAAGAATAAAACTACCATCAGTTCTCAGTTTGGTCACTAAGTCATATCCGACTCTTTGTGACCCCATGGACTGCAGCACGTCAGGCCTCCCTGTCCATCACCAACTCGCAGAGTTTACCCAAACTCACGTCCATTGAGTTGGTGATGCCATCCAACCATCTCATCCTCTGTCGTCACCTTCTCCTCCCACCTTCAATCTTTCCCAGCATCAGGGTCCAATGAAAAGACCACCTTTTGCATCAGGTGGCCAAAGTATTGAAGTTTCAGCTTTAGCATCAGTCCTTCCAATGAATATTCAGGACTGATTTCCTTTAGGATTGACTGGTTGGATCTTCTTGAAGTCCAACGAACTCTCAAGACTCTTCTCCAACACCACAGTTCAAAAGCATCAATGCTTTGGTGCTCAGCTTTCTTCAAGGTCCAACTCTCAAATCTATATGACTACTGGAAAAACCATAACCTTGACTAGATGGACCTTTGTTGCCAAAGACATTAGTCTCTGCTTTTCAATACGCTGTCTAGGTTGGTCATAACTTTCTTCCAAGGAGTAAGCGTCTTTTAATTTCATGGCTGCAATCACCATCTGCAGTGATTTTGGAGCCCAGAAAAATAAAGTCTGCTGCTGTTTCCACTGTTTCCCCATCTATTTGCCATGAAGTGATGGAACCTGAAGTCATGATCTTAGTTTTCCAAATGTTGAGCTTTAAGCCAACTTTTTCACTCTCTTCTTTCACTTTCATCAAGAGGCTCTTTAGTTCTTCTTCACTTTCTGCCATGAGGGTAGTGTCTTCTCCATATCTGAGGTTATTGATATTTCTCCCAGCAATCTTGATTCCAGCTTCTGTTTCATCCAGTCCAGCATTTCTCATGATGTACTCTGCATATAAGTTAAATAAGCAGGATGACAATATACAGCCTTGACGTACTCCTTTTCCTATTTGGAATCAGTCTGTTGTTCCATGTCCAGTTCTAACTGTTGCTTACTGACCTGCATATAAATTTCTCAAGAGGTAGGTCAGGTGATCTGGTATTCCCATCTCTTGAAGAATTTTCCATAGTTTGTAGTGATCCACATAGTCAAAGGCTTTAGTGTAGTCAATAAAGCAGAAATAGATGTTTTTCTGGAACTCTCTTGCTTTTTTGATGACCCAGTGGATGTTGGTAATTTGATCTCTGGTTCCTCTGCCTTTTCCAAAACCAACTTGAACATCTGGAAGTTCACGGTTCACATATTGTTGAAGCCTGGCTTGGAGAATTTTGAGCATTACTTCACTAGCGTGTGAGATGAACGCAATTATGCAGTAGTTTGAGCATTCTTTGGCATTGCCTTTCTTTGGGATTGGAGTGAAAACTGACCTTTTCCAGTGCTGTGGTCACTGCTGAGTTTTCCAAATATGCTGGCACATTGAATGCAGCACTTTCACAGCATCATCTTTTAGGATTTGAAATAGCTCCACTGGAATTCCATCACTTCCACGAGCTTTGTTCCTAGTGATGCTTCCTAAGGCCCGATTGACTTCACATTCCAGAATGTCTGGCTCTAGGTGAGTGATCACGCCATCTTGCTTATTTGGGTCATGAAGATCTTTTTTGTATAGTTCTGTGTAGTTTTGCCACCTCTTCTTAATATCTTCTGTTTCTGTTAGGTTCATACCATTTCTGTCCTTTATTGAGCCCTTCTTTGCATGAAATGTTCCCTTGGTATCTCTGATTTTCTTGAGGAGATCTCTAGTCTTTCCCATTCTATTGTTTTCCTCTATTTCTTTGCACTGATCACTGAGGAAGTCTTTCTTATCTCTCCTTGCTATTCTTTGGAACTCTGCATTCAAACGGGTATATTTTTCCTTTCTCCTTTGCTTTTCACTTCTCTTCTCTTCACAGCTATTTGTGAGGCCTCCTCAGACAGCCATTTTGCTTTTTTGCATTTCTTTTTCTTGGGGATGATCTTGATCCGTGTCTCCTGTACAGTGTCATGAACCTCCATCCATAGTTCATCAGGCATTCTGTCTATCAGATCTAGTCCCTTAAATCTATTTCTCACTTCCACTGTATATTCATAAGGGATTTGTTTTCCATCATACCTGAATGGTCTAGTGGTTTTCCCTATTTTCTTCAATTTAAGTCTGAATTTGGCAATAAGAAATTTATGATCTGAGCCACAGTCAGCTCCCCAATCTTGTTTTTACTGACTATATACAGCTTCTACATCTTTGGCTGCAAAGATTATAATCCATCTGATATTGGTGTTGACTATCTGGTGATGTCCATGTGTAGAGTCTTCTCTTGTGTTGTTGGAAGAGGGTGCTTGCTATGACTAGTGTGTTCTCTTGGCAAAACTCTATTAGCCTTTGCCCTGCTTCATTCTGTACTCCAAAGCAAAATTTGCCTGTTATTCCAGGTGTTTCTTGACTTCCTACTTTGGCATTCCAGTCCCCTAAAATGAAAAGGACATCTTTTGGGAGTGTTAGTTCTAGAAGGTCTTGTAGGTCTTCACAGAACCGTTCAGCTTCTTCAGCATTACTGGTTGGGGCATAAACTTGAATTATTGTGATACTGAATGGTTTGCCTTGAAAACAAACAGAGATCATTCTGTCATTTTTGAGATTGCATCCAAGTACTGCATTTTGGACTCGTTTGTTTACTATGATGGCTACTCCATTTCTTCTAAGTGATTCTTGCCCCCAATACTAGATATAATGGTCATCTGAGTTAAATTCACCCATTCCAGTCCATTTTAGTTTGCTGAGTCCTAAAATGTCGATGTTCACTCTTGGCATCTCCTGTTTGACCACTTCCAATTTTCCTTGATTCATGGACCTTACATTCCAGGTTCCTATGCAATATTGCTCTTTACAGCATCAGACCTTGCTTCTACCACCAGTCACATCCACAACTGGGTGCTGGTTTTGCTTTGGCTCCATCCCTTCATTCTTTCTGGAGTTATTTCTCCACTGATCATCAGTAGCATATTGGGCACCTACCGACCTGGGGAGTTCATCTTTCAGTGTTCTATCTTTTTGCCTTTTCATACCGTTCATGGGGTTCTCAAGGCAAGAATACCGAAGTGGTTTGCCGTTCCCTTCTCCGGTGGACCACATTTTGTCACTACCATATGACATGTTGAACTACCATATGATCCAGCAATCTCACTTCTGGGTATATATCTAAATGAAATGAAAACAAGATATCTAAGATATCTGCCCTCTTATGCTTATTGCAGTATATGGGACTTCCCCAGTAGTGTGGTGGTAAAGAATCCACCTGCAAATTCAGGAGATGCAGGAGACTTAGGTTCAATCCCTGGGTTGGGAAGATCCCCTGGAGGAGGAAATGACAACCCCACATCAGTATTCTTGCCTGGAAAATCCCAGGGACAGAAGGGCCTGGAGGGCTATAGTCCATGGGTCGAAAAGAGTAGGACATGACTAAGCAACTGAGCACACGTACACGTTCACTGAAGTATTATTTAGAGAAGCCAAGATAAGGAAGCAACCTCAGTGTCCATCATCAGATGACTAGATAAAGAAGATGTGGTACATTATACAAAAATATCATTCAGCCATGAGAAAGCAGGAAATCTTGACATTTGCAACAACATAGATGAAACTTGAAGACATTATGCTAACTGAAATAAGCCAGACAGAGAAAGACAGATCCTGCATATTATTACTTATATGTGGAATCTTTGATAAAAACTAGGGAAAAAGTCACATTCATGGAAACAGAGTGGAAAAGTGGTTGCCAAAGGTTGGGGAGTGGAATAAATTAGGGAGAGACTGATAAAAGTGTATACGCTTTCAGTGTAAGATGAATAAGTTCTGAAGATCTGTTGTATAACTTGGTGACTATAGTTGATAACAGGCTTCCCTGGTAGCTCAGCCGTGAAGAATCCACCTACAATGAAGGAGATGCAGGAGACACAGTTTCCATCCCTGGGTTGGGAAGCTCCCCTGGAAAAGGAAATAGCAAACCACTCCAGTATTCTTACGTGGAGAATTCCATGGAAAGAGGAGCCTGGCAGGCTATAGTCCATGGGGTTGCAAAGAGTTGGACACAACTGAAAAACTGAGCATACACAGACACACACACACACACACACACACACACACATAGTTGATAACACTGAATTGTGTGATTGAAATTTGCTAAAAGAATAGAATTTAAATGTCTTCATACACAAAAAGAAGATAAATATGGGATGTGATGGATGTGATAATTAACTAGGAGGGGGAATGCTTTCACAATCTATGTGTATATCACATCACCAAGATGTACATTTTAAATATCTTAAAAGTTTCTTTGTCAATTATACCTCAGCATAGCTGGAGGGGGGAAAAAGAAAGGAAAGTCCAGAAGAAGAAACTGACTTGTCCAAGGTCTGTCAGAGAATTCTAATAGAGTCTTGACCTCAAATCTCCTGTCTCCCTAGCCACATCGTGGTTTTCAATCCAAAGGGAAAGCTTCAAGGACCTTTGAGTTTTGGTGTGTTAACTGGCCATAGAGAGGGCTGAGCTCTATCCCCAGAGAGCTATGGAGACTACGAGTTAGTTTTGTTGTTGTTGTTTTATTAAGCTTGTTTTTTCTTTTTCTTAAATTGAAATATACTTTGTCTACAGTGTTGTGTTAACTTCAGGTATATAGCAACGTGATTCAATTATATGCATATATATAATGAATATATATGTATATATTTATTTTTTCAGACTCTTTTCTATTGTAGTTTATTACAAGATACTGAATATAGGCTCTTGGCACTGGCCTTGACTTGGCTTCTTCTCCATGACAGACTCACCAAGGGCGGTTCGGGTGATGGCATGTGAACTCGCTGCCTTCCTTTCCCAGATCCAGTTTCCTCTGCCAGTGAGTGGTGACAGAGCACCTGTGTGCCAAGTACCATGCTGGATGCTGAAAAGCAGGAAGAAAAGGGCATCACCCCATCCTCTGGGAACTCTAAGTCCAGTGGAGTGCAGGGACCCCAACCAGATCCCTACAATGGAGTGATGGAAAAGTAGGGGTGCTCAGTTCAGACTGGACACTGCTTCCGGGAGGACATAGTGCCCTGCGTGGCTTTGTCTCCCCGCTTGGAGGCCCCACTTTCACTTCTGCTGTCCCCCTCCCCCACCCCTCTCCTGGCCACCCCACTTCCTGGCCCAAGTGTTTCTCCAACCCAAATCCCTTGCCTCTCTTCTCCTCAGAGCACCTGACATGGGCTGCCTTTTCAACTTTGCTGGAAGTTAGGCAGAACAAAGAATACCGGAAGGTTACGTGTCTGTGTGTTAGTCACTCAGTTGTGTCTGCAGATTCTTTACCATCCGAGCCACCAGGGAAGCCCACGGAAGGCTAGATGCCACAGAAGAATATTTTGATCCCGTCATGGGCAGCAACACAACCCCAAGTGCCTCCTTGTCCCCCAGAATCTCAGGCATTGCAGCCATTCCTCCCTCTCCATGCGGATGCCCATCCCTTCCTGCTGGTATGCTCTGGGCAAATGGCTTTTATCAGAAATAAGAGGGTCTAATCAGAAATGGATCTCTCATCTTACCCTCTCCCACAACCTCAGAAGCTCCAATATCTCCACCCAACTCCCAAGAACTGGTCAAGGTTCTTCTCCTACGCAGGCATTTCCAGAAAACTTTCACAGAGGAGAATGGGGAGGAGGGCTTCGGAAGAGAAGGAAGGACGGCAGTGTGTGGAATCCAGAGGGGGTACCATATTGGGAGATAAAAGGGCCCATAAGACTCTCTCCTTCCATATGCCCCATTGGCAAATCTCCCTCACCCTCATGATACCGTTTAATCCTACAATATCTTTAAATTAAAGAGGCAGGAAGTGTCTCAAAGGGACGAGATAACATGCCTAAAGGAGAGAAAATAAATATATGTTGAGCAGGGTCCATTGGGACTGCAGTAGACAGAATAACGCCCCCCAGGTGTCCACATTCTAATCCCCAAAACCGGTGAAATATGTTCCCTTACATGGCAAAAGGGACTTTGCAGATGTGATTAAGTTAAGGATTTTGAGATGGGGAGATTATCCTGGATTATCCGGGTGGGCCCAATGTAATCACAAGGGTCCTTGTAAATGAAAAGAGAGACAGGAGAGCTGGAATCAGAGTGAGGCAGGGCAAGAAAGACTTCACTGGCCCTTGGTGGCTGTGAAGACTGGGAGGGGGGGCCACAGAGACAAGGAATGCAGTGGCCTCCAAAGCTGGGAAAGGCAAGGAAACGCATTCCCTCCTGGAGTCTCCAGAAAGGAAGAGAGTCTAGCCAATAGCTTGAATTCAGCCCAGAGAGACTCATGTTTGACTTGTGACCTCCTAAACTGTTAAGATAAAGAATGTGCGTGGTTTAAAGCCACTAAATGTGTGGCAGTTTGTGACAACAGACTGTACCTCATCCAAGTACCTCACAGAGGGCAAGGAGTCCACCCACAACACAGCCTGTGGTGGTCCCTGCAACCTCATGAGCGGACATGACGCCCCTTTCATGGATGAGGGTGCTGAGGCTCGTGCAGGCTCCACACCACCAGCTTGCTTTAGGTCTGGGCTCCTCAGAAGCAGAGCTTGAGGCAAAGGTCTGGGTTCCTGACTTGCTGAGGGAGCTCTTTTCACACTAAGCCAGAGGACTGAGAAAAGCAGTGGAGGAAATGAAAAGAGGAGGGTGGGGTCTCGGGGCAGGGACACCTTTGACCTGGTGTATGGATTGTGCTGGAACATAAATCAGTCAAGAAAGAGACCACACTCCCAGCAAAGGGCTCAGCCCTCTTACCCCACGTTGACTTGTCATTGGTTGGCTGATGGCTCGTCCTGAGGAGTGGCTGGGATCACCCCCCTCTCTGCAGACAGGGCAGCTGTGAGCAGTCAGCAGCCCACACCCACGCAGCTGCTGATGAACGAGTCACAATAGCGTCCACACAGGTCTTGCCGTGGGCCCTCTCCTGCAGGAGGAGTAGAGAGACAGCGGACAGATCTATGGGGGTGGGGGGTACCAGACAGCCAAGTGCACCATTCATTGCATGCAGGAGGAGCAGCGGTGCCTTGAGCCAGAGACATGCACCCAGGCCTACAAGGTGCAAGGCCCAAGGTGGGGGTCCCCACACGCCCAGGCCTCCCCTCCCAGAGCACCACCCAGCCCGCTGCCTCCAGGGAGCAGGAGCCGCTTCCCAGGAACCTGCAGTGTCAGCAGCACCCCAGTTCCCCCTCCCTCCCCAGATCCGATTCTCTGAGGAAATTGGATGTTAATAGTGTTCACAGTTCTCTCTTTTCCTTCTCCTTCCCCTCCCCTCCTTCTTTCTGAGCCTGTCCCTGGAGCTATTAATATCCAACTTGAACTAAACCACCTAAACTGTATTTCAACTTCCCCGTTTTATTCCCCACAAGCCAGACTATTTCTCCACTGGTGGTGATGGGGACCGGGGTCCTACTCTATCCAGGCCCTGTGCTCTGACGGCTGGTGATACAGAACACCATTACCAGGTCTAGGAGGAAACCGAGAGCTTTCTTTTCTGTATGTTTTATGTGCTGGCGGCTCCTGCTCCCATCAGGGACATTGGCACACATTTCACAGGCCGGCCTAATGGAGCAGAAATGTGTTCTCCTAGCGAAGCCAGGGCCCAGCCACGGGGAGCACTGGGAGGGTCTTGGTCCATCAGCCACTTGCTGTGGTCTGCGGCCCAGGACCACCTGATCCTCCTGTTGTTCCCGTTGTCAGGGAAAAGGAGGGAATCATGGGTAAGAGGATGTCAGGGCAAGGTCTGGAAGTCTGTCCAGAGGACCAGCAAGGTTTCACCTGCCATTGGGAGAGGGATCTGCCGTCTCTCATGTCTTACCCCCCTTTTGAGGGTCCTGGGAGGAGCAGCGGGGTCCTGTCAGTTCATAGGAGGGGAAACCCCTGCCCAGATGAACCTCAGGCCTTGCCTGTGGACATCAGTACAGGTCAGGGGTGAGGCTGGGGTCTCCTGACTCACAAGCCCCGCCCCACCCCAGGCTCCAGTCCCCAACTCAGGCCAAGCTGCCTGTCCCTCACCTTGCCCTCCCTCCCAGACCAGCAGTCACTGGGGTATGTGCTTCCCCACTGGCCTCCTGGCCCAGAACTCCAGCTCCTCACCTTCATGCCAGGGAGCAGGTGGAGACAAGAGTCGACTTCAACCCCTCCCCATGTCACAGGGTCCCTCTTCTAGCCCAGGCTCACAGCCCTAGAAATAATCCTGGAGCCCACTTTGTCCCAGAGGCAGGCCGACATCACTCCTGAGTGAAGTTTGTCAGTGGCTGAACTGCCTGGAACAAAGAGGCCCAGGAAGACGAGACCCTCAGAGAGCCGTGGGTTTGGCTGACAGCCACGGAGCACTCGGCCAAGGTGACCAGCACAGCAGGTGCCTGGCCATTTAGTTACCGAAGTGACCGCTCCTGGGGCGCTCTTGCTGGGTGCCACACACTATGCAGGGGGTACTACCTGAGGCATCTTGCAAGTGTGCACATCAGCTCTACCAATTCAAGGGAAATATCCCTGTTTTATAGGCCAGAGAACAGTCTCCACGTGCGAATGCCCATATGGTCTCATTGCATCTTCTTAGCCCCTGGAGGTCTTTCAGCAGAGAGGAGGCACCTCCATTCCCTGAAGATGATGATGAGGTTCAGAGAGGCTAGGCAACTCACTCAGGGTCCCTCAGCACTGACAAGTTCAGATCTGTGCGGGACCCATCCCTGGCCTGTGTGAGCCCAGGGCCTGGGCTGTTTCTACACGGCTCCCCTTGAGGAGGTGGGGCAGAAGGTGGGGCTTATCTGTCTGGGACAGGCTCTGCACACCAGACATTGGCCAGGGAAGCCTGAGGTCCCTCCCCCAACACCGTCCACAGACAGCCTCTGCCAAACAACTAACCAATAGGACACTTTGCCCTGGGAAGGGAAAAGCCCCACCCCAGCCCTGCCCAGGACACTGCTTCCCAGAGTGTGTAATGGGGACAACTGCATCCTCTCGTGAGCATCCACTGAGCACATATTCCTGCCAGATACCATGCTAGTTTGAGAACGCATGGCAGAGCCCACTGAAGTGCCCCAGCCCAGCCTCATTCCCTCGGGATCTGGTCATCTTTCCACCCCACTGCAAACTGCTCTGTTTCACACACATGCGCACGGGTGCATACGCTCTGTCTGTGCACTCATTCTCACATAAGCATGTGCCTACACACACGCGCTTGCACACATACACACACACACTCAGCCTTCCCTTAACTAGGTCAAGCCCTCCAGCCAAAGTGAGGATGAACAGAACAGATGGAGGGATGTGGTGGCTCAGCCGACCGAGCCCTGGAAGTAGAGGACATAGAGGAGAGACGGAGAGGGGACAGGGAGGGCGTGGGCTGCAGGCAGGAGCAGCAGCCTCGGGGCCAGCAGCACCCACCACAGAGGGCCCTGAGTGTGAATCTGACATCAGAAAGGCCAGGCCCAGGCAGCCCTGCAGCAGCGTAGATATGGCTCGAGGGGGCAGATGAGGTTGAGAGTCAACATTTCAGAATGTGAGGCCCTGGAGAAGGCTCACAGACCTGCTCTGAGCCTCCATTTCCCCATCTGTAAAATGGGGATGCTGACTGTTGATATCTGATGGGATGACTGTAGAGATGACATGAGACGGAGTGTAGGGTGTGGAAGGACGTCGGGTGTATAAGGTGTGTGTTGGGTGGTTATAACTGCTCTGCTTCCACCCTGCCTGTGACCATGAACACAGGCGAAGCATGCACTCCGGTATAGGGGGGCAAGAAGCCCCCAAAGGTCTCATTGCCCAGAAACATCTCCCCTGAGGCCCCCCAAGTCCTTTAAAGCAAATTAGGGCATTGTCTCCAGAAGATTTCTATTGAAATGCACATCAGCTCCTGGGAAGGTCCTCTCATTCTCTCTTTAGCGAGACTAGTCATTAGGCTTGGTCAGTTGGAGGGCTGACTTTGATTTTAGAGAAAAGTATACAGGGACGCATAGGAGAATGTGATCTGGAGGAAGAGCCCAGGACCATCCAGGGACAGATGAGAACAGCCTGCAGGGAAAGGCTGAGTGGCACAGGGTTGGGCTCAGGATGGAAAAATGTGGTAGAGTCCAAGGCAGCAATTTTCAGTGTGGTTTTTTTTTTCGACAGAATGCTGTTTTCATATATTTTACCCAGAAATAAAATACAGATCAAAGAGGAGGGAGTAGTCCTGACTCAGATGGAGCTGGGGAGAAGGAGGCAAAGACTTGATCACTCAGCCCCCCCACCCCCCATTGCCCTCCTCGTCACCCCCAGGATGTCCCTCTAAGCCTTCGAGTCCCCAGGAACCCAGTCAGCAAATCACCTGTCTTTGTGTAAAGAGCAGTGACCAGAAGTTATTTCAGGCCATTTTAACTGTGAGTCTCTAAGGTCACTCCCAGCTGTGACATTCTAGGTGATCTGAGGAGGGGAACAAGGGAAGGTGGCCAGGAACAATCTCTACTGCTGAGTGAGGGCCCTGCAGAAGTCATGTGACCAGGGTGGAATCAGCCAGGCTTTGGGATCACACTTCCTTCTCCTCTAGCCCTGACACTGAGCTCAAACACAGACTTCTAGGGTTGATGCCCAAGAGTGGATGAGAGGGAGCAAACCATGAGGTGTGGGTTCTGTCCAAGGAGGGCCCACAATCCCCCACTCATCAAAACCCTCCTCTCATGTATCTGATGGTTTCCTTCCTGTATCATGTCCACATGGGGTCAGCGGATGGATGTCATCTGGTCTGGGGTCAGCAGCCTGAGCCACATCCACTGTGTTCATCACTTCCCGGCAGAGCCCCCCTCCCCGCCCCGCCCCGCCAGGCCATCAGGAAGCATTATCACATTTTCTCTTCATAAGAAACCCTGGGGGGACAGCAGGGCAGAGATAGGCATCCCTCTTGTAAAGCTGGGAGAAGGCAGGCTCAGTGAGATGAACGAACTCACCAAGGTCAAGCCTGGCAGAGCCATACCTATGACCAGGTCTCCTCCCTCATGTGACCCCCATGGGGTTCAGCTGCCCACCCTGCAAGGCTCTGCTGTGGGGGCAGGTGGAGAGATGCCCAGGCTTCCTTCTGGAGGGTGGTGGAGGCACAAACCTGAGATTGGCGAGAGAGCACCGGGGCTTAAGGGGAAGCAAAGACCCGGACCCATCCTGGGCACTCAGCACTGTTCTGCCATTCAAGAGAGTGATTGGCACCCAGTAAGTGGGTCAGAGGTGGACAAAAGCCCCTGCTGCAGTTGAGCCTGCATGACCCAGTCCCTCCCTAAAGGCAAGGCCTGTAATACAGCTCTGGGCTCCCAGACTAGAGGCTCTGGCCTCCAGAGCGGAGGAAGAACTGAGATCTGATGCAGACAGGAAGGGCTTCCCAGGTGGCACTAGTGGTAAAGAACCCACCTGCCAGTACAGGAGCTAAGAGACTCGGGCTCGATCCCTGGGTCAGGAAGATCCTTTAGAGGAGGGCATGGCAACCCACTCTAGTATTCTTGCCTGGAGAATCCTATGGACAGAGGAGCCTGGTAGGCTACAGTCCATGGGGTCGCAATGAGCGGGACACGACTGAAGCGACTTTGCGCACACACATACAGAAGGGGACACAGACACAAGCACTTCGCTAGGTCCTAATCTCACCCTGCAGGGCTGCGTGGAAATAAAGGTGGAAATAAAGGAGCCCTTGTAGGAGCCTCAGATCCAGGGTCTGGAGCAAGACTTGGAAGGAGGAGGGAGGGGGTGGGGGAGGATAACACGCTGTCCTGTCAAAGGGTAGGGCTTCAGCAGGGACTCAGTGTTGGCAGAAGGACTGCAAAGAAGATGATGGTGCCATCCACCATCTGAGCCTGCATCCTTCTCTCAAATCCCCCGCGCTGGCCTGTGAAGCTCAAACGGCCCCTGCCTCCAGACCCCCTTGTAGAGTCTTCTCTGCATCCTTGGCTGTATTGTCTCCCTGGCCCGTCCCTCCTCCTCTCCCACTGATTCAATTATTTATCCAGTTGAGTTCTCAGCATTGGAGTTAATCTCTTTCTCCTCTCAGCAACTCCCAACCTCCCGTCCTCACAAGTCTGGGGTGGGGGAGAAGCGCTGGCGGGTTCCATGCGGTGTTGATTAGAGTACTGATTGTACTGCAGCCCTCAGAGTCCTCGCCCAGGCCCTCGTCAGTGCTAGGTGATGCAGACTGGAGACTGGGCTCGGGGCTGGGTCCAGAGCCTGGGTCCAGACCAGAAGGCGCCCAGAGCAGTTCCCCAAGGTGTGAGGAGGGGCAGGGCCAAGTCAGGCCTGGCAGTCTTCAGTGCCCTCAGCAGGGTGCTGAGGGCTTATTGCCACTTCTAACCCTGGGTGTCTCATTCCTCCTGCCTCTTGTTCCTCCGAACTCGCTCCTCTCTGCTCTCTGGCCTGTTGATTCTCCGCTGCCTTTTCCTGGTGCTTCTGGCTGACAGCAGTCCCATCACTGATGGACTGCCTCCCCCATGCTAGTCCTCTGCTCAAGGTTCTCCATTTTCATGGCTGCCCAGTGAGGTTCGCATCCTCTTTCCTACCTGCAGAAGCTGAGCCTCACAGAGGTCAGGTGAGGTCAGGCTGCTAAGTGGAGGAGGGGCAAGGTCTGGATGTCATTTTCCACCAGGCTGCACTACTCCCCTAGCATTAATGAGCCACTGTGTGCCAGGGACACTCTCTCTCTCGCTGGCAACCTGTATTCATCTTGTGATGCAGAGGTTCGTTATCCTCATTTTACAGGTAACAACACTCAAGCAACTTGTCTCCGGACTGCACAACTAACAAGTGTCAGTGGCAATTCAGACTCTGGTCTGTGAAACCCCAGACCCAAGTCACTTATATTTGTGTGGCAGTTCCCAGTTTAAAAGCCAGTTCACTGACACTATGTCCTTCTCTCTTTACTCACCTAAAAGAGAACTGATGTTATTATCCCCATTTGTAAAATGCGGAAACTGAGGCAAGGTGTGGTTAAATGGCTGGAATCGGCAGAATGAGGGCTCCAGCAGGTCTGATGACTCCTGATACTCTCATGTCAAATCTATTCCCACCCAGCCTGGGCTGACGCCACCTCACCTGTGCCCACTGCTCAGCATCTTGTCCTCTATTTAGCAAGCCCCCAAAATCCATCTTCTTCCTCTTCCAGGAAGCCTTCTTGGATTTGCTGTAGGGCAGTCACTTCCCTTTACTTCTCTGCCTCTCTCTAGATCATAAACCAAGGATGGCACTGGGCATCTCCCTCCCCACAGGTTCAGTTTCTCTCCAGAGAAGAATGAAATGTGCTTGGTTCCATGTCAAGCCTCTGCTCAGGCCCTTCTCTCTGCCTAGAACTCCCCTGCCTCTTCCCTACACGAAACCCCCTCCCTTCTCTAGCTGTAAGCCCTGCTCAGGTGCACTTCCTCCAGGAAACCCAAGCCCACTGAACCCCTGTCGCTCACATAATCACCACTCAGCCTCAGGAGGCAAAGGCTGCAGTCCCACCGTTCAGCTCAGTGGCCTTGGCAATCACCTCTGCTCTCAGTTCCTTCACCTGTGCTCTTCATTAGAACAACCCAGAAGTTTTGTAAACAATTCAAATGCCAGGGACCCCTCTTAAGGTTCTGATTCAGAAGATCCAGGGTGGGGTGTCTGCATTTGTCAAAGTACCCAGGCTTCTGTTCCACAAATATTTATTGGATGTCTATTATTGAAAGCTTAGAGAGGACACTGTAGCCAGACGGCAGGGTTCAAACCCTGGCTCAGTACACCTGGGGGACCTCAGAAGGATGATGGAGGTCTCTGTACCTGTTCAGCATCACTACCACTTGTTATACAATGTACTTTCTGTGGTTGGAGAGAGGAGTGAGCATGACGTGGGAGGATCTGGAGGTGCGAGGCACACCCTCTATATGCTACAGTGGCCAAGAACTGCCAGGCTGAGTGGTCTCCGGGGTCCTGCCACGCAAAGGTACTGTACCTTTCAGGTGCTCTCTATAAGAGCCTTTGGTCTGTTTCCTGGCGTTCCCAAACCCTGGGCTTCTCTAGGGCAGAGCCAAGGTTCCTTCAACCTCTGGACCATCACCCTGTCCCCCGGAGAGGGCCCTGCACAGGAGGTGTGGCCCAACAGACCTCAGGTTGTTTGACCAGAGAGTCCCAGGCACCCACCTGTTCCCAATCCACCTCCTCCTGCCTTCGACTCTGGATGTTGTGCAAGACAGGCAGGGAAGCAGACAGTGGCCATCCCAATACCAGCCCTTGAGTTAGCACTGATGGTGGAGCAGGGGCTGAAAAGCAGCTATGATTGCAAATTGATCTGTTGTGCACTGAGCTGGTTACTGAGAAGAGAGAAAGCAAGTTGTCAATACTGCATTACTCACTGGGGTCCAGAGCTGCTCCCTTGGGCTACCCAGAAGAGAGACAGAAGGAGGGAAAGAGAGCTGTTTTGGTTTTACTGGGGTCCTTGTGGGGTCTGAGGGAGTTGGGTGGGGGCCCAGCCTGAATCCCACCCAGCTCAGAGCCAGCCCTGGACTCTCTTTTTCCTCTTTCTGCTTCCAGAACCAGGAACTTCCCTGGTGGCTCAGACAGTAAAGAATCTGCCTGCGATGCAGGAGATGCAGGTTCAATCCCTGGATCAGGAAGATCCCCTGGAGAAGGGAATGACACCCACTCCGGTATACTTGCCTGGGGAATCCCATGGGTGGAGGAGGCTGGAGGGCCACAGTCCATGGTGTGGCTAAGAGTCGGACACAACTGAGCAACTAACCCTTTCATTTTCTTTCACTTCCTCCAGTACCAGCTTGGAGTTCCATGTGGAACAGAGGAGCTAAAATAGATAATTTAGAGAGTTATTCCCATTTGGTTTGTAATTGTGGGGTTTGCCGTGGGTCTGGGAGCAAAGGGCAGACCACTCATCTTTATTCAGCAGCTGGGGTCAAGTGTTTGCATTTCTCCAGTGTCACCAGTGCATGGTGTTGGGAGGTGTGATGGTACCCAAGGGTCTGTAAAGGAAACCTAGCCTGGAAGCTTATCCAGTATATAGTTCTGACTAGAACATTTGGAGTTGGGTTCTGTCAGGACCACACTGAGCCCCAGTATTCTGAGCCTTCTTTCCTTCACAGCCCTGTGCTAGGATACCAATGGGAGGAGAAGTGAGCCATAAGAACAGCTAGGGTCAGCTAACCCTGTGCCAAGCTGACTCTGGGGAAGCAGAGACCCCAGTTCTGTGACCAAGTTTCACCTTCCCCTTGGGGTCTCTAGCTGACTTCAGGCCAGGCCATCTGCCTCTATGAGAATTAAATCATGCGCTGCTGCAGCTGCTAACTTTCAACAGCCCTTTGGAAGGAGCTCAAGGTGAAGGGCACAAATGACACCTGTAACCCTGGCCCCCACCTGGCTATGTGACCCTTGTCTTAGGGCTCTATAGCTCAGTCACATGGGCCCAGTGGTGCAGGGACAACCCAAGAAAAACTCTCACCTGATCACAGGTAGCCAGGTAGTCAAACTTATGAGGCATGGCAGCTCATATCAAAGTGGGGGCCCTAAAGGGTCCCCCCACCCTAGTCCTTCCTCTCTGCCTACACTTCAGCTGCAGTTACAGCTTTAGAGCCAGGCTGGAATTTGAAACCTGGCTCTTCCTAACTAGCTGCTCTCGGAAAGCTACTTCACCTCTCTAAATCTCAGGTCCTCATCCGAACAATGGAAATAAAATTACCTATCCATAATGATGTGCGTGTGTGCTTTGTCACTTCAGTCATGTCTGACTCTTCAAGACCTATGGACTATAGCCCACCAGGCTCCTCTGTCCATGGGATTCTCCAGGCAAGAATATTGGAGTGGATTGACATTTCCTTCTCCAGGGGATCTTCCTGGCCCAGGGATGGAACCCACATCTTCTGTGACTCCTGCATTGCAGGTGGATTCTTTACAGAGGAGCCACCAGAGAAGCCCCACCCACAACAAGGTGGTAAGAGCTAAAGCCCAAGCACAGGCATGAGAATTCTTTTTTTTTTTTTTTTTTTTTTCGTGGAGATCACATTTATTGGAAGAGTTGGCAAAAAATAAAAATGTTGTTTAGCTGAAGAAAATGTGAGTTATCTACAAATCAACTTATTTCAGGACGGCAAGAATTCTTGGTTATTTCTTAGTATCAAGATGTACGTTGGTCTCTCTTTTGAGTATCTTCCACATTCACAGAGGCAGTCACACAGTATAGCCCATCTTCCACACGGGATAAGTTCTCCATTTTAGCCAACTCTCAATGGCAGGGCAACTAGTACAACACCGTCTCCCCGTACAAAGAGCATCGGAATATTCCGCTTTGTTGATTTATATATCTCTTCATATGTTTCTTAGTCAATTTCTATAGTTGTCACAGTTTCTTCCACATCTCCCAATATCATATTTAAATGTTGATCATAAGCATGTAACCTGCCTCGAAGCTCTCTGTCGTTTCTCATCTTCACATAGATGCGCTCGTCCAGGCTGAGCCGGATGAGATCCAGGGGCTCTTCCACAGTGTTGGTCGTTTGTTGCTGGTCCACGTCGTCCGCCATCTTTCAAACGCTGTGCTCTTTCCCCGAGAATCCTTAGTTAATGATGACTCTTACTGCTCTCCACAAAGCAGGTGCCACCTTTAACCCCTATTGTCCAGAATGCTTCCCAGATACTCAGGCTCCTGCAGATCCAGGAAAGGTGCCGCTTCTGCCTATCGGGGGGTTTCCTTGTTCCAATTACTTGCCTGAGGGTCCTTCTATTTCTCTATATACTTCCTATACTATATACCAGGATGAGAAGTGCCAACTACAAATTGGCACTTGCCATCTACCTGAATGAGAACTGAATCATGTGCTGCTGCATCTGCTCACTTTCAACACCCTCCCTTGGAAGGAGCTCAAGGTGGAGGGCAGAAATGAAGCACTCTGGGAAAATTGACAGAACAGGTCTCTAGACAGATATTTTCAGGAGCTGATTTTATGAGCCCAATTCTTTTATCTCCTCATGTCTAGAAAAGCACTAAAATCCTTCATAATGATGACTGCTCCTCATGATCAGCAGTAACCTTCACGTAACTAGCAGAAACCTTCTGCAAAAAAAAAAAAATATATATATATATATATATGCCGCTGATTGCATGTAGTCCTCCTTCCAAAAAAATCACATATATATAGACTTTCCCCCTGCCTCATTGGAGCTGTTTCTCAGAGATATCTGAAGTGTTATGTCCCAGGCTATCGTCCTCATTTTGCCCCGAATAAAATTTGATTCATAACTCTCGTGCTGTGCATTTTTTTAAGTCAACGCTAGCAACAGCAATGGTGTCTTTCCCCTTTTATGGAAAATATTACCCACCCTCACAGGCAACATTATCCTACCTGACCACCGCCCAGTGAACCCAGCATTCAGACAGGTTCTACCCCCTACTGCATCCAGGAGGGATTGACACATAACCCAAAGAAGAGATATTTTTAAATGAAAGAAATGGTCACTGCTGTCCACTTTGTGGCCATCTAGCCAGCCTGCATCAAGCATAGTGCTTGGTCACGGGAGTTAGACCTGCTCTGAAGCCTCCTGACCAAACAGGGAGCGCTGGGTCAGAGCTGCTGGAGGACCATTCAGGCAGCTCAGGAGCAGGACCGCTGGGCAAGGAAAGACTTCCTGCAAGAGGTGATGCCCAGGCTGAGTTTCTAAGAATGAGGAGGTTTTCCCCAGCCAGCTACAGAGGCCACAGATGGTGCAGAGACTCCTGTGGCCGCATCCTATGAGCCACTCTAGAATCTGTCACTGAATTCAACTAACAATTGTTGAGCATCTACTATATACCAGGTTCTGGACTGGGACTGAGCAGCTAGAGGGTGGCAGGCAATGGAGAGGTAAATAGAGCAATTCACAGTCCCTGTGCCCTTGGAGTAGAGGAGACAGGTATCCAGCAGGCTCTGACATCATGTGCACAGGGGAATGGGAGAAAGGAGGGCAGAAATTTCAGAAAGTTTCATAGAGAAAATGTGGCTCAACTGGGCCTTGGAAGAAAAGGAACTGTGCGGGGTCCCAGGACAGTTCAGTTCAGTTCAGTCGCTCAGTCAAGTCCGACTCTTTGCAACTGCAGCTCGCCAGGCCTCCCTGTCCATCACCAACTCCCAGAGTCCACCCATACCCATGGCCATCGAGTCGATGATGCCATCTAGCCATTTCATCCTCTGTCGTCCCCTTCTCCTCCTGCCCTCAATCTTTCCCAGCATCAGGGTCTTTTCCAATGAGTCAGCTCTTCACATCAGGTGGCCAAAGTATTGGTGCTTCAGCTTTAGCATCAGTCCTTCCAATGAGTACCTGGGACTGATCTCCTTTAGGATGGACTGGTTGGGTCTCCTTGCAGTTCAAGGACTCTCAAGAGTCTTCTCCAACACCACAGATCAAAAGCATCAATTCTTCGGTGCTCAGCTTTCTTTATAATCCAACTCTCACATCCATACATGACCACTGGAAAAACCACAGCCTTTACTAGACAGACCTTTGTTGACAAAGTAACGTCTCTGCTTTTTAATATGTTGTCTAGGTTGGTCATAACTTTCCTTCCAAGGAATAAGAGTCTTTTAATTTCATGGCTATGATCACCATCTGTAGTGATTTTGGAGCCCAGAAAAATAAAGTCAGCCACTGTTTCCACTGTTTCCCCATCTGTCTGCCATGAATTGATGGGACCAGGTGCCATGATCTTAGTTTTCTGAATGTTGAGCTTTAAGCCAACTTTTTCACCCTCTCTTTCACTTTCATCAAGAAGCTCTCTAGTTCTTCTTCATGTTCTGCCATAAAGATGGTGTCATCTGCATATCTAAGATTATTGATATTTCTCCCAGAAATCTTGATTCCAGCCTGTGCTTCCTCCAGCCCAGCGTTTCTCATGATGTACTCTGTATATAAGTTAAATAAGCAGGATGACAATATACAGGCTTGATGTACTCCTTTTCCTATTTGGAACCAGTCTGTTGTTCCATGTCCAGTTCTAACTGTTGCTTCCTGATCTGCATACATGTTTCTCAAGAGACAGGTCAGGTGGTCTGGTATTCCTGTCTCTTTCAGAGTTTTCCACAGTTTATTGTGATCCACACAGGCAAAGAATTTGGCATAGTCAATAAAGCAGAAGTAGATGTTTTTCTGGAACTCTCTTGCTTTTTCGATGATCCAGAGGATGTTGGCAATTTGATCTCTGGTTCCTCTGCCTTTTCTAAAACCAGCTTGAACATTTGGAAGCTCACAATTCACGTATTGCTGAAGCCTTGCTTGGAGAATTTTAAGCATTACAAGGCACAGGATGTAGAACATTCATATCTGAATTCAAATAGTTGATGTCAGGACTTCCTTGGTGGTCCAGTGGCTATGACTCTGAGCTCCCAATGCAGGCGGCCTGGGTTCAATCCTTAGTCAGGGAACTAGATCTCACATACAATAGTGTTAGGGAAATTCAAATGGAAGAAATCTTGTTCAGGTTTCAGAAGCAGGAAAGCAGGCCTTTGACCTTCTCTCTGACTTACCTGGACACTGCCAGATTTAATGCCTGCCTGAAAGCACAGCAAGTCAGGTGGCACTTCATATAAGAAAAGGACTGGGTCTTGGAATTCTTAAGTACCTGCAGGTCTGGCCAACTGCCCCAGAGTTTAACAAAATCTTCTGACTCACAAGATAAAACAGCATTGTAAAAATTTTAAAGTAAAACCGGGGCTGCATTTTGGCACACAAACTGATGATGATATCAGTTTGCAGCCTGAGATTATAAGTGGGAGCCCCCAAAACTGCAATTAGAAGTCTCACTCATGGGGTGGACACACTGCCTAGGACCTTTTCCCAACTGGGACTCCAGAGCACTGTTATTCGGGAGTTCCCAGCACCAAGTCTGGATGTTGATTGGCCCACTTTGGTGATGTATGTGCTGTTACTTTTCTCTATTGTTTCTATTCCTTTTCTTTTAACGATTGTATGTTAAAATTAAGGGCTTCCCTTGTGACTTAGCTGGTAAAGAATCTGCCTGTGATGTGGGAGACCTAGGTTTGATCCCTGGCTTGGGAAGATCCCCTGGAGAAGGGAAAGGCTACCCACTCCTCTATTCTGACAAAGAGATATAGTCCATGGGATCACAAAGAGTCAGACACAAATGAGTGACTTTCAATTTCACTTTCTTTCTAAAATTAAGTTAAACAATCTTAAAAAATTGAAGTTGTGTGTCATCAGTGGTTTCTCTCATTAACGAATCCTTCAAATGTGAAACACAAGTAAAACTTACAGCAAAACATGAAACTAAAAAATTCCTACATGCTACAATGAAGACTGAAGATCCTGTATGCTGCAAGACTTTGGTTCAGTCAAATAAATAAACAAATACTTTTTCTAAATAAATTTTTTAAAAACCCAAATACTTGATGTGGTTGGATAAACCAATCAGTATCAGTCTCCATAGGAAACCAATGGCCACACAAATCAGGGTAAATCAAGGGCTTAATAAGGGACATTTTATAAATGCGTTGGCAGTGCATAGGGGAAGCAGAGCTGTTACGACCTTGAGGCTCAAAGGGAGGGAGTGGTTTCTGGAACAGGTTGGAAGCTCAGACCTTTGGTCAAGGGTCAGGGCCAGCCCAAGGCCACCCCGTGGGAGAGGAAGGAGAACAGAGATGTTGAACTTCTCCCTGGTCCCTTAGATGAACTGCTGGGGACCCCATGACAGAACTAAGGGGAGTCCAGAGGGACAGGGTCAGCCTCCCTGGGGCAGAAGGCAGGGACAGAGGGTGGAAAGTGACCCGAGATGGAGCAAACAGAAGCTCTCTGGCACCTGTAACATTCCTAGTTCTGAAAATCTACCTCAGAAAATGAAGCATAATCTCTACAGTCCTAAGGGTCCTCACAGAGTTCTTAGAAGGGCCAGTGAGCTAACAATGGCAAGGTCTTTGATAATTGCTGCTCCCTATCTTAGCTGAGGGTTGCCCTTTAGTACCAATTCCATCAGTATTTGTAAGAAAAATAAATTTACTGATGAGGAAACATGTTCAGAAAAGTTATATCATCTCTCTGCATTGGTCAACTCCCTACTTTGCAAAGGACAGAAACCCAAGTCAAACTGGATTCAGCAAACAAGAAAGAAAAGCAATTGGCTCACATAACTTAACTGTTTAAGAATATATATGACTTTAGGATTTCAGGCATGGCTGTATCCAGGCACCATCAATCAAGGTTATTGAGTATCTTTTTCCTCTGTTACTTTGCTCTGCTCACCTGTGTTGGCCTTATTTTGGGAAAGAGTCTCCCCAAGCAGAGACAGACAACTTCAGACACACTTCTATCAGCTTAGCCATGCCAAGGGAAAGAGCCCCTTCCCAGAATTTTCCAACATACATCCTAAAACTGATTTTCCCAACTCTGGACCAACCTCTATTGCAGGGATGATGTAAGCTCTCATTGGCTAGGTCTGGGTCAGGGGCCCTCCGTTGGAGATAGAAGACCAAGCCAACACAGTTGAGAAAATTCTGGGAAAAGGCAAAAAAAAAAAAAAAAAAAAACCCAGAGCCTACTATCCAAAATAAAGAAGACAGTTAAGCACAACCCTCCCCAAATCACACATCTGGGAGCAGCCCCTCCCAGGGTCCCATGTAGCTGTCCAGCTTCCAAGCTCTTTTTTGTTTGGGTTTTTTGGTTGTTGTTACTTCAAGTTTTGTTGGGGGTTTTAACACTACATCCTAAGCTAGGGAGGTATGGTGAAAAGATGGAGCACATGGGCATGGGGACAGAGGAGTGACCAGAATGGAGGAGCTGACTGTGAAGGGTCTTGAGCTCCATCCAAGGATCAGCACTGAGCCCCCAGGGCTGGAGGGTTGACCCACGAAGGACCCAGGTGCCACCTATTAGAGTTAGGGTTAGGGTTAGAGGAGTCCTCCTGAGGTGACAGTCTGTAGGTCTGAGCAGAGAGCCAGACTCACTGGGGGTTCTAGCAGGAGGGTGGAGCCCAGACAAGCTCAGGCCAGTGTATGGTCCCTGCGTCCACCTCCCTCATCTGTTGGCTCCCTTTTAAGAGCCTTTGCCCTGATATGCAGGAAGCATCAAGGTCACTGACTTCCTTTCTTTCCCCCATAAAGGCTTCCCCCACTTCTCATAAAGGCACGATGTGTTGTGTAGAGTGTGCATATGTGCACATGAACAGCACATGGCAGAGGAGCTCCCTCCTTTCAGGGTGGTGACACCTATCTGGGGGCAGCTGAGGAAGTGGCACCCAAGAGTGGGTTCCCCGGCCTCTATCCAGCCTAACCACTCCTCTGTCTTTATTTATCACCCTTCGCTGGCTCCAACAATCGAAAGAGAGGATGGGGATAGGATGGGATGGAGAAGAACATCAAGCTCAGAGAAGAGATTTGAAAAGGAGGGAGACAGGAAAGAGGATGGACAGAGGAGAGGAGGAAGAGAATGTGGCCGGAGGAGGAGGAGGGGGAGGCAGAGAAGCAGAAGGAAAGGCAGAGAAAGTGGAGGGGGGAGACAGAGCTATGGGTGAGCGCAGAGATGCAAACACATGCCACCCAGAGCCCATGGTGGCCAGAGGCCCCAATCTCCCAACAGAACTTGGAGGTGGCACCTGTGGTCAGGCAGTGGCCAGAGGGAGAAGGACACATGGATGGTCAGGTCTGGGGACCCAGGGTGAGCAGGGCCACATGGCTGTGGGCAATGAGCACATTTTGGCCTGGACTGGGAGACAGATGTGCCCCCAGCCTCTCTGGTACTTCCTCCCCCAGCCCCCCCACACTCCCCCTTCCCTGGAGGGCCGAGTTTCAGCACACAAAGCATAAGTGGACATGACAGCACTGCTGTCCCTCCGGGCTTTCTGTCTCCTTCCCAGCTGGTGTGCTCATGCCCCCGCCAACCTCCACAGCATCTTCCTCCAAAGGGGTCAGCACCCAGGCTCATTTCGTGATCCTTTCAGTTCCACCCACATCCCAGCCAGCAACCGGGTGCCAGGGCCAGAGCAAGGATGGGGTGCTGTGAGGCCCTTCCACACCCTTCATTAGGGCCCAGAGCAAGGATCCTGATATCCCTGTGCTCTGCCACAGCCAAGGGCCCCTCACCCTCTTGGGTGTGCAAGGGGCCAATTGCAGCTGTGAGTGAGACTTCTACAGAATTACCACCAGAGCTCCCAGGAGAGAAAGGAGCTGGACCTGCCTGGAGGTTTGTCTGGGGTCACTGGAGACTGCCCACCGCAGAAATGCTGCTTACCAGCTACCATCTGTGGTCCTCAGATCACACTGCCCACTATTCCAGAGCTGTCTGACCTCACAGGGCATATATGAGTTCTAAGTCACGCAGTAGGGTCTGATTCTTTGCGACCCCATGGAATGTAGCCCACCAGGCTCCTCTGTCCATGGGATTCTTCAGGCAAGAATACTGGAGTGGGTAGCCATTCCCTTCTCCAGGGGATCTTCCTGACCCAGAGACTGAAATTGGGTCTCCTGCATTGCAGACAGATTCTCTACCATCTGAGCAACCAGGGAAGGCCCTCATAGGACAGTGGTCCCCAGTTTTTTTGGCACCAAGGATCAGTAACATAGAAGAGTTTTTCCATGGAGCAGGGTTGTGGGTGAGCTGATTTTAGGATGACTGGAGTGCATTACCTTTATCGTGCTCTTTATTTCTATTATTATTACAGCGGTTCCACCTCAGATCATCAGGCATTAGATTCTGGAGATTGGGGGCCTCTGTCATAGGGCTCAGGGGGTCACATTCACTGGGACCCCCTGGGCCCCCAGCACTTCCCTATCTCCCTGCCTCTACCCTCAACCTCTGGGCTGACCCATCAGATCTGCTTCTAGGATGACAGCCAGTGTGCTGGGAGGTGGGGTAGGGACAGTCATTATCACAAGCCCAAAAGTCCACAGACCAGAATTTGGGAAGAAATAGCTGGTGCCCCCCAACCACGCCCCAGAGTGAAGTCAGAGAGTAAGGGATTTTCCATTGAGCCCTGTTCTGTATTGCAACTCACCTACCACTCAGGATCAGACATAATCCCCACTCCTCTCCATCTCTACACTTCTAAAACCAGATGCTCTATGAATTTTGCATCAGGTTCACAAGCAGATGTACTGCAGACACTGCAAGGCTACTTTCATGTTGCTCTGAGGGATCTGTGTGAGTGTGTGTGTGTGTTTGTGTGTGTACGCGTGCATGGGCCCTTCCTCCCTGTGCATGCTTCTGCACACACTGACTCCAACCCCTTAACTCTCATGTGCATACCCCTGTGTGCACATGCACTCCTATATGCTCACATTCTGTGCACACACTCCCATCCATTCACACTCACGTGCATACACCCTATGTGCACACACACTCCTATACGTTTACACCCCTGTGCATACACACCTCCATACATTCACATTCATGTACATACACCCTGTGTGCACACACATTTCTACACACTCACATTCTTGTGTGCACACCCCCATATATTCATACTCACATACAAACACACCTGTGTTTACACACACTCCTATACATTCACATTCCTGCGCGCGCACACACACACACACATATGCAGCACACACACACACACACATTCAAACTCCCATGTGCACACACCCATGTGTGTACACATAGCCCTGCATTCCTAAGTACTCAGTCACACTCTCAGGGAGGTCATCACACTATCACACACATCCTCACCCAGGAACTGGCACACACGTGCACTCCAGGCACACACCCTCAGACTCTCCGGTGGCAGCCAAGGGCTCCTCTGAAGAGCTTCCTCATCTCGCTAAGAGCAAATCCACAACTGAGCCGACACGGTCTCACACCAACAGTCCACCATCCACTCCTCCAAACACACGCAGATGCCCATCCCCACAGTGTGACTCACCAGCCGACATTTGGGATGAATGCTCACTCTGCCTTTTCTCTCCATTCATTTAAAAATTCTTTTTTAAACTATGTATATAGACTTACAAAGCACTCTTACATAGACTATCTTAGTTCTTCTTCAAATAGCCCCAGGAGGGGGCATTATTATTATTATTATCATTACCATTCACTAGGAGCAGATGCAAGCTCAGAGACTCTGGGGTTCCACGGGCATACTGTGAAGGCACCACTGTTCAGAGAGGCTGGGGCCTTTCTAGGTCATCTAAGTTGTATGTAACCCAGATGGACTTGGATTCCTGCCTGTCCCATACCTGATATTCTGCTTACCCCTCATAGACTTGTCACTAGCCCATGCAGCACCTTTGGAAAGGTACTAGAAAAAGGTGCCCCTTCAGGCAGACAGAGCCCTGTGCCAGGGTTCTCACCTCAGTGACCAGGCATGGGCTCCAGGTCAGACCTCACTCGCCTCCTTGGCTGGCCTCCTGAGTGCTGATGGGTGCCTGGACAAACCTGCTGGGCAACCTTGATCCCTCTGCCCACCTCTGAGGACCGCAGCATGTTCCCCTCGTTCCCCTGTGCACTGGGCATGGCAGGGCCCCTCTCCAAACCACCTCTAAGGGGCAGACCCTCACTTGACTCTGACCCCAAACCACTGACCCTGGCCCAAGACCCTGGCTCAGGAAGCCCCTCCTGCCAGGGCCCTGAAGGAGGGTCCCACAGAAGCCTCCCTCTCCCCCAGGCTCCCCAGCCCCCTTGCCACACTGCACCAATGTAAGAGCGTACAGACCACTTCCTTCCTTCAGAGTCCCCTCAGCTTCAACTCCCACCCTCTCCCTGGGAGCTTTCTGGGGCCCTGCATGCTGTTTGGTAAATAAATCGAGAGCAGCGGGAATAATATACCTGTCAAACAGCAGCTAGCTTCCAATTCCAGCTGTCAGCCCTGCCCGCCGGCCATGGCAAGCCTACTGACACTCTGCCACATGCAATCCATTTCCCGAGGTGCCCTCTGGCGGGAGGGGTGGGCCCGTCAAAGCCTGCGGCAGGGCAGACCTGGAGAGGAACTTCCAGTGGCAGACCTGATGAGAGAGGGGCTGAAGATGAGGTGTGGCTGCTGGGAGACCAGGGGAGGTAGGAAGGGGGGGTCGTGGCTAGAATGATCCTCAGGGTCTTCTCTGCACAGGAAGGGTCATCATACCCCCTCACAACAGGAGCGACTGCCCAACCCTGGGTCTTCCTGATAAACAAGCAGGCAGCAGCATCAAGAGGTTAGATTCTAGAAGCCAGGGTTAGAAAGAGTCCTGGGCTCAGCGATTCCTGTGCTCTGCCCCTGGCTGGCTGATCTTTCATCATCACTGGTGCAGAGAGGTTAGCCAGTCTGCAAAGGCCTTCCAGAGAAAGCATCCCCCAGTTTGGCCACGACAAGTGTTTTTGTTGGGAAGTCCTTTTCCTGTTCCAACCTGTCTTCTGTGGCTTCTGAACATCTCCTTTGCTCTGACTTTGCTGAACAGGTCAGTGATGAGCATTCACTTTCCAGGGCCTCCTGCCACCCCCCCAACACTCCACCCAGGCTCTCAGCCCCACCAGCCTCAGATGGAGAAGCTTTATTCTCCTCCTGGTCTTCAAACTTTGCCTGTAATCCTCCCCAGGCCCTCAGTGACCTGCAGCTGTGTGACTCTGATGGATATAGGCCTCAATGAATTTTCTCAGGACACCTGAGGACTTTCACATACCATTCCCTTAGGGGTTCCAAGCAAAGTGTCTCTTCCACTGACAGCTCCCCCGCACCAAGTCAATGCAAAAGAAGATGCTCTGGAAATTGGGCTGAGGGCTGGGGCCGGAGGTGGGAAGCAGAGATGCCTCCTGACAACACCCTGAAGACTGTTCCTCCCTGGATGGATCTAGCATGTAAGACAGAGTTAGGGCCTGAGCCCGCACAGCTAAACCATTTGCACGATGATATAGTCTGTAGAACAAAGGCACAGTTTCTCCTCCTGGAGCATTTTGTTGTTAATTCAAGGATGAGAGAAACTCCCCCGATTGTAGGGCCTGGGCCTTAGAAAAGCAAGCCACCAGCCAATGTCCCAGACTCAAAGCATTGCTGTCCTCTCCCTACAGCCCTTCCCAGCCCACTCCACACCAATGCCAAGCCATTTCCTCTATTTTCCCACAAGCACTGGGCACAGGTGTGTTCCCCCAGGAAATTCCTCCCTCCAAGTCTCACGCCCTTGGTGTAGACCATCAGACATGGAGGAGCTTGAAATCCTCTAATCTGACTATTCATCTTTACAGAGGAGGAAACTGAGGCTCGGGAGGGTACAGGGCCTACTGAGGAAACAAAGCATGCTGAGTGATCTCAGACAAAGCAGCCTTTCTGGGCCTCAGTTTCCTCATCTGTAAAATGGGGAGAGAACACCTAGACTGTAGAGTCCGTAGAAAGTACACTCTTTGAGGACAAGGGTTTTTCCTTTCTCATTACTGTTATACCCCCAGTGCCAAGAATTATAGTAGGGTTTCTTTTCTTTTTTTTTTTTAATCTGAAATAGGGCTTCCTTGTGGCCCAGATGGCAAAGAATCTGCCTGTGAAGCAGGAGACCTGAGTTCGATCCCTGGGTTAGGAAGATCCCCTGGAGAAGGGACAGCCCAGTATTCTTGGGCTTCCCTGGTAGCTTAGATGGTAAAGAATCCACCTGCAGTGCAGGAGACCTGGGTTCGATCCATGGATTGGGAAGGTCCCCTGGAGGTGGGTATGGCAACCCACTCCAGTATTCTTGCCTGGAGAATCCCACAGAGGAGCCTGGGGGGCTCTAGTCCATGGGGTCACAAGGAGTCGGACACAACTGAGGCGACTGAGCATGCACATGCATGCACACACACACACATACACACACACACACTCACACACACACCCCACTCCCATCACCACCGCTGCCACCCCACCCCCATGAAGATCAGAGACAGAGCAGCAGGGGGAAGAGCACATTTGTTTCCACGTTGTGCAAAGGAACCAAAATAAACACAAACAAATTTGGCAACACAGCTAAGGGTGGGCCAGCCCCCTTCCACCCTCCCTGCTGGGCCGCTGCTGTCTGCTCTTGGATAGGAGCATGAGTAACTCCTAGCCACCCACTGAGCTGGGAAGCCATCCCAACCCTGGTCTCCAGCACAGACCCAGGGGGCCAGGGAGGCAGGAGCCCCACACTCCTGCTCCTAGTTCTGGGACCCTAGAGCCTGCAGGGAGAAGGCCTTCCCTGGCTGTGACAGGTAGGACCTGGCACAGGTAGGTCAGCTCCGTGGAGGCTACCGGCACCGTGTTTCCTGTACACACCTGGAAGGGGGTTACAGAACATCACTAGAATTAAAGGACTGTCCAGCTGGTGCCTGGGGCTGTGGGAGTTACCTTCTCAGGGCCAGGCTGGACCTGGGAGAGCAGCTGAGCAAGGGGCCCCAGGGCAGAGCCTCACCCAGTTCAAACCAGGGGAAGGGGCCAAGAGAATACAGGGTAACTGTTCCTGCCTCCACACAGGCTTCTCCTTGCACCCAAGGATGCTTCTTCCTGTGTCCCCACACCAGGTATTCTCAAATCCTGTCTCTCTCTCCCTCTGACATACAGCCTGCAGGCACATGCGTGCGTGAGCACACCTGCACGCGCGCGCGCGCACACACACACACACACACACACACACACACACACACACCAGGATCTGCTTCCCCAGAACAGGAAGCTGGTCTCGGCCCAGGACTGAGGGCGGGCCCTGCAGGCTAACAAGTGTGTCCAGGGGGCGAGTGAGGCAGCTGTTGGGACTGTGTTACATCTTGAGCTCCATGCAGTCTCCCCACCCCCATGCTGTCGGGGAGCTGGGGAGTTCTGGACAGGAACAGGCGGCAGGGGCCCTTGACCTCCGCCCCTCATACGTGCCCCATCAGCATGGAAACCAAAGGTTCCCCGACACGTGTCTGTCCTCATCACCACCCATTCCCACCTGTGCACACACACAAGGCCAAGGAAGAGGAAGATCTGGATTAGAGCAACAAGGGACTAAAACTAGAATGGTGTCAGGCAGGGCCCAGAGCCAGGCTGGGCAGGACATGCCTTTTTGTAACACACACAGAGATGTCGCACCTCAGCCTCAGTCCCAGGGCGTGGTGATCCTCTTCCGCTCCTTGTGGCCCTGCTTAACCATTGCCTCCTCCAGGAAGCCTCCCTGGATTCCCCCCATCCAGTCCTCACCCACTGCTCGCCAGGGGGCAAAGCTGCGCTACATATGCCATGGAAACTAACCAAGCGGTTTCTTCATGCATTCAAGTGAACGATACTCATGTGCAGACACAAATGCAAGCCTGTGCATGCACGCACTCACAAGGAGAGTACTCCACCTCTTGCCCCGTTTCCAGCTTCAGATGCCATCATTCCATTGTCCTGGCAGCATGGGTGTGAGAACACTAGCTTGTAGGATGATGACCAGGTGACCTTGGTTCTTCCCTAACATCCCTGCCTAGGATCCTAAGACAGCACACAACCGAGGGCACAGCCCCAGGTCTGCCTCTACTGCTCAGTGTCCAGCTCTGTGATTTTAGGCACATTCCTCCATCTCTGTTCCAGGGCTCCTTGTCCACCTAAGGGACACGAGTAGGGGCTACTTTATAGTAGTTCTGAGGTTTAATGAGATCACAGTTCAACCTTCAGTGCCGATTATTCCCATTATATCCCTTCGTAAAGGATTCAAGAGATGATGCAGATGAGGGCAGAACCCAGCTCAGTGAACCAGGAGTTGTTTTTAAACATCCCATCTCTGCAGTGTTAGACTCTAATCCAGAGCAGGACAGGAGAAGCCTGGGCAGGCTCTGTCTTGCCAGGACCTAGGACACGCTTAGGATAGTGGTGGTGCCATACCAGCTCACTATAGCCCCCACAGAGAGCCCCTCCCCATGCACAGGGCAGTGCACATGGCTCTGGCGGCCCCCCTGGACACCCCTACTCCCCAAATGCATACCATGCAGCCTGTCAGTCATTTAACAGGGCACTGGGAGAGAGCATGAAGGGGCTGGAGGTGGTATAGCTGGAAAAGGGGCAGCCCTGGTGGCAAAGGTCAGAGTCCCCCCAAGAGTGGTGTCTACTCCAGCCTGTGGTCACACAGGCACCCTCAGCAGACACAGGGCTGGGCTGGGGTCACCCCAAGATGCCTGCCCCAGCCAGAGACTTTTACAGACCTCCCCAGGCTCCACGTCTGCTCTGCTGCACACATACGGTACACACGTGTGGCCAGCCCAGAAGCCGCTGAGTCTAGGACTTCTAAATCCGGAGAACATGGTGAGCCCTCCCTCCAGGGGGGCCTGTGAATTCCCACAAATAACAGGCAGAAGTGCATATGTATTCACACACGTTCATGTCTACATGTGCATACACGTGTGCCTGTGGATAGGGAAAGGGTCTGTTGTCCTTACCAGATTTTCAAAGGATCTATGCCCCTTTAAAGCTAGGAACTATTACCTTACCAGTTTATTTAGCAGCTGAGAAAAATAAAACCCCCAGAAGATCACCCCTTAGTTCAGTTCCCCTGGGGACAGCTTGAAACCCTCAGCTAGGGATGCAGAGAAGACCAGACGACCTGCCTGCAGACTCACACAAAGCTGAGCCGTCTCGGCCTCTCCCTCCGTTTCCGGGGTGACAGCCTCGCCCCCCCCAAACATGCCCACCTCCCTCCACAGTGCCATTCTGCCAGGCCCTTTGTGAAGGACAGAGGAGAAGAAGGAAGAGCTGATGGCAAGACCTCCGCCTTGCCAGGCGCCAGACAAGGGGCCAAGGAGCATGTGGGCCCAAGCATGAACTGCTGTGCCCTCCCCCTGCCCCTGGCGCGCCTGCTCAGACAGTCCGCTGGCCTCCCCGGCCTGCCTTGGGGAGTGATGAGTTTATCTCCGCGAGGCAGAGAGGTAGGACTGATGGCAGAGATGACGGGCTGAACTCCTCCGTAAGCAGGCTCCCCGGGGAAGGGCTAGGAGAGATGCTATCGCCCCTGGTTGTCAGTCAGTCTTCAGGAACCCAGGCTTCGTGAGGCCCCTCCCTGCTCCCCAGCTCCCCAGAGCTCAGCCCAGCCAGCTTGGCAACTGAGGGAGCTGTAAATATCCCAGGGGCACCTGGCTCCAGGGCCCTGAGGACACAGAGGTGAAAGCCTGAAGACAATACCCTCCCACAGGAAAAGGGAAAAGAAGCCGGGCCAGCCTTGCTGCACTGCCTCTAGATCCTGAAGCCTGAGCAGAGCTCTAGAGTTTAAGGATCGTCAGCAGTTTGAGGGTGGAGGACACATCTGGGCCAGAAGGGACACCTCAGGCCATTCCTGCAGGCATCCCAGGAGACCTCGTCTCCAGGTCCACACACCCCTCCCCACATTGGCTCTCACTCGGGCAGGGACTATCGGCTTCTCCCCTGGAACTCCCTTACCCTAAAACTGCCCACTAGACCCATACATCCAGGCAGCCAGGGCCGAGAGGCACGGCCTCTCAGCCAGTCCAGGGTCCAGGGCCCCTCCTCTGGATAAAGGAAAATGGGCCAAAGAGCAGGAGAATTGGGGACTGAGGTTCGCATCTGCAGGCAGCCCAGCTGATCTCCCAGTGGTGCGTCTGGCCCTGGGCTAGCGGCTGAGGGATAGTGCCTAGAGGTGGAGATGAATGTAAGTCAGGCGGGAAAGGGGCTGAGAGGTCATCTGGGCCTCTTGGACGGGGACAATGAAGCTGGAGAGACAGGAGACCAGATTAAGAGTCGGCGGACTTCCGGTCCGGAGCACCATGCTCAGAGAGAAGCAGAGGTGGCACCAAGTGGTGGCTGTCATAGTCAGCCACAGGTCATCAAAGGTGACTTCCGTGGTGGCCCCAGGGCTGCGGCAGTTAGCAAAGACTCCCTGGATGAGGTCCTTGAGTTAGTTGCCTCTGCCCTCCTGGCTCTTCCCTTTGCCCTGTCCCCGACTTTCCACCAGGCTGGGACCCCATCTCCCCCTTTGTCTGTGTGCCTCTTCAGCTCTGCAGTGAGCAGTCCACCTCCCCAGGGTGGGCAGTGCTTAGTGGGAGTGCTGACCAGAGATCCTGGCAGCTTCCACCCAGAGCTGGAACATTCCAGCCCCCAGCCTGCCCCCTCCTGCCCTCACCCCTACCCTATTTTGCACACGTTGAACAGGAAGCTGTGTGTGGTAAGGAACAAGTTCTTTACAGTGTGTGCCCTCAGGAAAGACACCAAACATCTCTGAGCTTCATTTTCCTTATCTGTGGATGGAAAGGACAGTTAATGACCACCTTGTGTTGTCAGGAGCGTTAGAGATAGCGCATGCAAAGAACCTGGAAGCCCAGACACTCCATAAATGGTTATTACTAGCCTCATGATTGTTTTAACTCTGAGGGTAGGGGTGGGAGAAGCAGCAGGCACTCCCAACTAGGCGACTATTACAGAGAAATCCCTCAGAATGGATGAGCCTCCCCTGGGCCCTGTGCTTCTTCTCAATACCCCTGAGCCAGGGCCGGCATGAAGAACAGAAACAGATGGGAGAGTCTGAGAAAGGGCTGGCCCTGAAGACTCCTTTTCCTGGTCTGAGTCATAGAACATGAGGCTCAGAGGGGCCTCAGGCACCATGCAATCCAAGTCTCCCTTCCCATTTGACAGAGCAGGAAACTGAGGCCCAAGTCGCCCAGTGGCTGAGAACAGAGCTCTTGGTCCAGTGTTGTATTCGTGACTCAGAGCCAGCTGCTGTCCTAACCTCACTCATGGGCACACAACCACCTCCTCATCCACTTCCCTGGAAACCTTGGATTTTTCTGATCTAGGAGAAAGACAGCCTGTTTGCAAGAGAGATCTCTGGGAAAAAGACTGAGTCAGAAAATACTACAGGAGGACACAGGCACCTCCACCCACGCAGCACAGCTGGGGGTGGGTACCTGGGACACCTCCTGCAGCTCCGGAATCAGCCTTGCTGCCATTCAGAAACACAGCCAGGCTTCCTGACTGCCTGCGCCCAGAAACCATCAGCAGGGGGCGAAGGAGGCAGGAGCGCCTGAGCGCAGCAGATGCTGAGGGCAGTTCTGGGGGCTGCGGGATAGAGGGAGGTACTGACACCAGGAGGAATGGTGAGGAATTCGAGAACCCAAACCCTGAGACAGGAGTTTTGAAAGGACACCCAGAAACAGAAAGGGTCTGAGAGGTCAGGCCCACTCACCATGACTCCCAGGAAGGTGCTGGCTTCCCCTCCCCTACAAGGACTGGATCACATCTGTAAACCTACCTGGGAGATGCTGGTGAGTGGAGGGAGCAAGGCACCTCTCTCACTGTAGCCGACCTCTGGACGCAGTCACCCAGAGTAGGTGCAAGCATCACCTGGGGACTCAGCATGGGAGGCTGCTGGGAAGAGGGGGCCCTGAACCCAAGCAGGAAGGAGTTGCAGGTCCAGGAACAGGAGAGGAGAAGATGGAGGTGATTGATCATGACCCTGACCGTAGCCATTGACCATTGACCATGATCGTGACCAGCAGCCCTGGGACGACTCAGCAAGGACACACACAGGCCCAAGTGCCCTGCTATGGGCAACTTGACCTCCTCACCCTGTGACCAGCATGTCCAGGGCAGAGAGCCCCTCTAGCCATGACCTCTGCCCCTGCCATTGTGCTTCACACCATGCTGGCACAGGCAGAGCCCACTTGACAGAGGCTGGGTAGGCTTTGAGCTGATCCACTCACCCGGAAGGTGCTAATTGAGCTGATTAATTGAGCCAATTACCTCAGCCTCCCAGGAGGGCCTGGAGCAGGCCTGGCTCCTGGGGACCAGGTGTGAGGCTGCACGATGGGCTGATGGAGGGAGACAGGCTGCAAGAAGCAGAGGTTATGCTCTGCACCCCCAGGCCAGGCAGCCCTCGCAGGGGCAGAGGGGAGGACCAAGGTGAGTGTGGGCTCCGGAAGAGAGCCGTCAGAAGAGCAAGCAGGGCTGGAACAGACGCAGGACCTCGGGACAGGAGGGGGTGCACCGGGTGAGTGAATGACTGCATGGAGAAATGAATTACCCTTTCCAGCCGCACCTTTTGCTAATTCTGGGGTGCGAGTGACAGTGAGAGTGACTGTGACGTGTGAGTCCTCGCTGGAGCACTGAGGCCTGACGTGCGAGAACAGCACGAACCAGCTGCTGCCCGGCATCCATGGCCAGTCTGCCCAGCCAGCTGGGAGGCAGGCCCCACGGCTGCTGCCAGCTTCCAGATAAGGAAAATGGGGGCAAAGAGGGTGCCCCTGGGCTCAGCTCATGCCATTAACCAGTAAGGGAAGCAGGATTCAATCCGGTCCTCCCCTCAAAAGCTCTGTGGTGTAAATGTATAGCGTGCGGGGTCGGGGGAGGCTTGAGAGTCAATGAATGTGAGCCTGCATGTGCAGGAAGGTGGGCCTGCGTGTCTGTGAGTGTGCAGACGGGGTGGATGTGAGGGAATGTCTACCTACTCCAGTGTTCCATCCTGGAGAACTCCATGGACTGAGGCTACCATCCATGGGGTCGCTAAGAGTTGGACATGACTGAGGGAGAGACTAACACTTTCACACTTAAAATGGGTATATTTTGTTTTGTGCGGGTCATATGTCCTATGTCCATAAAGCCAGGCTCACGCGGGTATGAGGGTGGGGCCGGTGGAGCATATCTGCCCACAGGCCGGCGCCTCAAAGAACATGAGTCCTCTCCTGGGACCACCGGCGCCACCTCAGGCCCAGGCCTGGCTGAAGGCCAAGGACAGTCCATTGACCTTGGGGAGGAGGTGACACATTCCAGCCTGGAAAGGACACAGTGTCCTTCTGTCTCCTGCTTCTCTCCTCCCCACCAACATCCTGTCTTGTCTGAACTTGTCTGGTGCTTTCCCACTTCCACACCTGCTCCCTTCCAATTTCGTCTCCATTCACGAGCCAGAGGGCTTTAAAATACACACAAATCTAATCATAACCTGTTTGTGTTTTGTTTGCACAAACAGTGTGGACATCTACTTGGGCAATGGAAACTATAATCACTTCAAGACAACAATGTGCTGTTTTCAAATATTAACTTTATTGACATATGACTTACGTAAAAGAAAATATACCCATTCTAGTCACTCAGTCGTGTCCAAACCTTTGCAACCCCATGGACTGTGGCCTCTGTCCGTGGAATTCTCCAGGAAAGAATACTGGGGTGGGTTTCCATTCCCTTCTCCAGAGAATCTCCCCAATCTAGGAATCGAACCTGGGTCTCCTGCATTGCAGGCAGATTCTTAACTGTCTGAGCCACCAAGGAAGCCCATTTTAAGTGTATAGGTAATGAATTTTGACGAATATATTCACCTGGGTAACCCCCAGCCCATTCCGTTTCCATCATCTCAGAAAGTTCACTTTTATCTCTGACCAGACAACCCCCTTGCCCCCTCCCCTGCCTGATCCAATTTCTACCATTGTTAATTTGTTTTGCCTTTTCTGGAGTCTCACGCAGCGTGTACTCTTCTGCACCTGGTTTCCTTGACCCAGGGTAACAGCAGTGTCGGATCCACCTACATTGCTGCGCGTGTCAGTCACTAACACTTTCTTTTCCTTATTCTGTAGTAGTCCGTTGTATGGATACACCGTTTGTTTATCTATCCACCCGTTAATGGATGTTTGAGTTATTTCAGTTTGGAGGCTATTTACGAATAAAGCTTCTATGAGTATTGCATACAGGTCCTTTTGTGTATATGTATTTTTATTTCTTTTGGGTAAATACAGAAATTGAAATAGAAACACTAGATAGGGTAAGTATGCCATTAATGCTATAAGAAACTGCCAGACTAGCCCTTAGGACAAATTCTGAAATTCTTTAGCCTAAACAAGGCCCTACACGCCCTGGCCCTCCTTTCTTTTCAGTCCCACCTCCCCTCCCTTCTTCGCTTGCTTATTGCATATCAACCACTCTCTTTCTTGCTGTTCTTTGAAAATACCAGACTTCTTTTGACCACAGGATCTTTGCATGTGCTGGTTCTGCTCCCTGAGATGCTTTTCCCACTCTTCTGTTCTTCAAGTCTCATCTTAATATCCATTCCTGGGGGGGGGGGCTCCCTAACCACCCCTTACTTCATCTTCCTGTGGTGATCCTCATGCCTGCTCGAAGCTTCCTGTGCTTTTTTCCTTATAACATGCATCATTGTGTTTATTACATATGATTAGGTGTATGATGTGTGATTTCATGTTTAAAGTTCCTCCCCTCCAGTCACCTCTAGGACCTGTGAGTGCAGAAATCATGCACATTCCCTGCGGGTCTAGCACAGGACCTGACATAAACGAGTGACTCAAAAGATACTTCAGGGAATTTAATTAAGAAGCCTGAACCCCACAGGCCTAGGATGGAGCTTCCCTGCCCTACTGAGGAAGCTGGAACCCCACCCCATACAGAGAGGCCCAGACAGCGAGGCTGGGCAGTCATATCACCCCAGATCCAGTGATCCAATGACTGGTTGGGGAAGGGAGGGAGGGAGCAGGGGAGGGCAGGAGAGGGAAAGAGAATGACTCATCTGCAGAGACACATGGCAAGGGGAGAGGAAAGTGCAATTCAGCAGCTTCTTGACCTTCCCTTTGTGAGAGACAAATGCTCCAGCCCCAGTGAGAGGGGGCGACAGTCGGGTACTCCCAGGGCTGGGAGAACATTTGCCTTGGCCCACGAGCTGTAACAAGAGAGATTTCTCAGGCTCTGAGAGAAGTCTCCCCACCCTCAGGCTCTGCCCCTGTGTCCTTGTCCCCAAGCTCCCCAAAGGTGGCTGTCCCCACCTCACCCCAGAGGCTGTGTGTGGCTCTAAGACTGGGAAAGAGACAGTGTCTTCCTCCCAGGACCATTCAAATGCAAAGAAACCTTTTTCTTCCCCAAAAGGCAAAGCCCTGCAAAGGCTTGAATGGCTGACCCCCTATGAATGGCTGACCCCAGCACAAGGCGCCAGGATGAGGTTGCAGGCAGGAACACCTTGGATGCGAGCAAGGCATGCCTGAGGGAAATTCTCAGAAATTCTCTGCTGTACATGGAGAAGGCAGGCCCACAAAGGGGAGAGAGGGTGGACACAGGAGCAGGTGTAGAGGCAGTACCTGTCCGTAAGGCAGCAGGCTTCTTGGCTCTGGATTGTGTGGCCTGACTCACTGGAGCAATTCCTGTCCCTAAACAAGAAATCTAGATGGGAAGGGCACACTATCAGCCCAGTGGGGAAATAGTCTGCAGGCTTTGCAGGGCCACAAGTGCTAATGGATGAGGACCTCCCTACGGGGTCATCACCCAGAGTTTAACAGAAGCAAATCAGGCTTTTAACTTCTCACTGACCAGATCTCCCCTGGCAGTTCTATAACCTTTTCTCCTTTATGTGGGGTTTCGTTTATCAATCCTGAGATGGTCAGAGTGAGTCACCCCCATCCCCCGACCCAGACCCATTGCTCCCATTCCCTCCAAAAACACACTCAAGATAAAGCCTGTAATCCTGGCTCATGCCACAAAGGAAGCAGTCAGGATCTTGACCATTGGAGCTGCTGGAGCCTTGGAAGGGTTGTTAGCAGATGAATGGGGCAGCCAGAGAAACTCAGCAAGAGTCGGGGCTATCCATGGAAGTCAGAAATTCTCTGGGTTCTTCAGAGTATAAATGGGGACAGCGTGAATGTGAGAGCATGGATTTCCGGGTGAGCCTTGGTTCCCTAATCCCAAGACGGGGACAGAAGCACCAACCTAACTAATACTTGTCAGGATTAAAGAAAGTCCATGTTTAATCTTGACATTTTAATCCTCATATGTACAAAGAGTTTCATTATTTATGAAACACCTTCACATTTATGATCTCATTTCATCCTTGTAACAATCCTAGAAGCACACGGGACAAACACTGTTAGCCTCATTCTATAGATGAGATAACAGTGACCTAAAAGCATAAACAAATTGGGCAAATTCCACACGAACTTGTGAGTATACAAAACCAGAATGAAAACCTCCTGACTTCTGGTCTGAATTTTCTCCCCCAGGGGACTTTCAGTTTGCCATGCACATCCCTAGCAGAAACTAGAAAGTGAATTAAAATCCTTTCCCACAAAATGTCAAATACGTGAGGAAGACAATAGATAAAGGAGTGTATTATTTAACATTCCTTAACTATTTCTGTGTAACAAATAACCCCAAAACTTAAACAAAAAAAATATATTTACCATCTCATAGTTTGTGGGGGTCAGAAATTTGAGAGAAGCTTGGTGGGCTGGTTCCGGCTCAAGCTCTCTCATGAGTTTACAGTCAAGATGCTAGCCAGTGCTTAAGTATCTGAAAGCTTGATTGGGGCTGAAGACTCACTTCCAAGGTAGCTCATTCAGATGGGTGTGAGCAGGTGGCCTCAGCTCCTCCCTGCATCAGCTTTCTATAGGGCTGCTTGAGTGCCACGACATGGTAGCTGCTTCCCCAGAGTCAGAAGAAAGCCACAGTACTTTTTATGACCTAGTCTCAGGAGTCACATACCATCACTTCTGCCTTATTCTATTTGTTAGAAGCAAATCTCAAAGTGCAGCCCATACTCAGAAGAGGAGAATTGGGCTCCCCCTTTTAAAGGGAGCATCTGAAAATGTGTAGACATCTTTTAAACCACCACAAAGGATTAACCACCCTCAGATAGGCAGAGTATGCTCAGAACAGCTGCAGGAGACAAACTGCAGGTTGGGCCCAATAGGCTGGAGGCCCCCCCAGCAGCACCAGGAGGACCCCCTCACCCCAGACAGAGCCCCCGACTCCTGTCCTCATTGCCACACAACTTGGGCTACCCTGGATCAAGGGGACCAGGAGCCCCAAGGCAGTAGCTGAGATGGAGGAGGAGAGAGTTTCCAGGATGCGGTGGAGGCCGCCTTCACTCAAGCCTGAGCACGTTGCGGGAGGAGAGATTGGGGTACTTCATGCTCCCCGCCCCAGGCTACCCTGCCTGAAACTGAGGCGTGGGAGGGCTCCACCTCTACTCTTCCTGGATAACAGGAACATTTCTTGACAATGCTCACGGTAAGGAAAGGAATCTGCCTTCCACTGGATCCTGGCTGGCTTAGAGGGAAAACTTAGGGTCCTCAACTCCCCCTTCTAACAAACCTGCCCACGTAAAATCCTGAGAAGCCAGCATCTTATACCACCTGCCAGCTGCCTGCTGGCCTCATACTACTGGATGAGAAGCAGGCACCTGACCCAGTAAGAGACAAGTCATTGGCCAACCAGGAGCCAATCAGATACCCTCTCTTAAGATTTTTGGCACTAAGGACCAGAGTCTGGGAGTGAGTCTGGGGCAAGGCCTGGAGCTGGAGGTCAGGCAATCAGGACAGGCTGTGGGGCGGAGGCTGGAGCAGCTATTTTAGGAACATGTGTTGATGAGCAAGGGAAGAAAGCTGATCTGCAAAGTAAGGCAGGAAAATGGAGCACAGAGAGCATCAGGGCTGATTCACCATGTGGCATCAGAGGGAGAGCAGGCAGGAAGGGCAGTTCACTGGGTTCCCAGGTACTTCTCAGCTCTCCTGAGACCTGGATGTTCTGGCTGTGGGTCCCATGAGGCACTCTTGCATCCTTATGCTAAAGCCCTTGCTACTGAAGCAAGCTTGAGTGGTTTCTTTTTAGGCAAACAATCCCGCCTGAGACCTGAAGGAGGTGGAAGAAATAGAAGGACTGTGGCCTGGTTGCAACACTACCACAAAGGATGTTTGGGTAACAGTGTGACATTCACACACACACTCACGAAGCCCAGGGAATCCAGAGAAGCAAAATATGGCACCTACTCAGCTCTCATGCTGATGTTTTTTTTTCCAATACCACCATCTCCCTGTGTTCCTCCTTACTCTTCCCATGACTCGTTCCCAGCAGCAATGAGAAATAAAATCTGACAGATGATCTCCCTCCCAGTTTTTTCTGGGCTGAGGTGAACAGAAAAGACAATATGGTCCTAAGGAGCAGCTGTTGGAAAGACAATATGGCCCTTGTTACAGACAAGGTGGCCATAAGTAGATGGTGTTGGTGTTGTCCTGGGCAGTGATGCCAACAGCCAGTGGGAAGGAGAGGGGAAACAGAAGGACTGGTAGAGAGCCTTAGAAAGCTACTTCCTTCATTGTTCATGGCTCCTCTTGCCCTGAGATTGCATCATTCAACCTTAAAGCAACACGAATTCCTGCAATAATAACCACACCTATCTTCAAATGAGAGTTAAGTGGAATGGACTTTTGAATTATTCATTGCCTCATTCAGCAAACACTTATTGAGCCCTTTCTATTTGTCAGGCTCTGAATTAGGTACCAAAGTCTTGGGCTCCAGAATCACTGCAGATGGTGAGTGCAGCCATGAAGTTAAAAAATGCTGGCTTCTTGGAAGGAAAGCTATGACAAACCTAGACAGCGTAATTTAAAAACAGAGATATTACTTTGCTGACAAAGGTCTGTCTAGTCAAAGCTATGGTTTTTCCAGTCATGATGTGTGGATGTGAGAGTTGGACCATAAAGAAGGCTGAGTGCCAAAGAATTGATGCTTTTGAGCTGTGGTGTTAGAGAAGACTCTTGAGAGTCTCTTGGACTGCAAGAAGATCCAACCAGTCAATCCCAAAGGAAATCAGTCCTGAATATTCATTGGAAGGACTGATGCTGAAGCTGAAACTCTAATACTTTGGCCATCTGATGTGAAGAACTGACTCATTGGAAAGGACCCTGATGCTGGGAATGATTGAAGGCAGGAGGAGAAGGGGATGACAGAGGATGAGATGGTTGGATGGCATCACCAACTCAATGGACATGAGTTTGAGTAAACTCCAGGAGTTGGTGATAGATAGGGAGGCCTGGCTTGCTGCAGTCCATGGGGTCGCAAAGAGTCAGACATGACTCAGCAACTGAACTGAGCTGAACTACCTGCAAACTTTTTTTTGTCTGTGCTGCTGGGTCTTCCTTGTGGCATGCAGGCTCAGTTGTTGCAGAGCACATGTTTCTTTAGTTGTGGCACCATGGGCTTAGTTGCCCTGAGGCATGCAAGATCTTAGTTCCACAATAGGGATCAAACCCATGTCTCTTGCATTGGAAGGTGGATTCTTAATCACTAAACCACCAGGGAAGTCCCTGAACTGGATACAAACTTGAAAGCAAGCCAATGCCTGACCTCAGGGAGCTCACAGCCCAGGAGGAATGATGAGAAGTGGAGAGTATTCATGACACTCATGACAGAGCTTTCAGAGCTCGTGGGAAAGAAGAGTCAGGCCATGAAGAGTGGGCAGGATCTGTTGTAGGAGAGAAAAACATCATCATGAATGAGGCACTGGAGGGACCAGCAGGATGCAGTGAGGAGAAACCCGTGACAAGGATGCAGGGGGCCTGGGTTGTAGTTCTGATTCTGTCACTAACTGAGAAGAACCCCTTCCCCTTTCTGGGCCTCAGTTTCCCATCTGTCGATAAGGGAGCTTGACTTAGCAGCAATGGCATTGGAGAGTCTGTGGTGGCAGATGCTGGGGGGTGAGGGGAGTTTGGGAGGAAAGTTTCTACAGTTTGATTTTGTTCAGTGGTTTTCTAGGCAGCTTGCCTGAGCCAGATGGGCAACTGCCCCTAGTCCAGGCCAGGGGAGCCCCATCTGGTAATACACCGCCTCATCCTTCTTTCTGTGAACACATTTTTAATTCAACAGGGGGTGGATTCTGGGTGCTAGCCCCTCGGGTAAGGGTCCAGGAGTGAAGTGCTCTGTGACCAAGAACCTTCGATACCTTGGCAAGGTCCAGTTGCCCTCAGGGAGGACGTCCTTGTGTCCACCCTGCGCAGTGAGGTCATTCACATGGGTTTGAGAGCAAAAAAGACACCAGTAGGTTGCTCCACCACATTCTTACTGGGTGACCAGGCTCCCAGAACATGTATAACTGCTCTGTTCCAAAGCCCACTCCTCAGCAAAGGTGACAATACACTTTGTGATTACGTTAATCTTCAATTTCCCTGAAATGGTTGGAGAAATGGTGGTGCCCTGACCACCTAAGGGGAACACAGGCAACATGACCCTGGGACTTGTACCAGGAACACAGAATAGCCCAGCGTGACTGCTACTGATGGCGCCTTGGAGGGAAATTAGACCAGAGCAATCCATCTAGGTTAAATCATGGAAGGTCTTACATGCTGGGTTGAGGAGTTGGGTTTCAGAGTGCAGGGGTGGCTGATGGGAGATGAGCTTAGGAAAATATGCTGACAGCAGTGAGTGACACAGACTCAGAGACCCAGTGTCAGAGGGCAGGAGGGGGCCCCAGCAGCTAGGAGAGGGTCTTCTCCAGGCAGAAGGAGAGGGGATGGAAAGGGGCAGGAGCAGGCAGATGGGAAAGATTCTACAGGAGGAGGAACCCACAGGACTTAGCCACTGTCTAGAAGGGGGAAGCCAGGGAGAGAGAGAAAAGGGAGGTAGCCTAGGACAGTTCTAGCTTTCCTCCCAGCATGGATCCAGCAAATCATACCTCTCAAATCACAGAACACCATAAGGCTGTCTACATAGCACAAAATATGGGCAACTCGAAACATTCAGAAAGCCCCTGGCTGCTATCAGGTCCCCAAATATCCGGAAAGCCATTCTGCTTTTCATCTAAATGCTTGCAAAGGGCAGGGGAGTAATTTAGCTTCTCTGCCTTTAGCCCCCACGGTCCCCCACAAAGCATTCTGCAGGAAGGCAGCAGAGAGCCAAGGTGCCGGGCAAAGGGGGAGCCAAGCCCCTGCTCTCATCAGAAACCACGCCGGTATTTTTAGCACTGCAATCAACAACAGGGCCCGCCTCTGGATCGGCTCAGGCAGCCTGGGCCAAGCAGGGCTGTTAAAAACGGAACGACACACACTGCAATCAGTCGTGGCGGGCGAGGGGCACTCGGCGGGGCAGCAGCTGTGGCATCTGAAGCTATTGGCCCTCAAGCTGGCAAGGGAGACTGGGGGAACAGCCTCCCAGATCAGGCTAGAGCTCTGAGGTCACACGTCCTGTCCCTTCATGTCCCAGACCCACCTGTGATGCTCCTGAAGCATCCAGGAGTCAGACTCCTGCCCCAAAGCACTGCTTTCACTCCGGGTGTTTGCTGTGCCAGAAACCCCACTGTTAGCATAAGTACCTGTCCTCTCCCAGCAGGCTGGTCTGTCACGGCCAAGGGCAGGTGCCTGGGGAGCCGAGGGTGAAAGGGGGAGGGGATACAGACCAGGGATGCTCAGGGCCGGAGGATGGGGGAACCCAGAGGAAGCTGGGCAGTGCAGGACACAGGAGGCCTATGGTGCCCACGAAAACAGGGGGACCAACTCTTGCTGCCTCTGCTTCCCCTCACTTCCCTGTTCTGATAGGAAAAGGAGATGCACAGGAAGCCCCAGCCAAAACAGTGCCCCTTCCAGGGTAGGGTGTTGTAGTAAGCAGCTGGGACAGTGCGTTCATCACACTGAGACCCAGGAGGCTTGGGTTTGGAGTCACTGCTATCTGTCTGTGATAGCTTTCAGGGCTCAAGCAAGAGCCTCCTCTCTCTGGCCCCCATGGCTTTATCTGTAAAATGACAAAGTGAGAGTAGACATAGACACCCTATATTCTGAGTTGGCAGCAGGCTGGGTGCAGAGCGATGGGTGCTTCAGGGGCCCTAGTCACACCTCCTCTCCAATCTCAGAGCAGAGGCCTCCTGGCCGGGGCAGAGATGGGCTTCGCAAGATGGGGGGATTCTCAGTGCCTCCTCCCAGAGCCCAAGGGACCAGTCAAACCAGGATACTTTTGGCATCATGATCTTGCCCCAGTGGGAGCTGAGCGGGCTCTGTGGGGGTGCATAGAGAACAGGAAACGAAATGGGAAGCCAGAGTTATCAGAGCAGAAGGGACTTCAAAGGTCAGGCAGCCCCATACCCTCGTTGTGCAAACCCTGGAGCTGAAGTGAGCTGATAGACAAAGGGCACCAGTGACCCAGGCAGACCTTCGCCTGCGTTAAGGCAGGAATGGGACAGCCAGAGCCAGGTCAGCTCTCTCCATCCTTCCCTGGATGCTGGGTCCTTCAAGTGCTCCTTCCCTCGGGGTCTTTAGAACCCCCATTTGCCCCCAACCAAGTCCTCAGCCTCACAGACAGGCTGTGGGGGCTTTGCAGTCATCTGCCAGCCAGCGTGTGGGTGGGCGGGCGGGGTGGTGGTGTTTATTGAATTCGTGGAGGAGAGTAAATCTGCGTCAACCTGCCTCAGAAGTGTTCAGCTGGCAGGCATGCTGTCTCGGAAGATGTTTCACGGCCTGTCCTAGAACCCTTTACCCCCCGCCCCCCAATGCTTCCCCCAGTTGGACGGAGTCAGGCCTGACTAGCTGAGCACCTCAGGTGAAGAAGCACTTTGACAGATCATTCCTTCCATCCCCATGCCTCACTCCCCTGGTGGCAGCCATGCCCTGTCAGCATCTTCTTCACGGAATGCCCTAGACAAACGTGCTCCAGGGCTAGTGGGCCCTGCAGATGTTCAGCAGCTGGATGAGACCCCCTTCAGACATGAGAGGCCGCCCCCACCCCGGCTGTCTGCTCTGCAGGGACCTGTGTTCCCGGAGTCAGTGGCAGGAGGAAGCACTCCAGTGTGCCCCGCCTGTCTCTGACTACCCTGCAGGCATCACATCCTCCCACCTGGAAGGTGGATAGCCACCCCAACCCCCAGGAATGCAGACTCGAGCACCCAAGGCTGGCATATGGCAGAGCCATGTACGTCACCGTGGAGTGGGTTGATGGTGCATCTCGTGTTTCCTCAACACCTCAGAAGGCGGGATGAGAATCTGCTGTCTGACAGCCTCAGGCCCCACAGCCTGCAGAAGGCTCAGTCACACACCTAGCGCTGCAGATGGCTGGGCGAAGTCGGAGGAGGGGGCGACTGGCTCTCTCCCTGCCACTGCTGCTCAGCCTGGGAGATGGGTGATGCCCGCCCCCCCAGCAGCAAGGGAGGAGCCGAGTGCCACGCCCCATCTCGGGGCTGTTCTGCTGGGCAGTGGCAGGCTTGGCCACTGCCCTCTCTGAGTTTAGGAGGTTCTCTGCTGACAGCTCGAAGTCCCCCCAAAGCAGCTGACTGTGGGAGAACAACAGAGGGGCTGGCTGGGATGTAGCAGAGGGTGAAAAGAAAGAAACTGCATGAAGAAGAAGAACAAGAAGATTGGCATCTCCAAACAGAGCCGAGGGAACAGTGACTTCTCCCAAGAGGCAGGAGGAGCATCCACCCTCCAAGCCAAGTAACAGTCAGAGCTGAGAGAGAGGAGGTCTCAGGAGGGGCAGAGCAACAGAAAGGGACGAGAAGGAGAGAGTGGGAGGTGGGGGTGGGAATGCCTCAGTGTCTTCACCCGCACGAGGTCCCTGAGATCTCTCCTGGTTCTGACTCTATGAATCTAGAAAGGCAGAGGCACTGATCAGCGGCTTCACCCTCAAGCTCTCCCTCCATCCCTCTCTACTCTTGGTCCATCCTTTGAGTGGCTCTCAGGGTCTGCCTGGGAGACCCTGCATGTCCCTCAGTCTTCCCCTATGTGTCCTTGTTTGGATCTGCCTCTCTCTAGTGGCATCACCCCAACTGAGGGTCCTGTGCAGGGGCATACATCATGGACTTGAGGAAGGGAGCACCCACAGTTCTGAAACACTGGTTTATAATTAAGAATCAGCTCCATAGAGAGGATAAAGCTGGTCACCAGTGCTGAGCAGAAACAGTAATGGAGAGAAATGAGAAGGGGACCCATCTGCTGTCCTCTTTAGCACACAAGAGATTCTAGAGCAGCAGGCAGAGGGCTGCCTGTCCTGTAGGCAGTGGTAGAATCAGTGCTGGGTGACCCAAGACAGCAGCCTGGGGCATCAGGAAATCTGTCAAGGAGACAGAACACAACCCTGTAGGAAAAAGCTGTGTCCAGGGCACCCTTGCTCTTTAAATCGTCTGAGTCCCCTAGAGGGCTTTTGCCAGCTCTTAAGTTTTCTAGGGATTTCCTGTGTATCTGTTTTGTCTCCTCAGCTGAACTGTATACAGTCTTTGAGGCCAGAGACTGTATTTTATGTTTCTTAAGACACCCCACTATCTATTTCCACTCCAAGTATTTGATGGAATCATGGCATCTCAAAGTGAAAAGTGACTCCCTGAAGTTCTTCTGCTCAACTTCTCATCCATGCAGTATTCCCCTTTGCATCAGCCCAGCTGCAAGAATGCATTGCCTTGGTCACCTCCAGTAATGGAGAGCTCAGTACCACCTGAGCCACCTATTCCAGCATTGGATGGGTAATTCCATTAGAATAAGAGCTTTTCAATATTCTAGGACAGCTTGGGGGTGGGAGTGTGAAAGGAGGGAAAGGTGATGCAAAATAGAATGTAGGGTCATATAGGCTGAAATCTTTTATGCAAAAAAGAAATATAGCACCTTCTATTTGTGGGAAACCTGAGAAAGCAAGATTAGAGCCTTCTGGTGCTAGAGAGAGGAAGCAGAAATGATCCCCCACTTTTACAGGAGCAGGTGACAGGAGCAGAGGACCATTCCCCGCTAGTTACGGAGTGAAGAACAGTCGAGATGGAGCATGAACCCAAGATTTGGGCTCCCATGGACTTTCTAGACCCTTGCCACCCAGACAAGAGGCCTGGGGTGGTGTGTATGCCACGTACACTCAAATGTCCTGTTCTTAGCACTTAGAGCTGTTTAAACATGCTGCCCACCCTACCTGGAGCTACTGAACACTGGAAATGCAATCAGTGTGAAATGAGATGTGCTCAAGGTATGAAATCTGCCATAAATTTTGAAAAGAAGAGTGTAGAATATCTCATTAATATTTTTTAATATTGAAATTACACTGTTGGGTTACATATATTATTTAAAAAGAAAAGGACTGCTTAAGTTGGGGCATGCCAAAATGGAACTAAGATACACACACATAAAATATGAACTCCTTGTCAGTGATAAGGGGTCCAGAGAATCAGTGACCCAGGAGTTTAGGAAAGAGAAAGCTCACTGCAGTGTGAGGAAGGGGTTAGGAAGGGGTGATGAAGTGGCCATGGGAGAAACGGAGGTGGACAGATGTCAAGAGGAAGAGACCCACACGGTGGGGAAGTGGGGTGCACTGGCAGGCCAGCATGGCTGGGGAGAGAGGTTCCTTGTGAGGGCAGTAGAAAATTCATCACGGCAGGGATGATAGCTCCCAACAGAAGCACATCCAAGGTCCTGTCTTTATTTATGTCAGGATTCCAACCCAAACTTCACTCTCTGTGGCCTCTTTTCTCTAAACTGGGTCAATAAATTAATCACTGAAAAGTATTACCACCTGCCAAGCACTCTGTTGTGTTTCAGGGGCACAGCAGTGAACAAGATCTTCTTCTCCATTCCTGTCTTCAAGGAGTTTACAGTTGGGACATCAAACAGGCAGAGCGTGACCTCCACAAACCCAGCTCCAGCACCTGTAGTCCTGGAAACATGTCCATGAGTCCCCCACCAAAGGACCAACCCAACCCCAAGACTCCATTGCATTTGCTGACCAGTCCTAGGCAGTCAAGACTTCTGAGAGTCCAGTCATGAAAAACCAGTTCACCCAGTATCCTCAGGACCCAGTTCTGGATCTGCTGGGAGCTCTGGGCATTGACACCCATAAGCACATGGCTCACAGGCCTGGTGGAGGCACCAAAGGGCGTGAAGGGAGGGCCTGCCGTCGCAGCCCTGTCCAAGGTGCTGAATTTACTGAGCTTCTCCAAGGGGCAGAACACTGCTTTGACTCTACTATCCAATTAGAGATTCCTCAAGAAAATGGGGCCATGGACTTCAGCTTATTTCTCAGATCTGCCAGACTTGAATTCTCAGTCCTGTCTCTCCATCTCTTGGCCAAGTTCACTGAAAGACAAAGTTGCAGAAGGTAAGAAGATGAGGGCCATGCCTAGCCCTCTCCTCAAACCTCCTAGCCTGACCCAGAGGAAGCCAACAGATGCAGGAACAAAGCATTCCTTGGCTTTCCTGAGTTGGATTCTGTCACCCATTAACATGACTCATTGAATCTCCTCTAAACAAGAGAAAGTGAATATCCCACTGTCATCCCACAGATCAGAAATTGGGCTTGGAGTTCTGCACACATACTGATGCATTGTGTGCACAATTAGTGTATCTTCTGTGGCCCTCCCTGACTCCACTCCCCCCAAACACACACACACACACACACACACACACACACACACACACACACACCTGGACACAAAGAAAAGAACTAAGAAAACAGTCCACTGTATGGAGGCTGCCTCAGTGAAAGAGGCTCTGTCACATCGCTGGCCCCATCAGTAGGATTTTGGCAGCCCATTCTAGTCATTATGACAAGGGCCATCACTCAAGGAAGGAGCTAGATGTAGCTGCTCAGAGGTGGAAGTGGGGAGCCATCCTCATGCCTTAAATCTCCTTCACTAAAGTCCTTGATCCCTCTTTACCCTTTGCCCTGCAGTTCTGAACAGCTAGTGACTGTCCCTGCTTCCAGAGAATAAAAGTACAGCAGGAGAAATAGAAGCTAGATAGGAAAGCAAACTCTAGAACAGGAGCCAAGGGAAGCCAGCTTTGTATGACCTTGAATAAGTCATTTTTCCTCTGGGCTTCCATCTCACTCTTTCTAGGAAAGTGAATGATTGCAGAGGTCCCTGACAGCCTCGACATTGAAGGCCCCAGGGTTACATGGGTTTGTCCTCTTGAGCCTGGCATGCTGACAACATGCATATCAGAGCCAACATGAACAACATATGTGCCAAAGGATGGCAATTGTGTCTGCGGGAAATCAGCCTGGCACTGCCCTCTGTGGGGACAAGGAAAGAACACAGCCCTCCCCTGCATCCCAGGACAGCCCACGGGATCTCTCTATGTACATTGTTAAATGAGAACAAATGCAAGAGCCTGGCATGGTGCCTGACCCATCACAGCTACTGCAGAAGGGCCCAATTCCCCTTCCTTCCCCTCTCATGCCTGGAATGTTTATCTATTTTCTTAGAGGATGGTGACGACAGGGGGAAATTGGAAAGAGGAGGGGGATGAACAAGGTCAGGGAGCCTGGGAGAGAGAGGGACAGCAGCTGCCATCATTAATCACTTCCCTTGGCAACTTGCATCTTGTGAATCAGCATCTGTGATACTGATAAAGGCTTCTGGAGGGATGGTGGTGACATAGTCACAGGCAGGATGTGATTGCCTGGGGGAGGAGGAGGTAGGGGTGAGTCTTGCTTTCAGGGTTTAATCTCAGTTGGATACACACACACACACACACACACACACACACACACACACACACACACACGCTGCCATTCTGCAGGCTGCAGAGCCCCCTCCTCCTGCTGCCACCCCATCTGTGCTCAGGCTGCAGCCCCTCTGTCTACTCCCCTTGGCCAAGCAGGCCAAGGAAGGCAACTGCTACTTAGTATTTTACATGTAAGAATTCCAGGAAGCCAGGCCCATTAGAGGGCCAAGGACTGTGCCATGAGGCAACCTGGCATAGTGGAAAGTGCAAGCGATGGCCTAGGACACATGTGTCCCCTCCCAATCCTCACACGGAGCCTGCTGGCTGAATGAGAGGCCTTTGGTTGGCTCCCAGTAAACCTTGCCACCAACTAGCTGTGTGACCTCACACAACTCACATCTCCTCTCTGGGCCTTGGTTCCATCATCTGTGTGATGTTTGGGTTGGATTACATGATCCCCAAAGCCCCCGCTGGCTCCAGCAGCCTGTAATCCTCTGATTCTATAAGCTATGTGTGTGTCCCAGCAGATGGCCAAAGGCAATAGTCATTGGTTGAGCTGGTTCCCACCAATTCCCTGTAAGAAATGAGCACATACAGCAAATGCTCTTTTTGGTTCCTATCCATGTGGCAGTCACTGTTTATAATTAAAATTCTGAATTATCAACTGTTTTCATTATAAGCAAGAAAGGGGAGAGCAGAGCAGAACAGAATAGCAGGTGGGGTCTGTGCAACTCTTTTGTTCTATACCTACCACTCTTTCCTATCTTTAAATATCCAATTTCTCTCTCTCAGTAAAATATTGTGATAGGCACAATTCTAAGGTAGCCCCAAGATGCCTTCCTCCTCATGCACACACCCTGTATAATTCTCTTCCCTGCAGTGTGGGTGGGATTCATGAAGATGATGGAGTGAAGTGATTAAGGTCTCAAATCACTTCATTTTGAGTTAATTAAGTGGAAGGTTATCCTGAGTGGGCCTGACTTAACCAGTGAAAGCCCTTAAAGAGGGACTGGCCCTTCCTAAGCAAGGACAGAGTCTCCTGGTGACCTTAAAGAATGTAGCTGCCATGTAGTAAGCAAGCCTATGGGAGCACTACAGGGCAGCAAACTGAGTGCTTCTGGGAGTCAAGAGAGGTCCCTGGGTCACAGCCAGCCAGAGAGTGGGACTCCAGTTCTGCAGCTGCAAGGCACTGAACTCTGCCAACAACCACGTGAGCTTAGAAGAAGATCCCACTCCAGAAAGGGATCCCGATGAGCCGACACCTAGATTTCATCTTTGTGAGACCCTGAGGGGAACTAGTTAAGCTGGGCTTGGACTCCTGACTCACAGGATCTGGGAGATGATCAAATGCATGCTGTTTTCAGCTGGTAGTTTAGTGATGATTTGTTACCCAGCAATTGAAAATGAATGCAAATATCTAATAAATAAAACTCCACACACTGACACTACTTAATAGGATTTTGCCTGTATCCAACTCTAACGCCAAGCAAGTGTGGCTCACCTCTGCTACTTGAGAATTGATTAAGACCCTCCCTCTGACCCCAGTCATTGAGACTAGGCCACAAAGATGGCTGTGCTACCCAGGGAGATGCTGCCTTCTCCCAGATGAAGGCTATGACATCTGTCCAGTGCAGTGCCAACACAGGATGGCAGAGACCACCCTAGGGGACAAGTGCCCTTCTATTTCTCCTAGCCAATCTGGTGATAGCATGCAAATGACTCTATTAGCTCCCAGGGCAATTGACGGGCCAAGCCATGCGTTCTGTAAATTGCCTCTAGGAGGGGGTCTACTCCCACCTCCATAACACAGCACCTTGGCGCCTGGTCCTGATGCCTGCCCTCTGTACTTCTGCCTCCTGTGTGCTCCCTCCCGCCCCTCTCTGCCTGCCCCATGGGATACCAGCGCTCGCTGCCTTTGCCTGCCACTTCTGCCTTACTGCAGCAGACGCTTCATCCAATGTGACACCAGAGGGCAGAGGGACAGGGAACCCAGCAGAGGGTTTGGAATGTGCTGTACCAAGATTTAGGGGATGAGAGTGGAGCAGAGGTTCCATCCCCCTTACCCAGGCATCCCTCCCACCCTCTTCTTTTCCCCACAACAGATGCCCTCCTCCTTCCCTGATCTGCACAGATTGAGGTTGAGCCAGGAGAACTTCTGGAAATGAGTAAGTCCTGTGGTGCAGCCCCAGGGCCCAGAGCCTCTTGATTTTCCCCATGCCTTTGCCCCAGCATGCCAAAAGGACAGCTGCCCCCAAGTCACTGAACAGAAGTCCCTGTTGATTAGTTCTTTCCCTGAAAAGTGCCCCCCTGAACTCCTCTGTTTCCCTGTCTTCCTTCCTTTGTGTCCCTGTCCCTGCTTCCCCTTGGAACAGGCAGGAAGTGAGAAATGGGGCCATACAGGGCAGAGGGGTTTCTAAGACTCATCCCAGAAGAGCTTGAAAGACCCCTACAGTCTGTCATTTTATTAAAAGCAAAGAAATCGCCCCTATCTATGGAAACTTGAAAAACACAGGAATAGAGAGAAAAGAAGCTGGCTCATTAAGAAGCCATGGGCCCTGAAAAAGGACTTACTGTGTTTGATTTAGTTCTCGGGGCTTGTTGGTACATATCTACAAATGCTCACCCTCCAAGGCTGAGTTCTTGAACACTCAAAATCCACAGCCATTCACTCTAGTGCTTCTGGGTCCATCTGTACCAAGTATTTCCTCCTCTGAACAGAGCAGACCTTTTGCTTCTCCCACCTTTGTGTAGGCTGGGTCAGAGCCTCTCAAAGTATGGGGCTTGTTAGAGGTGGAGATTCTTGGCCTTCAGCTGCTTTGCACGTTGAAGTTTGAGACCCATTGTCTAGTTCCTCTGCCAGCATTACTCACATTTTGGTACCAAGTGAATACCCAGAGAGAAAACTATGTAGGAACAAGATTAAACTCTTGGTTCATTTATTGGATTATGTGGTATGTACTGGGCAATTTACTTAATCTCTCCAAGACTCAGTTTATGCAGCTATTAAATGGGAACACCCATGTTGCAGTGTTCTTACAAAGATTAAAATGACATTTACTTATTCCACAATTATGAATTAAGCCCATATTCTGTACCAAGTACAAAAATAAAATGAGTGTCTCTGTCTTCCTAGAACTTAGTCTTGTAGGCAGAGATGGCTTAGATACAATACCAAAATGCATGATCCATAAAAAAGGATATTGAAAAATTTGGCTTTAGCAAAACTAATAACTTCTGTTCTTTGGAAGACACTAAGAGAATGAAAAGACAAACCAGAAACTGGAAGAAAACATTTGTGAATCACATATATGATAAAGCACTTGTATCTAGAGTTCGAAAAGTACATTGCACTATTCAGTAATAAACAACCAATTTGGAAACAACAACCCAATTTTGGGAAATAGATGTAAAGTATTTAAACAGACAGTTCACCACAGAAGATCTACAAATGTCAAAGAAGAACAAGAACAATTCCTTAATATTAATTCATCATTAGGGAAATGCAAATGGAAACCACAATGGGCAACTACTACATAGCTGTTAGAGTAGCTACAAATAAAAAGATTAACCACCCCAATTTTTGTCAAGAATGTAGAAGAACTGAACTCTCATTCGCTGCTTTTGGGAATGTGAAATGGTAAAACCATTTTGGAAAAGAGCTTGTATAACTTTTTAAAAAGTTAAATAGGATCCAGCCCTTTTGATCTTGGGTATTTACAAAAGAGAAACAACTAGCATATAAATGTTCATGCAGCTTAATTTATAACAGCCAATCCCTGAAAACAACCCAAAAGTCCATCAACAGGTGAACAGATAAACTAGTGGTAGTTGCTCTGTACAATGGCATGTTACTCAGCAGTACAAAGGGATAAACCATTGATTCATGCAACATGGATAATTCTGTAAATAATCATGCTTTGTGGAAAAAGCCAGACTTTCCCCCCAAAAGAGTACATCATATATCATTCCATTTATAAGAGATTCTTAAATATGAAAACTAATCTATAGTGACAAAAGGCAGATCAGTGGTTATCACCGGATGGGAGAGAAAAGGTTGGGAAGGATAGGAGAAAGGAATTGCAAAGATACATGAAGAAACCATGGGGATGATGGATACATTGACTATCTTGACAGTAGTTATGGCTTCACTGGTGTTACATATGTCAAAACGTATCCACTGAGCATTTTATCTCAATAAAGCTGCTTTTTAAAAATATAGTGGTAGGATAGAATATCTCATGGCTGCAAGAGATTAGCAATCATGGAAGGCTTCTCTGAGGAGGTGATGTTAAGCAGAAATAGAGTGATGAGAAGCAGCAGCAGAGCAGAGATCTGGGGAAGAGCATTGTAGGCAAATGGACCAGAGCATGCAGAAGCCTTGGGAGGCAGGGAGACTGGCTTGTTTGAGGAGCAGACTGGTCCACTGTTGGGGAGGGGACAAGTGATGCAAAGTGGGATCAGAGGGGCAGGTAGGTCCCAAGTTAGGGAAAGCTTCATAGGTCAGGTAGAGAACTGCGGATTTGTATATGAGAAGTCAGATCATAAGCAAAGGAGTGAGTGATATGACTCCCATTTTTAGAGCTAATCTATTTTGTACTAAGGGCATGTATTACCTTGTAAAGCTAAAATATATATTTAGAACAAAATCATTTTTGCTGTTACCTGGAAGCTAGATTGCAAAAGGGACCCCATTAAAAGGCAGCTGCAGCTGCCAAATGAGAGGAGCTTGGACTAGTGTGGTGGCCATGTACACGGGGAGGATGCTTTGGGCTCTACCATGATGCTCTGGTCTAGAGCACATCTGTGGGGGCAGGGGGTAGATATCAAAGGGAGTCAGTGTGAGCTGTTGGCACTCAGGACCCATTAGCTCTGTGATTTCCATAGACCGTCCCTATTGTCCTCTCCTCCTGGGCAGCCCCACAGCCTCTGGTAAAAACCTTGGCATTGCTCTGGCATGTCTTACGGTGGTTGGTATGTGTCTGGCCCAGGAGCTCTTCTTCCAACCTCAGCACCCAGTACAGTGCCTGGCACAAGGTGAGCACACAGTAAACACTTGTGGAATAAATAAATGAAAGAACAAATGTCTAATCAGCAAATTTGCTCACAAGAGTGGAGCAAGGAAAACCCTGCAACCTGCCTTGGCCTCCGTATCAGACCTTCTCCTCCACCCCCTGCCCCTGCTACCCCAGCTTCTGCCCCCACCTTTCTCCAGCAGCTTCCCCGCTCTCACTCCCCAGGAGCAGCAACCACGTGGCCAGGCCACTGGGCAGTCAGTGCTGGCCAACTCCTGCCGGCCAGCAGCAGGGCCTGACCTAGTTTGGAGCCGGCTGAGGTTGATGAGCCAGAGTGAGGCAGCTCCTCAGGGCTTAGCATGCTGAGCTCAGAGGCTGGAGTCAGCTTCGAATGTCAGATATTTGGACAGAGCGGTATCCAGGGGGCTATCTGAGAAGGATGTGGGGGACCCGTCCAGAGGAGCCTCTTTGGAAATGCTACTCTTTTCCTGGGAGCCCAGTCTTGGGTTTTCAACCCCTTTTAGGGGGTCTGGATTGTGGGCTCCGAGACTTGTCTCTCCTTGTCCCATGGGGAGGACTGCAGGACACTGGGAAGGAATGGGGATGGAGACGACTCCTTAAGCACTTCTCCTGTGGTCCTTGTCATTGATCAGCTGACTAATCCAAGCATGTTCTAAACAGTTTTTAAATGTCAGCAATGTAGGCCAGCATAGAGCTACTGCTGAGGTCCGAGGTGATGAAGACATTGTCCCAGCCCTCAGTCACTCACTGTCAAGAGTCAGGCAGAGACAACAACCAATCCACATGCAGACAGATGCAGTTACAATGGAGATGTGCCCAATTGGGCAGTGTTCCAGGGGAGCAGAGGCCAGGGGAGGCCTCTCATTGGAGGTGGGTCTTAAAAAGAGATGCAAAGGATCCGTAGAATCTTTCTAAGTGGTGAAGTCAGTCCTGGCAGGAGTCAGCCTTTGGGATATTTGCAACCTGGTGGATGCAGTGGAGGCATGAGGGTGGTAAGGCTGCAGGCAGAGCATGGGGAAGACTTAATATGGTGGAGCAGAGTTTGGAGGGGCATGAGTGTGATGGAGCTGGAAAGGAAGGCTCAGGCCAGACCCTGAGGGGGCAGTCAGGAAGGCCAGGGGAGGAGGGGAGGACGCAGTCAGCCCCAGGGCTCTGGAGCCCAGCTTGTGCCTGCTATCCCCAACTCCTCACTCCTTACACTGGGTACCTGCAAAGCCATGTGCCCCCCAAACACTTCCTTCCTCGGGGATGCTTACCTATGCCCTCTCTGCTCTCCCTTCAGTGCCCATGAGCCCCTCCCCATCCCTTACTGCTGGGTACAGAAGGAATTGTTGAGGGTGGCAGACACAAAGCTAAAGATGGGCAAGATAGAAGGGGAGCAATGCTGGGGGTGAGGGGCTGTAGCTCTCCCTGGAAGACCATCAGGGTACTCTCTTGGAAGAGGTAAGGTCTGAGGATCTCCTGCATTACAGGTTATCCCTGCATCCAAGAGTCTGCAGGGCACCATATCTGGGCCAAGCCCATGGAGAGGGTCTGTGGGGTCCTCAAAGCCTGGATGCTGCCCATCAAACCAGGAGCTAGGAAAAGAGCCTGCCCCTGGGGAAGGTTAGATGGAACTATCAAGGGAACAAGGCTCCCTGTCCCTTGCTGAACACTCAGACCCTAATATGTGGCAGCTCCCAAAGGGTGGGCACCCAGAAGCCCCTAACTGTATCCCAAGGGATCAGGAGTGCCACCAAGCATGGCACCCAGCAGGAGGAAGGGCAAGAGGGCAAGCAGCTGATCCCTTGGCTGGCGGGAGTAGGTCCTGAGTGCCTGCCTAATGTAGTGTGACACCCAGGACCCCATGGCAGCATAAATATCCATGTCACGGTAACTGAATCTGACATCTCCTCCTTGGCGCTCCTGGTGTGCGCCTTCTCCAGCCAACTCTACCCTCAGACCCACCAGGGGCAGGGCCAGGTCAGGGAGGGCCCCAAGCCCCACTGTTAACACAACAGGCCTTTCTGCAGGGCAAGCCTGCCCCTACACCAGCATGGAAGTGGATAGAAGGGAATGCTCCCTGGCCTTTGAGTCAGCTAGGATGAAGCAACAGTTTAGGAGTTAAAGAGGGACCAGGAGGAGACAGATGTGTTGGTACAATTGAGGCAGGTGAATAAAGGCAGTTTGGTGTGATGGAAAGAGCCCTGGAAGTAAGACACTCAGGTCTCATCCTAGCTGGGACACTCTCTTGGGCAATTCTCTTAACCTCCCTGAACCTCAGTATCTTCATTAATAAAAGGGAGAGCAATATTTCTATTACAGAGGGAGCCTGCAGAAAACAAAGTGGATACATATGGGGGAGCTCGCTGAAAGGAAAATGCTGAACAAAGATCAACCATGGTTATGGTGAGATGAAGCTAGATCCATTGGCAGTGAGTGCAGGGTGGGCCAGCAGGCTAGGCAGGAAAGTCAAGTTCTCCCTCTTGGAAACAGGTGATCTGCTGCCTGGGTCTGGCTCTACCCACTGCCCCAGGGAATCCTCAGGGATCAAGTTTCTGGGGGTTCACCTTACCCAAGTCTTAAGCATCTATCCCTCCCCACAGTTTGAAGGGAGTAGGCAAAGATCAGGCAGGGGACCCCCAAGAACACAGATAACCCCATCTCATTCACCCTGGGCTTTCTGATGGGCAGCTTTAGAATCCACCTTGACCTTCAAAAACCAAACCATCCTTCTTACAGAAACCACCCCATGAGTTAAATTATATCAAGTGGGACAAAATAAGAATATATATCCCATAGTCACAGTGGCAGTGTGTATGTGTGTGCATGCTCAGCCGGGCAGTTGTGTCCCACTCTGCAACCCAGGGGCTGTAGCCCACCAGGATCCTTCCTCTGTCCATGGGATTTCCTGGGCAAGAATACTGAAGTGGGTTGCCATTTCCTCCTCCAGGGGATTTTCCTGACCCATGGATGGAACCCTCGTCTCCTGCATTAGCAGGTGGATTCTTTACCAATGAACCACCTGGGAAGCCCCAACAGTAGCAGTAGCTTCTAGCATTTGAACAGCATGGTAGAATTTGCAAAGCAACTCCACTTTAATGACCTCCTTTTAAAACCTTACTGCCACCCTAGGAAGCAGGTGCTAAGTTATTATCCCCATTTACAAGTGAGGAAACTGAGGCTCAGGGAGTCAAATAACTTGCCTAACTCACACAGCTGTGTGGCGACAGACCCAGGCTCTGAGCTGCTTCTCTCTCCTGACACCACACCACCAGCCAGGAGACATCACCTGAGTACCCACCACTGTGCAGGAGCTGTGGGGCCACTGGTGATATGAGTGCCACATGGGACCCTCATAGCCAGAGACAAAAACCATGGAGGACAGGATCCCATGCCCTCACCTCAGCAAGCCTTGTGGTATCTAACCCAAGTTCCTCACTTCATAGATGGAGAAAGGAAGACAGAGTTTCTAGAATGAGGGGTGGCAGACTTTTTCTGTAAAACACCAGGGTAAATATTTTAGGCTCTGCAACCACAGATGTCTCTGCAGCATATGATTCTTTGAGTTTTTTTTTTTTAAACAATTCACCCCTTAAAAAATGTAGAAACTGTTCTTAGCTTGAGGGCTATACAAAATAGCCCAGCTGTAGGCAGGATTGGACCCACAGGCTATAGTTGGCCAGTCCCTGTTCTAAGGGATCCTACAACCAGTTACTTCCTGAGCTGGGTTTCATTCAACTAAACCATTTTTTGAGCACCTGCTAAGTTCCAAGCCCTATGCCAAGAGCTGAAGGTACAGAGAATGATGTCATACAGTCTGTGCCCTCAGATTGCCTACAGCTGGCGGGGAGGTAGACAGGTGAGGAAATAAGGTCACCTCAAGGCATGATGGGGGGCTACACAGGATAAGATACTCAGAGCAGACTGAAACCAGCCACCTCTTCCTGGAGCCACCTGGCTGCCACCCCTCGTGATGGCAGACATCACAGTGTATTTTAATCTCTACTTACTTCTCTCTGCCCCTCCTCCTAGTCTGTATGTTACTTGGGGAAAATGACCTGTATCCATCCATGTTGTCCACCCTGCCAGCCAGGACAGTGGCTGGCAGCAGTAAGCATACACTGTAGCTGAATGAATGAATGAACAGCAGCAACTACAGAGCTACAGCTCTGGTGCTAGGGTGAGGTGGCTGGTGAGACTGAGGAGCGTTCACCCTGTCCCCCTCAGTTGTTGAACAAAGCAAGTTGATTGAGCCTGGAAATCCAGCCCCGGGCACCCGCAGCCTTCTGTTCCACTCTATCTGCATCCCCCTGGTCCTCTCCACAACTCTGGCCCAATGCTGATTCCCAGCAGCCGCTAATCACACCCCAGTCAAGCATGCTTAATTAAGCCCCAGTTACCCGCAGCTTCCTAGCAAGAAGAAAGGATGGGACTCCAGTCGCGTGCCAGGCCAGAGGAGGCTGGGCTGTTTGTGGGAGCTCGCGGGGAGAGGTAGGCAGGCGACAGTCAGCCGTTTCCTGCGGTTCTGCAGTAGCAATGGTCAGGATAATAAAAACGGTGCAGCCCTCCAGACTGCGCTATGTCAGGCTTGGCTCTCATACTTCCTGTGTGTTAACTGAAGCCTCCTCAGAGCATTATTAGCTCCACTGTACAGGTGAGCAGATTGAGGCTCAGAGAGGCTCCGTGACTTGTCCAAAGTCATATGTACTAGTAAGTAACAGAGTTGAAAGGACTCTCCGTTTCCTGTTTTCCACTGCCACGGGGGAGGTAGTCTTCAGGAAGAGGAAGGGCAGCCATATCCAGAGCCCTGACCTCATTGCCCAGTGGCCTGGGCTCCTCTGGATAGTAAAGCCACCCTGACTCACACAAAGAGATGCAATTCCACTTTAAACTCAACCCACATGTATCACGTACCTACTTTGTGCTGGCTCCAGGAGATAGGAGCTGAAGAGACAGTGTCCCTCCCCCAGAAAGCTTGCAAACCCATGGGGTGGGCAATGTCCATACTGTGGGAGCCAGGCTGTATGTACAACAATAAATATATACCCTCGTGCATGAAACAGGGGAGGAAAAGTAGCACCTGAATACCTCCTGGTATCAGACACCAGGGATATCACATCCTTTACTTTTCTATCATAACCTATAATTATATATTTATTGGTGTGATCATTTATTAAATATTATTAGTGTTATTGGGGGTGATGGATTATTCCACATTAGACCATGTACCCCATAGTATTAGCCAAGTGTCCCAGCATCAGACACAGTGCCTAATGTAAAGTTGGTGCTCGGTAAGCATTTTTAAATAAGTGAGTGAATGAAACATAGTTCCTGCCCTTAGGGAACTTGCAATCTAGCCAGGGAAGTGGAGATGTGAACCCATGGTTGCAGTGCAGTGGGATGGATGCCAGACAGGAATCCGAAGACAAAGGTGCATGGGAGCAGGAAGAACAGACACACCTGGAGCAGGGGAGCTAGCAAGGTGTCCCAAAAAGAGAGATGCCAAAGCCCTGTCTTTTTAAAAAATATGTATTCATTTTATTTTTGGCTTTGCTGGGTCTTTCTCTAGTTGCAGCAAGCAGGGGCTGCTCTCTAGTTGCAGTGTGTGGGCTTCTCATTGCAGGGGCTTCTCTGGCTGTGGAGCACAGGCTCTAGGTGTGCACACTCAGTAGTTGTGGCACAGGGCCTCAGTTGCCCCTTGGCATGTGGGACCTTCCCAGACCAGAGATCAAACCAGTGTCCCTTGCATTGCAAGGTGGATTCTTAACCACTAGACCACCAGGGAAGCCCCCTGAAGCCCCCTGAAGCCCAGTCTTGAAGAAAGAGCCAGAGCTCCCCAGGGAGCTGGAGGAGAGGGAGAAAAGATGGGAAGGTCCTTAGAGCTGAGAGCACAGCCTGGAAAAGACAGAGGTATGACCCATCAGCTTTGTTAGAGAAACTCCCAGTGGCTTTGTGAGGCTGTATTATGGGTAGGGTGTGAGTGAGAGGGAGACAAGAGACACAGCTGGGGAGGGAACTGGACCAGATCTCAGAGGGTTTTGCTGCTGTGCCAAGGAGATGGGACCTTATTCCTTGAGCAGTAAGGATTCTGGCAGGATTTAAGCAGTGGAATACGTGGTTTAATTCATTTTAGAAAATGGCCCTGGCAGGGTGTGGAAGATGTTCTGGATGGTGAGCTCGGGGGCAGGCAGCCCAGTCTCAGCCCAAAGACTGGAGAAGGACTGTGAGGGTTTAAAGTGACAGAAACAGCAAGGCTGGGCATGGAGGTGAAAGGCACAAAAGTGAGACCGAATGAACAGACTAAGAGACCAATTGAGGAAAGAGGTCACTTAAGCTCTTAGAGTCTCAGCCTCCTCCTCCATCAAATGAGGATAAGATGATCTACCCAACAGGGTCATTGTGAGCCTCCTTGGAGCAAAGACTAAAGGCTCACACGGGGTCTGGCAGGCGGTAGAAGGCTTTCTTCTCTTTGTACCTCGCTGTTGCTTTGTGCCACCTTTTAGGCTTTTGCAGCAGAGTTCGAGGGAACACACAATCCTGGGATAGGAGGGAGGCAGCCCTGGGGCTCTGGCAGCACCAGGGCACGTGCCCCAGCAGAGGAATGGGGTGGCTTGCCCAGAACAAGGCAGCCATGACTGTAGGCCTCCAGGTCCCAGGCCAATCAACCAAATCAGACCTGCAGCTGCTACACAGGCTTTTCTCTGCAAGGAATACTCAGCACAGTCACTCATGCACCCTGCTCAGCTCACTGAGAAAACAGAAACCACACCAGGCCTTTCAAGCAGAGGGATTTATATTAGGGATTTAGCTGTACAGCTGGAGAAAAATAGGTGAAAAAGTGTTAGTTGCTCAGTTGTGTTCAACTCTTTGCGACCCCATGGGCTGTAGCCCACCAGGCTCCTCTGTCCATGGGATTCTCCAGGCAAGAATACTGGAGTGGGTTGCCATTTCCTTCTCCAGGGGATCTTCCCAACACAGGGATCAAACCTGGGTCTCCTGCATTGCAGGTGGACTCTTTACTGTCTGAGTAGGACAGCCCAGAGGTCAGCAAGAAGCCACCACCTTCCTAGAGCTGGATGGAGGGGGCAGTGTTTCAGGAGCCCAGGAGCCAAGGCCTCCAAGCAGATACTGGACCAGCTGCTTGCCTGCCAGAAGGAGCTGGGCCACGCAAGAAGGGGTTTTTCCACAGGAGCCAAAGAGGAGATGTGGATGTCGCAGAGATCTGGCTGGAAAGAGAGTAAGGGGCAAAATATCCTGGCTTACACCCTCCTCTCACCCTCTACCTTACTCCAGCATTTCCGATTGGCTGAACCCATCCAGAAGCCAGTAGGTAAAGGCACCTGGGAGATGTAGTTCCCTGTGCCACAAATCGGGGCAGAGAAAGGCTGGACATGGGTCTGGGAGCAACAAGGAAGTGACCAGCATTCTCATTCATTTCTTCACTCAGTGAACATTTATTGAGCACGTAGGTGCTGGGGATTGAGGTGCATGCTTACTCAGTCGTGTCCGACTCTTTGTGACCCGAGACACTGTAGCCCACCAGGCTCCTCTGGCCATGGAATTTTCCAGGCAAGAATGCTGAAGTGGGTTGCCATTTCCTTCTCCAAGGGATCTTCCCAACCAAGGGATCAAACCCATGTCTCCTGCATTGGCAGGCAGATTCTTTACCACTGAGGCACCTGGGAATCCCTAGGAGCTGGGGAGATAATGATAAACAAGAATCCTGTGTCCTGCAACACCAGGACCGCACCCCTTTATAGCCCACGCCCCACTGGCCATGGGTACCTGATCAACTAGGCTGCAGGATGGGGTTGGTATGGAGTTTCTGGAACCCCTGGAAAGCTTCCAGCATGCAGAGGAGATGGATCCAGGCTCTGCTTAGGCTCTGGACCTGGAGGAGCAAGAATCTCAGCCTACTGCCTCCTCCCAGCTGAAAGCTCACAGCTCGGAATGCAATGTCTCCAAAAAGAAAAGAAAACCCTTAAATCCCACTGTTTGTCTTTGGAGCCTGGGAAGCAAGGATCTAATGAACATGAAACATGCAGGCCGCTCAGAAGCTGCCTTTGAAACCTCCCCAGGCCGGCTTTGTCAAGAAGCAGCATTGCCTTTCAAAGCTGCCTGGCTCCAAACTCCCCTCTCCTTCCTCGGTAGCAGGCAGTGGCTAATTAGCTGGAGATGTTAAATGTTCCCCAATTCACTGGAGAAGTCCCCAGGCTTCCAGGGAACTCGTAGCTGGGCTGGCGAGCTGAGTACTTCCACTCCCCCTACTCTTTCCCCCAGGCAGTCCCCGCCCCTGCCAGCCTGTGTCCTCCGGGGTCTCCTCCATGGCTGGGCTTGCCCTCCCCACTCTTTTGCACTGGCCGTGTCAAACACGACCTCTGGTACTTGAAGTCTCATTTTCTGGAATCTGCCTCTTCCAAGAAGCCTCCCCAGATGCACCGCACACATGATGACCAGCCACGCCCTGAGTTTTCACCCTCAACCAGGCCCTTACATTCACCCTTCTTCATGGGGGTGGGCCAGGCTGCGCTTGCTGCCTACCACTCAGCACAGTGCCCCTGCAGGAAAGAGCTCCAACCCACTCCAGGGAGAGGAGACGCCACAGGGAAGCACATGAGGGCTTCCCCACATAGATGTCCACAGACAGGTCATCTGGCCAGGAGTCAACCTGACCTCATGGTATTTTCTGAGACTTTGGATAAGATAGGCTCTTCTCTGGGCCTCTATTCGTCATCTATAACAGGGGGTGTACTAGCCCAGTGCTTCTCAAACTGCAGCTTCCATAGAATCACTGAAGGGTTTAAGCGTAGATCACTAGGCCCACCCCAGATCTCTGACTCAGCAGGATTGGGGTGGGGACTCCTGAGAACCTGCATTGCTAATAAGTCCCCAACTGTTGCTGCTGCTTCTGGTCCAAGGCCCATACTGGAGAAGCAGTGGGCTGGATGGATGGGTTTTAAGCTATATTTGTCAAAGCTCCATGGGGCTTCAGGAAGCTCACTCGCTCAAGAGGCAGTAGGATTGGGGAATCGGGGGTGGGGGACACTGAGTAGGCTGGCCCCCAGCCCCCAGCCCCAGAAGTTCGACTCTAACCAGTGTTGTTTGTTTGTACGTCCAGGTAAGGTTTAGCCAGAACCAAGTTTTCATGCTGTAAGTGAAATGTTTGGAACCTGCTGACTAGACTAGTGGTCATTGTGGCCCCTTCCAGCTGCGATGTTCCAGACCCCCGTGTTCATTCCACACCTCTCCTAGGCTTCTCTCACCTCTTTTTTTCTTGTTTACAGTCAAAGGGGGTGGGGAGCACAGTAGGAACAAGACTGTAGATTCAGGTCTTTACTCTTTCGGGGGATGTGGGGATGGGTGGCGAGGCTATGATCTCAAGGTCATTGTCATGGCGGAGACATTTCAACACAGAGATGTACCTCAAAGTGATGTATGTGTGCACATGCGTGCAAGTGTGTGCATGCATGTGCATACATTTACATGCACATTCACAAGCCCACACACACACATACACACATATGCTCCTTTCCACCCTGAAAAGGGGCCTGGGACCAGTTCCTGGAAAACATAGTGGAGCTGCTTTCGGATGGGGTACGGATGGTGCATGCATGTATCTGCGTGTTTGCATAGATGATGCCCGTGCATACAAATGAGCTAGAGAGAGAGAGATGGGGAATGATCAGGGTGTGGACAGATTTTAAATAAAGCAGAGGTCTCCTAGAATCTCAGCCTTCCAGAACTTCACTGGAGACCATCAGTTCCAAACCCCTTGTGTATCCAATAAGGAAACTGAGGTTCTTCAGGAAACCCAGAACCAGGGCTTCCTGGCTCCTGGGTCAGTGCTCTGCACCCCACCCCCCTACCTACGTGGTCTGCAAAGACGTCAAGCCTCTCTCAGGCACCAGGATGATGTCAGCTGAAACCAATGAAACTTCATGGCAAATGGACAAAAATGTTCACCGAAAGGATTCCAAGGCAAACAAATCCCTTCCCAGCCCTGTCTGCCCCCACCCACATCACCATCCCCGGCCAGCTGCTCCCAGAGATGCCATTTCCAGGAGGCGACTGCCCAACCTTGTCGCCGGGCTGGGAGAGCCTTCAAGGAGAGCACAGAGGAGGAAAACACGAGAAGAAACCACCCAGGCCTTTTAAAGATTCATGGGGGTTCTCTAGGACTCAGAGTTGTGTGTGGATTGGAGAGACATCAGAGATCAACAGACAAGCAGCCGAGAAGCAGAGGGACAGAAAGAGGGTATGTAACTGTGTGTCTGTGTGCACACGTGTGAAGAAGACACACAACAGATTATCAGACTGTGCATATGTGTTTGTGCAAACCCAAGAGAAATCAACAGACAGCAGAGCGTTCTGCAGGCTGAGGAGTAACACACATGAGTGCACACTCACGTGCGCACGTGCACACACACACAGACTGAATGTGGGTGGGCCTGGGAACAGGGGAGCTGAGGTGAGGCCAGGAGGTGAAGGGCTGTCAGAGCGAGCCAGCATGCAGGCCATTTGTGTCTGCGATAGAGTGTGTGACACAGGATGTCAGGGCACGTCTGAACATGTGAACAGGGTGGAGCCCGTCCCAGGGACCAGGAGAGGGAGAGGGGAGGGCAGGCGGGCAGGCAGCCCACAGCACCCGACACCCTTCACACACGTGCTGTCATACTCCTGGGGGCCAGGCAGCCCCTTGCACCATGTCCCCTTCCCTGGGACCCTGCTGATGGCCCTCCTCAGCTGCTGTAAATGTCCTCTCCTGCCTTCGCCTCCCATGCTTGCACCCCACCCCTCGGCTGGGGAGTTCCCTCCTTCCTCCCCAGGGGTTAATGTCCCCGGAAAATGATAGTCTCCAGTCTGGGACAAGTCTCTGCTCTCTGCCAGCAACCATGAAATCCCTGCCCACACCCAACCCACCCCCAACTCCCACCCACTTCTGTCTCCCAGCAGGGCAACCAGCACAGACCTCCAGTTACATAACCTCGACTTCAGATCTTATCTCTGCCTCTTATACTGTGTGACCTTGAGCAATACTGTGGCCTTTCTAAGTTCTAGTTTCTTCTGTTTAGAAGAGAAAAAAAAAGAATAGAGCTCTTGTGAGGATTACATGAGATAAGGCGTGTGAAGCCCCTTGCCTTGTGCCAACCACAAAGTACCTTCCCTTTCTAGCTTCTTAATGCATGCTCCCAGGAGTAAGGGTTTTGTTTCAAAGCCACAGGGACTTCCCAAGCAGCCCCAGTGCTTTGAAACCCTAAAGCTGGAAATGACCTTAGAAGTCATGTGGTCTAAGCGCCTCATCCCTTGTTGTAAGTGAAAACACTAGGCTTGAAGACATGTAACTTAATAACGTAACTGAGACCAGAACACAGATCCTCTGCTTGACAACCACCAACTTTCAGCTTTCTCCCTTCAGCCAGAGCCAGAGGATATTCACAGTGATGTTCTTGGAAGGTTTACACGCCCTTGGTTTGGAGGTGAGACTGAGCCCTGAGGTGTGAGCTGGGGCAGAGGGCAGAGAAGGAGGGCTCTGCAGGACAGAGCCATGTCCCCCTCGAGTCCTGAGCAATTCAGCTCTGGCCCCAAACTTGCAATCCCCAGTAGCAAAGCCAAAGCTCTGGAAAGAATTGGATTCCCTCGGCGCTTCCCTCACTGCCACTTAGAAGAAGCTTTCATGATCTGTCTCATGTGGTCCCTTGGGGTGTTAACTGCCCCCATCCATTGTAAGTAATGAAAGGAGTTCTTCCACCTGCGCCTCCTTGAAAGGTCATGGCAGGCTTCTCCACTTCTTAATATTTCTGCAACACAGACCCACAATGCCAGACAGCTGCCTGTCTCTCCAGACCCCTGTCAGGAAAATTAAAGTGGAGGAAGTCTTGTCAGAGGGCAGGCCTCTGACCTGATGCTGACCTGCCTGGACACTGTCTGGATTCTACGCCTGCATGCAAGTGCAGCAAGTTAGGCGACACTTACAATAGGAAAGGGAATGCGTGTGTGCTAAGTCGCTTCAGTAGCGTCCGTCTCTGTTCGGCCGCATGGACTATAGCCTGCCAGGCTCCCTGTCCATGGGATTCTCCAGGCAAGAATACTGGAGTGGGTTGCCACGCCTTTCTCCAGGGGATCTTCCCAATCCAAGGATCAAACCTCTGTCTCTACATCTCCTGCGTTGGCAGGTGGGAATGGATCTTAGAATTCTTGAGCCACTGAGGGTCTGGACAAGCCCCTGGGGTCTAATGAAATCCTATGATTCATAGGGTGAAACATACAGCTTCATTGTAAGAAGGTTAAAGTAAAACCAGAGCCACATTTTTGCACACAAACTGATGATGTTTCCACTTCATAGCCTGAGATTATAAGCAGAGAGCCCCCAAAACTGCAATTTGAAGTCTCATCCTTGAGGTGGAAACACCGCCTGGGACCTCTTCCCAATTGGGACTCCAGATTGCTGTTAATGAGGGACTTCCCAGGACACTGTTTAAGTCTGGATGTTGGTTGGCCCAATTTGGTAATTTGCTGTTGCTTTTCACTATTGTTTCGATATTTTTCTTCTTTTAATGACTGTATATTGAAGTTAAGTCAATTAATCCTCTATTAAATATTGAAACTGTTTATTGTGTGTGACAAGTGGTTTCTTTTGTTAAGGAATCCTTTGAACCTGAAACAAAAGTAAAACTTAGCACAAAACAGCCCCACACCTGTCTCTTTATCTGGCTCTGAGTCCTTATCATGCTTCAGACATGATAAGGACCCCCAGAGCTGAGGAGGACAGGATTATGCTGAAACAGGTGCCCTCTCTGGAGGGCAGGAGTCTCAGGGGAGGAGCTGAAGGCTGGGTCCCAAGAGGACAGCAGCAGTCACGCTGCTGCGTGTGTTTGCTCATCACCCTGGATGGGAAGGTTCCTGGGACAGGCTAGTGCATGGGCAGGAGGGGAGTGCAGCAAGGCGAGGTCTGTCCATAAGAAAGCGCAGGGCATGCTGGAAACCAAGCAAGGGGGAACAGAAATGCTTAAGGAGGTGGCAGAAACCAGGGAAGGCAGTACACCTGGGGAACCCACGTGGCAGGAACTTGGAACCAAAAGTAGAAGCATTGCCAGATTCACCTTCTTCACCGGCTCCTGCAGTGACAAAGCAGTCCCCCACCCCCACCTTAACAGCAGGAGGGACACCGGAGCCCTGGGAGAAGGTGGAGGTCAGGACAGGAAATTCAGGTTCCTGAGCCCAGGTCTGTTCCTGCACTTCCTTAATCCTAGAGAGAGGCAGCTATGAAACCAGGGCAAGTTAGAGACTCCTGAGTGCACAGTCACCACCTGCCCTTCCGCAGCTGGCTGGGGAGAGGTTGAGCAATGGCAAGGAGACGTCCTCCAAGGAGTCTTTGCAGGCCATTTGTGTCCTACTCATCAGGACCATGCAGCCTAATCTTCAGGGTCACACAATTCACTCCCTTCTCCAAAATTCATTTGTCCAAGTGTAGTACACATGACAAACATCTAGCATATTTCATTCATTCACCCCTTTAGAGAAGAAAGTAGTAGTACTTGAAAGCAAAGACTCTGGAGCCAAACTGTCTGGCTTGATCAGTTGATGGCTATGTGATCTTGGGCAGGTAACTCAACCCCTTTGTACCTTCGTTTCCTCACCTGCAAAGTAGGAATAATATTAATAACTACCTCATAGGAACACTATGAGGTTTAAACAGGTCAGTAAATGTCAAGAGCTTAGGATAACAGCCGATACATAATAAAAGCTAAATAAGTACTAACTATATGTATTTAGTACAAAGTATTATTTATTCAAGCATCTAAAAGTCATTGAGCACTAACTGTGTACTAGACATTGGTCTGAACTCTGGAATCCTATGATGAGTCATCCAGACGTGGTCCCTACCCTCAAGAGATTATATTTTAGTGGGAAAGACAAACATTCAATAATCACTAATAAAATTTACATATTTACAAGTTGTGATAAGAGCTATTAAAGACAAAGATAGAGAGCTATGAGAGCATATAACAGGGGACCTAACAAATTTGCTCTTTGGGGTCTGATGTTTCTCTCATTCTTCCCTGCTCATTCTGACAATCCTGGGCGGGGTGGGGGTGGGGGGTTGTCATCGCCATCAGCAGGCACCCATTAAGGACAAAGCTCATCTGTGCCCTTCACACTTCTGGCCACAACCATGCCCACCACTCATTCTCTGCATGAGAAGCCCAGTAGGCTGAGTCCCCATCACCTTGCCTGCCACTGTAGAGCCTAAGTGACTCCATCTTAAAAAAGGAGCCGCCATCTTGTAATAAAGGGCAAACACCCAAGTTCCTGGAAAAACCACAGAATAGTCCAGCCCTCACCCCATGTCACCGCCCTAGACACGACCAATCACTGCGCACCGGGGAAGCGCCAAAAATACACCAATCAGGGGGCTGTTTGCGGTTAAATATACCTATCAGGGACGAACGAGCGTAAAGCCTCTGACTTCCCCTCACAGGGCGCCAAGGCACATCACCCCATTTGCGGTCTTCTTCCCTTTTCGCCGTCTTTTTCCCTTAAAAGCCTTGTACCATTTGGCTCCGAGCCGCCGCCCTCACTCCGATGCATCGGCAGGTGTGCCTGTGGTCTGGACCAGGGTCTGCAATAAACTCCCTCTTGCGCTTGCATTGGTGAATGGCCTCCTGGTGGTTTGTGGGGATTGGGATCTGGGCATAACACCACCACCACTACCCCATTTCTGGACCTGCCTCTGAACAGAGCCAAAGTCCTGCTCTGGGTGCTCACAGTGTCCAATCAAGAGCAATTGCTCAGAAGGTCGTGACTATTAGTTAGGGGTCCGACCCACTGCAGAAGACTCTTGAGAGTCCTTTGGACAGAAGGAGATCAAACCAGTCAATTCTAAAGGAAATAACACTGAATATGTATTGGAAGGACTGATGCTGAAGCGGACGCTCCAGTATTTCGGTCACCTGATGTGAAGAGTCAGCTCTTTGGAAAAGACCCTGATGCTGGGAAAGATTGAAGACAAAAGGAGAAGAGGGTGGCGCAGGATGAGATGGTTGGATAGCAACACCCATTTAACGGACATGAACTTGGGCAAACTCTGGGAGATAGTGAGGGACAGGAAGGCCCGGCACGCTGCAGTCCATGGAGGTCGCAAAGAGTCAAACATGACTTAGCTACTGAATAACAACAACAGCTGCTCCCTTAGAAACTATCCTAAATCTAATATCTAGCCCAGAAGATGAAGCAAAGTATTGTGCTAGGTACATTACAATTCATTTAGCAAATGTATTTCAGTTGTCTCTTTTAATCAACACAACTCCATGAAGTTGGTACTGTTATTATTAGATCTGTTTTACAGAAAAGGAAACTGAGGCTCTGAAAGGTTAAATCACTTTCCCACAGCTTATTTGTTGGAACAGCTAGGACCCTGACCTAAGTCTGCTTGACTCCAGACTTGAAGTCTTTAAAAAAGCATAGTATGATCTTTTTAATAACATGAGTAATAATACAATAGCTAACACTTAGATAACACTTTCTACATGGTAGGTATCCTTTTATACACTTAATGTCATTGAATCACTTAACCCTCACAATAATCCTACAAGGAAGATGCTATGATTATTCTCATTTTACAGGCAAGGAAACTGAGGCATGGAGAAGTTACGCTGTGTGCCCAGATCAATTTAGATGAGTCATAAGGTCAAGCCAACCATGATGAGAGTTGCAGAATGGTGGAGTGTAGCGAGCTTAGCAGCCTTACCTGGAGGCTGAGAGAGGAAAGGATGAGCACACAGCTGCGGTAGAGCCACTGGTACCTGTATCTGCATACAGAGCCTGTATCTCTACCCCCTGCAGCCTCTCTCACCCACCTGCCTCCAAGAATGCATGTCAAGGCTTCCCTTGGGACCTGGCTGTCTCCTTCCCTCTCCTTGGTTCACCCATGTGAGCCAGGGCGTGGACACCACGCCATCCAACTCCATCTCCCTTCTGTGCACAGGACATACCACATGGCCCTGGGCCCCCATCACAGGGCTCTATCAGCAGCTGGGTCAGGTGAGGCTGAGAGTCCAGGGCTGCTCTGCCCACAGTGATGGAAGAAGAAAATGCAGAGGGTCAGCTGATGGCCGGCTCGGAGGCCTCAGGGCAGGCTGGCCCCTCCATACCTCTCTGGTCTCTTCCTCCAGAAGGTGACCCAGCGTAGTGCGCCCATGCTAAAAAAAAAAACAAACCCCAGGCAGGGTGGTTGCAAAGGGTGCCCCCTGCAATGTCACAACTCCCAGCCTGAGGAATTTCAGACAACCAGCTTTCCTGTTCCTGGGTACCCCTCCCCCCTTCCAGCCAAGTCTGTCCTTCTCAGGCCCTTCAGGGCCAGCCCTCCCCCAGGGGAAGAGGCTTTCCTCCATCCTCATCATAGGAAGAGCATGGGGTGATGAACCAGGGCAAGGATAGGGCATGGATTAAAGGTGCCAAGGACCTGGGGAGCTGGAGAATTCATTTTACTTTTATCCTTGCACCTGCCAATACCACCAGAGCTGTGGGGCCCTCCTACTTGTCTCTGCCTGGCTTCTGAGAGCTTAGCCTCCTAAAGACGGAAGGGTTCGATCAGGAGATACCCCAGTGGGAAAAGGGGATCCCTGACAGCAGGAGGGCCAGGTGATACGGGAGCACAGAGGGAGAGGAGCAGGGGCAGGGCGGTGAGCTGCCCACAGCCCCACAAGGTGACTTGCTGTTGTTTCCCCCTCCTCTCGCCCCTGGGCTTGAGTCTCCAGAGGTCTTGTGTGGAGAACAGAGCAGAGATGAAGAGGAGAGAGCTGCTGCATGAGGCAGAGAGGACACTGGGGACTACCTACTGACTTGAGTGGTCCCCATGGACTGGAGAGCAGGGCCTGCGTGGGTTGGGGTGGCAGCTGCAGATCCTATTAAGGGCATGCCCTCCCTCCAAGTGGCTCAGAAACATCTAGATGAAGCCTTGTGCTGAGCTGGCATGTTTCTACCTCCCAGCTGGACCACAAAATAGGAGAAAACATCCATAAAGTACCCAAGCCGCCTCTGAGGCCCCAAGCCCTGCCAAGGGGCTGCTGGTTCTCCTCTAATTGATCTTAATTTCCATGATTTGCAGGTCCCAGCCTCACCAAGGGCCCATTCCCCACTGATGGATGGCAGGCCTGGTGAGCTGGCTCCCAGGGGCTTCTGAGCCAGTACAGCAGAGTCCTTCGGGGTGCAGGACAACCCATTCCTTCACCTGAGCCCACTCTTGCCAGGTCAGCGCAGATCTGTGTGATGCCTCTGCGCACATGAGAAAAAAGGTGACTCTTTCTCCAAATGGATGCAGGCCCCACCCCAGTGTATGGCCCATAAGAAGGGCATAGGCTGGATTTCAGCCCCTGTCCACCTCTTGACTGAGTATCCTTGCACAGTGTACAACCTGCCCACCCGTACACAGCTATTAGACTTCAGGGAGTGCACCACTGAAGGAGCCTGATAGACAAGTCTTCACCTCTCATTTCACAAGTGAGGAAGGATAGACCCAGGAAGAAAGGGTCATTCAGCCAAGGTCACACCCCAGGCTGGAGGCAGACCCAAGACCAAAGATCTAGGAATCCCAATTCCCAATCTAGTGCTTTTCCCTCCCCCTACTCTATCCAATTCTCACTCTTGGGGACAGATGGCAGAGCCGAGACAGCAGGAGAGCTCCTGAAAGCAGCGCCTGGGGAAGCCTTCTTGCACTAATTAGAGGAGAAGTGATAACCTCATCCCAAACTCTGTCTAGACATAAAATTGAACATAAAACTCTCTGAACCGTGTACCACCTAACCCTTGGCTGGTGTGCAACATGAATATAGCTCTTCCCCAGTTTTTCCCTGTCTACAACCTCATCTATCCTAGGCTACTTCACTGTCCAGATGTCCCCGAATGTCTGTCTAGGCTAGTACATCTGTCTTGGCATGGGAACTCCCAAATGAATTTTTTGCTTCTAGAAAACTCCTACACATATACAAGGGTTCAGAAGACGACTTTTAATTTAGATGGAGGAGGAAAGGAGGAAGGGGATTGGGAGAAGAAGAGAAAGGAAAAGAGGAAAAGCAGTTCCTAATGCATTAATTCCTTGTCCTGGGATCCCAGTTGCCTGTAATATGACTGAGCTGTGCTTCAGGGAAATGGTGTGAAGATGCACACCTGTGCGTGTGCACAGCGCACTCTCTCTCTCTTGCCCTCTCTCATTCTCTGGGTGCTGCCTGCAGTATAATATGGTGATTAACCTCAGGTGGAGCCAGACTTCCCAGTTCTGAAACCTGGATTTGCCACTACCTGGCTGTGAAATTTCAGGCAGAGGACTTAACTTCTCTGTGTCCCAGTTTCTTCCTTGGTAAAATGGGCTAATGACAAACATGATCTCACAGAATTTTCTGAAGATTATGAGGGTGAATTTATGGGCAACACTTAATGCAGTGCCTGATTGATAGCAGGTATGCAGTAAACATTGGCTGTAACATATATACTGGGGTGCTATTTCTTCACACCTTGTCTTGACCCTGTTTTCCTACAGTGTTAGATGGGCAAGGGTGGGAAGGGGTTGTCCAGGCTGCCTGGAACAATTCCCAATTCAGTATTCCAATCGTCTAAGCAGAGGTGGACTTCCTTAATAAGTAGTGAACTCCCTGTCACCAGGAACAATCAAGTGGAATCCAGATGAACATTTGGCATGGATGTGGCAGAAGTAGGGTAGGGGTGGAGAGGTCTCTTCCAAAGTCCCTTCCAAGCCCAATAGACTACGAATATATGAATAAATGTACATCTCCTGGCACCCACATGGGCACAGCCTTGCCTACAAATGAGGGTATACATTCAAGAATGCACTCTCCACACTGATTTTGGGGACCAGAAAGAAGCATTTGACACCAGGCAAGCCAGCGTCCCCAGTCAGCCCCTCCAGTAGCACCTGGCCCATTCCTGTGTACACACAGCAGCCAGGTGGCAGGCAGGACTTTTCAGGGAGGCGCCGAGTGGGATTTCAACAAACCTGTTTCCTACCACTCCCAGTTGTCTTTTTACAGGCACCCACTGCCAACCTCCCTGCCCCCATAGCAGGCCACCTCCAAGACAACACGTAGGAGCAGGTGACCAGGCATAGGACAAGGTAATTGGGTGTTGATTTTACCTCTAATGTAGGTGGACTGATTGGGAACCTAGGGCAGTCCTGGGAACTCTGGCCTCTAAAGAACCAGGGTGTACAGAATTAGAATGCTACAAGAGGTAGTTCAGTTCAGTTCAGTAGCTCAGTCGTGTCCGACTCTTAGTGACCCCATGGACTGCAGCACGCCAGGCCTCCCTGTCCATCACCAACTCCTGCTGTTTACTCAAACTCATGTCCACTGAGTCAGTGATGCTATCCAACCATCTCATTCTCTGTTGTCCCCTTCTCCTCCCACCTTCTATCTTTCCCAGCATCAGGGTCTTTTCAAATGAGTCAGTTCTTCACATCAGATGGCCAAAGTTTTGGAGTTTCAGCTTCAACATCAGTCCTTCCAATGAATATTCAGTACTGATTTCCTTTAGGATGGACTGGTTGGATATCCTTGCAGTCCAAGGGACTCTCAACAGCCTTCTCCAACACCACGAAGTTCAGATGCTACAAGAGGTAAGGACTTCCCTATTGCATAAGAAATGAAGAAAGAATTTGTAGGAGGGTCAAATTAGAATTGGAAAAGACCCTGATGCTAGGAAAGATTGAGGGCAGGAGGAGAAGGGGGCAACAGATGATGAGATGGTTGGATGGCAGCAGTGGACGTGAGTTTGAGCAAACTCCAGGAGACAGTAAAGGACAAGGAAGCCTGGTGTGCTGCAGTCCAAGGGTCGCAAAGAGTCAGACACAACTGAGGGACTAAACAACAACAGATTAGCAACCCCTCTTCCAGCCAAACCTATTCTTACCCCAGCCTTGTTCTGACTAGCACCCCATCTCACACAGCCCCCAACACTCCCCCTGCGTGCATTAGCCATTCTGTGCAGACGGCCAAGTGCAGATAAATCAGAGCAGCAGCACATTAAAACCTTCCTATCAGCCCAGGATGCACTGCTGTATATTATTTGTCTGCAGCAGCTGCAGCAGTTCTTCCTTCCTAACAATACTGGCTTCGCCTGGTATTAAAAAGGGCCCCTAAGTGCCAGAAATATTTTGCTAGGAGAGGAGACCACACACTGGGGAATGGGGAACTGGGTCAGCCTGGGATGAACCTTTTGCTCCTGCACTGGTCCGAAGGTGGATGCAAAAATCAGGTGGAGGAAGGAAAGGAGGAGAAGGCAGAACGGGAGGGGGACAAGAAGCCTCCGAGGATGCACAGAGCTTTCCCCGAGGACCAGCTCACCAGTCTCCACTCTGCAGGAGGTGGTGTGTGTGTGTGTGTGTGTGTGTGTGTGTGTGTGTGTGTGTGTGTGTGTGTGTGTGTGTGTGTCTGCTGCACATCCCCTCCAGCTTCCCTACCACAGCCCAGCTACTCTTCCCAATCAATGGCCTCTTTATAGCTGAGAGGGTATGGGGAGGGTTGAGAGGGTATGGGGAGGGTGTGGGTAGCGGGAAGCCACATTACATGCATCTGGGAGCACACGACCCTAACTTGCTACCCTCGGGTCCAGGGCTCCCAAGAAGGGTCTCCACACCTCTGAACTTACAAGATGGGGCTGCCAGGGGCAGTGGCAGGAGTTTCCCCGACTTCTGGAGGCAGTCAACTGTCCCACAGTCCCGGGAAGACGAGCTGTCCCCGGGCTCATGCCCACTAGGTGGCGCTGGGCAGCCGTGCTCCTCCCATCCCCCCGGCTGCACCAGCAACCTTGGAGGCCCCAGGTGAGCAGGGGTGGAGGGTGGGGCAGGGAGAGAGGAGCCCCACTCCCTCTCTCATATATTCACGTCTGGGGAATTTATAAGGACTCAGTCCTCAGTAGATGCCCTTCTCTCTTTTTTAAATTGAAGCATAGCTGATTTACAATATGGTGCTAGTTTCAGGTATACAAACAAGTGACTCAGTTATACATATGTCTGCCTGCTCAGTGGCGCAGTCGTGTCTGACTCTTTGTGACCCCCTGGACTGTAGCCTACCAGGCTCCTCTGGCCATGGGGTTTCCCAGGCAAGAATACTGGAGTGGGTTGCCATTTCCTACTCCAGGGGACTTTCCTGACCCAGGGATCAAACTCAGATCTCTTGGGCCTTGGCAGGCAGATTCTTTACCACTGCACCACCTGGGAAGACTATATATGTATATGTGTATATATATATATACACATTCTACTTCAGAGTCTTTCCCTTTATAGGTTATTACAAGGTATCGAATATCGTTCCCTGTGCTATACAGTAAGTCCTTGTTGTTTATCTAGTTTATACATAGTAGTGTGTATCTGTTAACCTACAAATTTATCCCTCCCTACCCTTTCCCTTTTGGTAACTATAAGTTTTTCCTCTATGTCCGTGAGTGAGTTTCTGTTTTGTAAATAAGTTTCCATTGTATCATCTTTTTTAGATTCCACATACAAGTGATATTTGTGATATGTGATATTTGTCTTTGATTTATTTCAAACTTAGTATGATAATCTCTAGGTCCATCCATGTTGCTGAAAATAATATAACCTCACTATTTTAGGGCTGAATAATATTCCATTGTATGTATGCATATATACATATTTATATATAGATATTTCCACATCTTTGTCCATTCATCTGTTGATGGTGCATGTCCTGCTCTTGAAGTTCTAAATGCCCCACTCCTCCAGAAGCCCACAACCTCAGAGAGACAAGAGATCAAGGAAATGTGAATCCGAGGTAATCTGTGCCAAAGGCCAAATGGAAGTACAGCTAGTGCTCTGAGTTCAGAAGCAGCTGTGGGATGAGACAGAACAGAGCTCTGGTCGGGGTTACCTTGACCATTCTGGGCTCTGGGCCAATCAGGTGGGTGAGAGTCATCCATCCCTTCCAGGGCCAAGCCTGGCACTAGACCCTGGGCATTCAGTTGTGACTGGGTAACACAGTCCCTGTCCTCAGAAAGTGTGCGGATGTGTGAGGGAAAGAAACACCAGGCACATAACCACACAAATAATTAACTGTCATACATGATCAGGTGTGTGCTTCCCAGGTGGCGCTAGTGGTAAAGAACTCTCCTGCCAATGCAGGAGATGTAAGAGATGCAGGTTTGATCCCTGCATCTGGAAGATCTCCTGGAGAGGGGCAGGGCAACCCACGCCAGTTCTCTTGCCTGGAGAATCCCCAAGGACAGAGGAGCCTGGCGGGCTACAGTCCATAGGGTCGCACAGAGTCAGAATTGACTGAAGTGACTTGGCATGCATGCACCTTTACATGTGTATAGAGATTTAGGGAGGAGGATTCCACTCTTAGCCTGGGTTGCCTGCTCCAGTCCCAACCAGGGCTGGAGGCAGAAAGTTTACATTGTAAAGAACATAAGGCCACTCCCTCTTAGCAGACAGAGGAAACAGTTGCCTAACATCTAAAGCACAGTCAAGGCTAGGGTGACATTTTTCCTCTGGGTAAACTAGGAAAAGAACCAATGTTCACCGAGTGCTTAGTTTTAGGTACCAGCATGGTTGATGTCTTCTTCTTTAGTCTTCACTCCACTCTGTGGAGTGGGTGTTTAAGCCCACTTTACAGAAAAAGAGACTGAGGCTCAAGAAGGTTAAGGAACTGGCCCCATTTGCCAAAAGCCAGTCTGAGGAGCTAGGGTTGTAATCCATAACTACCGGGGTCCTAATCCCACTCTTCTTCTGCTGTAATGTGCTGCCTCTGGGGCCATGTCTGGATGCCCTGCTGGTGCCAACAAAAAGAGTACAGGGGAGGGGAGAGAGAGAGAGAGAAAGGAGCCTGGCCGACGTCACCAGATCGGGGCTCTTGCCACCACCTCCTGTTCACGTAGCCAGCCCTTTCTCAGCATCCTGACCAAACCACCACCCGCTTAACATTCTGCTCAGTCTCCATTCCGTTCCGACTCCAAATGTTTATCAACACATGCTGTAATGTAATCAGCTCCTGGGAAAATACACACCAGGTAGTGGATGCTGACAAGAGTGTCAAACAGATGTCCCCTCCCTGTCCCTCCCTCCCTCCCAGCCAGAGCAGGCACACCCAGGAGGCTGGGGAACGCCTCTTGGCACACCACCCCTCCAGCCCTGGCAGGGGAGGCCCTCCTTCCACAGTGGGGCACGGCGCCGGGGGCTCATACGCCTCATCTCATCTCATCCTCGTGGCAGCACTTTAAGGGTGGTCTTTCAGGGCCCATTTTACAGACGCGAACACTAAGGTAGAAACTAAGATGATTAAGCCAGAGTGAAGCAACAGCACCATCGGAAGCACAAGAAGGGAGGATCACTGCCTGCTCATTCACCAGGAGGCCACCTCCCCTGCGGAGCACTGGCCTTTGAAGAAAGCTGTCTGGTCACTTTCAAAGTTCTTGGATCCGAGGCCTCAGGGCCTGGCTTCTATGAACTGGACAGGCCAGGTGTAGGGCTGGCAGTTGGTTCCGCATTTCTGTCTCAGCCAGGTTGGGGAGGATGCTGAATGGGTCCTAAAGGCTTAGGACAGAGCAAAAGAGAAAGGCCTGGGCTGCAGTGTGGCAGGAGAGAGGGTCTGAGGGAGGCTGAGGTGGCTTCTTTGTCCTTTTTCTCTCCCTTTCTCCTAGAACCAGAGCTCAAGGACCCAAGGGCCAGCTCAGACAGAGGTGAGAGGAAGTGCGTGGAGCTGGGGACAGCCCAGATGGGACAGCACCCCCCCACCCCACCCAGGACCTCTGAGCCCTCCTGGATCAGCTGTCCATGGCTGGACAATCCTAAAGGAAATCGGCATTTGCTTTTCCCTCCAACACAGTCCTTTCAGACGCTCCTTTCATCTGACAGGAGTTGTAAACGATATTTTATGGGATTTCTAATGAAGATGGTTTCCCTTTTATCAGCCTCCAATTCCCACCCCTCAGCCTGGGTCAGCTCCGGAAAGTGTTCCGACCAGGAATCCAGAATCTAGGACCAGGCCCCCCGCACCCCCCAGCCCTCCACCCTGAGTACCGCTTTCCACAGCCGCAGCTCGAAGCTGTCAAACAGGCCTCAGAGGCCATGGGAAGCTCACCTCGGTGGAAAAGTCAGAGCTGGGTTCCAGGCCGCCTCCCAGATGGTGTATTTAACCTCTCTGGCTTCTGCTTCTTCAACCGTAAACTTGGGGTAATAATGCCTGTTCCACCCACCTACCTCACCAGGCCACTGGGAGGATCATATGAGATTATAGCTCTGAAAGGCCTTTGAAAAATATAAAGCAATCACCCAACCTGGTTTGGCTATTATTATTATTGCTGTTGTGATTGTGTGTAGGTGCAGCTGGGAAAGTCAATTATAGCAACTTGTGTGTCTCTAAGAGGGAGCTTGTTTGTGGGCACAGGGGTATATGTACCAGGTTCGTGGAAAGATGGAGTTCTCGTGTCAGCATCTGCTTTTAAAGATGCCTATGGGCAAAGTGTGTGGCTGTGGGTATATTGGTACACGGGCACATATTCAAGTGTCTTAGTATAATATCACATCAAATGTAGCAGTATAATAATCCTATGTGCCAGGCATTTCGCTGAACACTTGATGTGTGGGTTGGGCCCGTGTAGGTGTCCAGGCATCAATGTGAGGCTGGGGATGGAGCAACTGTGACATCTGCACGTCCGTGCTGGACGAGTGTCATGTAATATGTACCTATTTGTCTCATGTACATAGCAGGGACTCTCTCTGTGGGCTTGCCTGAGTTTCAGTAAATCTGAGTGTGAGCACACAAGTATGGGTGTGCATGTCCATGCGTATGGGTGCACAGCCATGCTTGCACACCCAGGTACACTTCCCTGTACCGATGGTGTGAGCCGCCTGGGCTGCGGGAACCCCCCGCACACCCTGAGTTCATTGTCGCGCAGCCATCAAGCCCACACACCCTTTGTGGTGACAGCAGTGTGCCTGGGAGGGGGCCATCATGCTACTCTCTGGAGCCTCGGTCTGTGCCAGGCAGGAGGGCCCCTGCTAGCAGAAGGTACAGATTGACTATACCATGCTTGAAGCCACAGGCACACTCAGCAGATGGACCAGACTTGGGGGCTGTGGGAGCAGAAGACTGCTGGGACCGTAGGTCCAGAGGACATGGCTTTAACAGGCCAGACCCAGTGCCCGGCCCAGAACAACATCTTGCCATAATAGGGGTGGGATGCTGAATGGGCTTCCCTGGTAGATCAGCTGGTAAAGAATCTGCCTGCAATGCAGGAGACCCCAGTTCGATTCCTGGGTCAGGAAGATCCCCTGGAGAAGGGATAGGCTACCCGCTCCAGTATTCTTGGGCTTCCCTGGTTGCTCAGACAGTTAAGAATCTATCCGCTGCAGGAGACCTAGGTTCGATCCCTGGGTTGGGAAGATCCCCTGGAGGAGGGTATGGCAACCCACTCCAGTATTTTTGCCTGGAGAATCCCCATGGACACAGGAGCCTGGTGGGCTACAGTCCATGTGGTTGCAAAGAATCAGACACGACTGTGTGTCTAAGCACAGATAAGTGGCCAGGTGTGAAAAAGTCCTTGCTTTCTCTGTTGCACCCACCGTGGCTCCTCACTGACCTCAGGATTAAGTCCAAACTTCAGTGTTCAAGGCCCACACCACCTGGGCCCACACCTCCCAGCTTCACCCCTTGGCCCTGCCCCCCCTCTTGCACTGCACCCACCAGACTGAACTCTCAGTCCTTGGATGCATCCAGCCTCCTGGGCCATCTAACTGCCTTTCCTTCTGTCTGGTTTCTCAAGGTATCTCTGGCTAGCCTGTCTTCACCCCTCGGGGCTCAGCTCACCTCCACAGGAAAGCTTCCCTGACTCTTTCTGACCCCTTAGATTAGGGAAGGGTTCCCATTCACCAGACACTCCCCTGGGCCCCTAGATTTCCTTATCTTCCCACTTCCTAGTAGAGCCTTTCTTCCACATTAGACTTTGGCCCCAGCCTCAACGGGGGTGTGAACATGTACCTGGCTTTATTCCAACGCCTAGCATGGTACCTGGTCATAGGAGGTGTATAAATACTTAGTGAATGGATTATTGTTAAAAGCCTGTTGAGAGAGAGTGCTTGCCTCAAGCGCTCCATGTATATACATCACAATGTGTATATAATGTGTATATAAACATGCTCTTGGCTTTCAGATCTCAAGGCTGGGGAGAATCATCCCTTGCCCTATGGCCTCCCCCCACCCCACCCCACCAGTCAGCATCATCACCATCATCCCCAGTTGGGCTGAAGATGGTAGCACTTACAAAGTGCTTTTACAAAGGTCTTGGCAGTCATCAGCATCCTTTTACACATGAAGAAACTGAGCAGAGAGAGATTAAAGTGTCTCATTCACAGGGGACCAGCTCACTCTGGTTTGCCCAGAACTTTCCTAGTTTTAGCACTGACAGTGTCCTGGGGACCCCCTCAGTCATAGACAGAACATGACAGCTGATCACTCTTCTTGTCTAGGATGTAAACCTAGGACTCCTGACTCCAAATCACGTGACTGTTCCCTGACTGCCTCCTGAGGGTCCTTAGAATTCAATGACCTGCCCATTGGATGTCCCCTCCAAGCCACTTGGCACTGTCCTAGAGCACCTCTTCTCAGAAGCAGGTGCTCAAGGAGTGCAGGGCATTAATATTAACCTAAATCAAATACAATTGAGAGAGAGGCTCATTTCTGGAGGAAAAGTGCTTTACATAACATAGAAAAAATTAAATCTATTATTAAAATAACTTCATAATGATATTAAAGCAAGCTTTTAGAATTCAAAAAAAATTTCAGTCAAAAAGTTTTCATTCCTCCATGTTGCCTTTGCATTTTTCTCTCTCTCGGTGCATATTTTTTACAGAACTGAAATGAAGTGCAAGCATCATGTTCGTTCCTTTTTTCACTTCACGTTACACAACGCTTGTTTAGATTTGCTTTATTCTGAGTCTTCCATGTCACTAACACCCATTAGCCTAGATCACAGGGATTCTGGGCTCAGGGCTGCCTCCTTCCTGAAGAACCCCTTTCTCAGCAGGGCTTGCGAACCCAGGGCCCAGCTGGGCTTCTACGGGTCGCTGTGTAAACACGGTCTTCGTGCATGTGTACTGTTTGCAGGGCAGAGGGACACAGCTTTCATCTGATCCTGAAAAGATCAGCACCCTTGAGAACACTCAGACTCACATCCACTTCCAGGGCGAGCATCCACCATGCACTTTCTCTGCAGGGTTTGGGCTGACCCAGGAACTCTGCTCCTCCCTCTGTTCCATTTCTTGGCTTCCATATGGCTCTCAAAAAAAAAAAAAAAAAAAACAGGTTCCTCTCAATGAGTAGTCCATCCTGATAATTATCCTGACCCCAGATCTAAAGGGGCCTAGAGAATACTATGAACAGAGGAGCCTGGCAGGCTACAGTCCATGGGGTCGCAAAAAGTCGGACGTGACTGAGCAACTAACACCTTTTTTTCAGATCTATAGGCACTGTCGAATGGAAAAGACTGTGGGTGGGAGGCTGAGTGCCTTCTTCCTTTCCATAAGTCTTTCCCCTCTCACCTCTTTCTGCCTCAGGAATGCTCCAGGGTGGAGGTCACCCATCCTCTCCCCATCTCTTGGTCCACGCAGATCCTCACTGAAGCTCTCTTCTCAGCACCGCAATTGAGTTTGAAGTATTCCCACCCCAAATCAGGAATGACCCTGCTGTCATGTCCAGAATTCCTTAGGATTTTGGATGTGCTGATTCACAGGAATGCCTGGATTTGCCTTCTGGACTTCTGTCTTTCTAGAGAATTGGGTGGTTCAAGAGGGAACTGGGGCCTTTCAATCATCACTCAGAGCTCCAGCCCCCAGAGTCGCAGAGATCCTTGGGAAACCATGGTCCGAGAGGTCGGCTGCCTGTTAGCCATTGAGGTACCACTTTGACACAGTAGATCATTGAACCTGGGGGGCAGCTGCGCTCGGCTGATCTGTCCTCTTCCAGAGCAATGGCAGCCATGGCAATAGAGAGGCTCTGCAGGGATCTCTGTAAGAATAACAATAATTAGATGTTGCTAAGCACTGTGGGATACAGAGGCACCATCATAATCACCCCAGCTACCAGGGTGATGATAACAGTAATTAAATGCTGTGGTTTTCCCAACCCCCCACCCGGGAGCACTGCCTGGGGTGAGGCTGGCCTGTCAGGTTAGGGAAGGGGGCACCCATGCCAGAGGCTCCTCTCTGGATCTGGCTGGGGCTTGGGCCACACACTTCCTCCATGAGATTCCTCCTCCTCCTCTTCTCTCCCGCTGCCCTCAGCCTCAAATGACCCCAGATTGGGGGCCAGGGTCACAGGAGAGGGGGACTCCCATTCAGCATGTCACTCTCATGTAGGTTCATCTCGTCATACCAACAGATTTCAAGAGGTTGGGGGATCTTGGGGACTTCTTGATGGGACTCCCCTCACATCAAAGTGAGCTTTATTAGCCAATTACCAAAAGACAGAGAGGGGCCTGGGAGCGGATAGAAGGGCAAGTCTTTATTGTATTGACTTTGGGCCTCTCCCAAGCCCCACAGCTGTCTCTCTGCAAGAGCCCATGGAAGCCAAGGGAGGGTGATAGGGACAGTTTCCTGGGGAGGGCAGCTTCCTCTTGTCTCTGTCTAGTCATTGCCCTCAGCCGTGGAGAAGGTGAGAAAGGAGGGCCAGTTGTTTGAGGGGTTGTCATTCCAGTAGTCACTGAGTCTCAGAGTCAGGACAGAAGGTGGAATTCATCCAGTCTCTCCCCATGCAGCGCAACAGTCCCATCCAGAGCTCCTCTGATAAATGGACCTAGGGCTTCAGTCTGCAAAGGGATGGGGTATTGGTTCCATTGTTCCTTTGATGGGGTTCCCTAAACAGTCTTCCTTAGATTGAGTTGAAATCTACTTCCCCGACC
>ML663009.1:21115615-21168835 GCA_007570785.1 Antilocapra americana
TACACACACACACACACACACACACACACACACACACACTGCTGTTGATGCTTTGACTATTTCATTTTGGTGCTTTGAATGTTTCAGGGGCTGGTTTAATCCACCTCCATCTTCTCCACCCAACCCATCCCTAGGCAGCCATGCCAACCCCCAGACATCCTCTCTCTGGAAGCCCATTTAAGTGCAGGAAATAAAAAAAAAAAGCCTCACCCAAGAATGGAAAGACAGAAGAATACAAGTAGGAAACTAGTAGGCACTGGTCCATCTGGAATTGCCCCTTTAATCTATGGGGTCCAGCTCCTATAACGTGGTCCTGTCCTAGAGGAGCTGACAATCCAATGGTGAGTGATTCAGGTATTCAGAGGCAGAGTCTGAAACCATTGCAATGAACTCAATCCAGCCCTGTTCCTCAAAGTACTTAGGGCTAGGCTGGACTACAACAAGCCAAGTTGATACGACATTCCTCAGCTAAAACCCTCTTGGTGGCTACCCAGGGTTCACTGTAGGTCTCTCTTTCCCCAAGTCTTGGTCCCAGGCTACAGCTTAATGCCACTCTCCTCCAACACATGGCTCTGTCTGATAGACAACTCACTCAGTCCCTGGGTCCCTTCCACAGAGAAGCCTTCCCTGATCCCCACCCCAGGCTGAACAGGGCACTTTCTCTGAGACCCATTAAATCATGTGTGTGCATCTCTGGAACACAACACACACATTAAAAGCTTGTTTATAACATCTGTTTCTGCCTGTGTTCCCCCTCTGTCCCCTAACTAGACTGAGTGCTCTTAGGGCAATGACCAAGTCTCTGTATCCCCAAGCCTAATGTGATGTTTGGTACAAGAAAGCTCAATTACATTCGCTCATTGTAAAAGATGTATTGAGAAGTGTGAATGCTTGTAGGAGGCTTTAGTCTATGGACTAGCAAGAAACCCAGAGACACTCCAGGGCCAGATTCCAAATAGCGGGAAAGTGGTGCCCTTATTGCCCACCCTCCTGCTCCTCCTACTCTCAGGAACTAGAATTTACATTTTATCAGGATTGGGCCACTTCCCCTCTGCTTCTGCCCGTTGGGCAAAGGGCAGCAATGAGCAAAGGGAGCATTGTCTGGTCAGGCATCTGGGAAGAAACTGCTTCTCCTTAGTGGGAAACTGTCTCCTCTAGGGGTGAGGATGGGGTCCAGAGGGAAGGAGCAGAGGGCAGGCCTTGGGCTGCCAAGGACCCCGGAGGGCTCAGCCGCCTTGGCTGGAAGCCAACCGCACCCGGATGTGGTGGGTGGTGAACGGGATCTGCCTGGAGAGTCCCTGCTTCGCGTGGACACTGACTGGATGGGTCCCTTTCTTAGGTACCCCGCAAATCGGTCAAAACAGAGGTTCCCCTCAAAGAGGGCACAGCTCGATTTCTTGCTCTATTTAGTGAGGGGCGAGGGCCTTAGTGTTTGGAAAAGGAACTCCCGAAGGGAGCGCTGGTTAGAAATGATCAGAATCCTCAGGGGCCCCATCTCACCCCGTGAATGTCCACCACCGACTCCAGGAAGGTACCCGCATAGCTGCCTCCCCGTTGAGTGTTCCCACGATGCAAAGGCATGAGAGCTCTGGTTACTGAGTTAGAGTCCGAGGCCTGCCACTTTTCTGCTCGTGCCCCTGGGGAAATTGCCTTACCCTTCTCCGGGCCTTTGTTTCCTCATCTGTAAAACGGGGCCAGGGCTGGAGGAGAGGGCCTGGAGAAGCCCTGTTCCGCTCGGACACTGCGGGATCCCGGATTCTCCATCCCGCACGCCTGCTCCTGCACAGCCTCCCGCGCGCGCCCCCCATCTCCGCCCATCCACCCGGTCTTAACTCCACCCCCACCGAGCGGCTTCTCCCCCGACGCCGGCCGCTAGGGGTCACTGCCTCCCTTTGTCAGCGACGGAGGAGGGCGGCTCGCCCTCGGGCCCTCGCCCCGGCGGAAAGGCGACCGAGGGGCAGCTCCCGAGCCAGTGGGCCTGAGCGCGACCCCCACGGCCCTCGCCGGGGACCCCGCCTCTGCCCGCGGCGGGAGGGTGTACGGGGCGGGGCGGGGCGGAGGCCGGGCCGGGCGCCGGCCGCGCCTGGGCAGCCAGGAGGGGGTTAACGCTAACCCCTCCCCCTCCGGCTGACATCACGGGGAGAGCGGCTGAGAGGCTGGAGCTCGGCGAGTGAGAGAAAGAGAGGGAGAGGAGCGAGCGCGGCTCGACTCGGCGCCCGGGCAGCTCCACATTGTTGCGGATCGCCGGGACCCGGCAGAGCGAGCGGCCGCGGCGCGGCGGGGGACGCGGCGCCCCCAGATCGCTCGCCTGGCGCGGAGCCGCGCCGCCCCATCGCCCCGGCTTGCCGAGTCGCGCGCCCCGCCGCCTGGGCCCCGAGCCCACCGCGCCGCCCGCCCGCCCGCCGCCCTCGCTCGTCCCGCCGCCCTCGGAGGACGGCCGGCCATGGACGCCTGCAAGTTGGAGCCGAGCGGGAGGGTGTGAGCGCGCCGGGGGCTGGGAGCCCGCGCCGGGCAGCCGGGCGCGCCGGGGGTGGGTCCCTCTCCCCTGCCCGGCTCTGCGTGGAAGAAGAAGAGGGCGGGGACCGGCACCGGGAGGAGAGCGGAGGAGGAGAAGGGGCATGACTCGTGCAACTTGCGGCGGGCATCTGCCGAGCCTCTGAGCCGGCGGCGGCCAGGGGCCCGGATTGCGGCCGCGCCGATCCCACCCAGCCCACCCCGCCCTGGCCGACGGCTGAGGCTGACCTGGATCCTCCGAGCGCCCGCCGGCCGGCAGGGATCGCCTTCGTCTTCGGGACTGCTTTCTGGAGCGCGAGGAGCGCTCTCCTCGCGGCCCCTCTCGCTGGACCGCCGGCCCCCGATGGCTCGGATGGGGCTTGCGGGCGCCGCTGGACGCTGGTGGGGACTCGCTCTCGGCTTGACCGCCTTCTTCCTCCCAGGTGAGCGCGTTCCGCCCCCTGCCTTTTCCCCCACCCCAACCCCACATCCAGTGCCTCCCCGGGGTTGGGAGCTGGATGGCGGGCACGTTTGGATTGTAGGGAGTGAAAGGAGCCAGAAAAGTTGGGTCACGGCTTAGGTAAGGGGGGTGCGGGTGGTTCGGCGGAGAGGCTGAGGAGCCCAACAGCCTGCCCTGCAGGGAAGCAATCGGATGCACGCTTCTGTGAAGCAAGAAAGCACTTTCTCCGCGCAGTTTTTCACACAAAAACATAATAATATATAATAGCGTTCTGTTTATTTAATAACCAGCTCTCAGCTCGGGAAGCAGTTTGGAAACACTGCATGTTACATAAATGCAAAATAACCACCATAATCACCGTCTCGGGGTAGGAGACAACAGCCCCAGGGGGAGGGCGTCAATCTCGGAGCTGGTGGGCTGTGAGCTTGGCGGATGGAAGAGGGGCTTCAGTTTTTTTTTTTTTCTCCAGCCCCTTTGCCAAGAGGTTTTGGGCGCTCGGGCCCCCTCCCTCACCACATCGCCTCACCACCCGCGCGGGGAGCAGGCTCCTGCGGCAGAGGCGGCTTCTGGCTCACCTGCGGTTCTTTTCCGGGAGGGTGAGGCCCGGCGGCGCGCTATCGCAATCTCCCCACCTAGCGTGGGGCTAGGCTTTGCCTTGGAACTCCGGTCCCAGTTTGGGGGGCTCTCCCGCAGGAGGCGCCGCGGGCTTCGTGCCAACCAGGTGGCTGCGTGACCCACTTTCCCGAGGATGCCCCGCGTGTCCTTTCTTGAGATGCTGGCGGCCGAGGGGTTAACCCGACGCCCGACCCCCAGGGTGGCCCCCGGTGGCCTCTCTGACGGATGGGGTAGGGGTGGAGGCTGGGACCGGTCCGGGCGTATTGTGCTGGGGAATGAACTGGAAAATGCGTTTAGGAGGCAAATCCGACCGAGTCCCCAAGGCTGGATTTAACCCTTTGTGTCCCTGGGGAAGCTGCCCGGCTCCCACGGTGGCTGGGGACACCGGCGCGGGTGGGGCGGAGACTGGGGGAGTTCCTCCAGCCTTCGTGGAAGAAACCTGAGACGACCTCCCGCCCTAGCTAGGTGGGGGATTTGGGAGGGCGGGGTACGGTGGGGGCTTGGTTGAAGCACGTGGCCTTGGCCTTAGGTGGTAAAAGAAGGGGTGAAAGTGCAGAGACCAGCTCTGCGTGGGGCAAGAATGTTGGGTCTGGGCTCCGCTCGCCGCTAGCGGAGGAGATATGTTCGATGCCGCAGACACAAACGGCAGTTTGTTGCCGAGATGTGGGGCTGGGGTGTGCTCCTGGAAGGCAGGAGCCTGGCCTCATTCACTTCTATACCCCGTCTGCCGCCAGCTCCCAGCCAGGGCTCCCCAAATGTCTCGGAGTGGCCCATGGCTCCAAAGTGGTTTGTGAAAGCCGCACCAGGGTGCCCCCAGCCCTGCAGCCTGGGGTGGGAGGTGGGGGTGCTGCCCTGCTAGGTCGGTGGGTGTAAATTCCAGGGCACACAGGTGTCACTCCCCATTTGAAAGATTCATGATTGTGTCCCTTGCAGCAAGGGTGGTTCCAGTGACAATGAAAGGTCTTCACCTTACACTGGACGTCCTGGGAAGCCAACGGGAGATGCTGGAAGCTCCGGTTCTAACATTTGTCTGACCACTGGGGTTCTGGAACTCTTCAATTCCATATCACCCACACTCAGAACCCAGCAAAAGACCAGCTTTCCTGGGGCCTGACTAGTCCAGTGTACTAGGGGTTAATCTAATCCTGGGTCAGACAAAGAGTGGGAAGATTTGGGGAGGGGGAGTGAACTCACCCCCCTCCTTTTGTTACTCTCTCTCCCAGCTTTGTGGTGCTGTCCCTGGTAGTTACTTCCATCTTTGGAGGGGCTGGAGGCCTGTGCTGCTCCATCCCACTCAGGGAGTGGGGGCAGGGAGGTGATGCTCTCACCTGGTTCAAGTGTAGATACCTGCCCCCCCCAACCAAAACTCCAGGTTGAGGGAGTGGGACACAGATAAGGAATCACAGCTCAGAGGGGCACTTAATAAGCACTCCTTGATTGATCCTAATTGTCATGGCTGGGTAGCATCAGCAGGGCAGCCAGAGTTCCCTAACCAGCCAAGCTCTTTTACTTGGTGCCCGCGCCCCTGGTGCCTCTGTGAAAAGACAGGTGGATGTGGTGGTGCCCACATGACAGGTGCTGACCTGCTTGGACAGAGGCTGGGGGGAGTCACCTTCCAAACCCCATCTACCGTCACCCTCAGGCAATCTCCTTCTCCCTGGCGGCCTGTCAGCCTGATGCTCTTTTCTGGGTTCCTCTGGGCTGTGGTAGGGTCTATAGAGGGATGAGGAAAGGAGCCTGATGAGGTGGGAGAGGGGACCCACCCCCGGGTGTGTGTGGTGGCCCCCTGACTTCAAAACACTCCAAATCTGGCTCTTAGTGTGTAAACACAGAAGTATGTTTTCAACACCGACTTTACCAGGCAGGGTGGCGAAGCCCCATCAGCCTCTGAGATGAGTCCGGGGACTCTCTCTGAGAGGAAAGAGTCAGTGGGAGCCAGGGGCTGCATTCCAGAGGGACAAGGGGAGCCCAGGAGAGGAGGCAGAGAACCTGCCTTAGAAGCAGGTGTGCTGAGCTGGTGTCCCACCTACACCACACCCTCCCTAATTGGCTTCCCCAAACCTTTTGTCTGGGAAGAGAACACACACCCCAGGTGTTGTGCACACCCTCACACCCTCTCGGAAGACCTGTCGGGCCACAGCAGCACCCTCTTCTCTGCAGCTTATGCAGAACTTGCCGTCATGATGGTTTCCTTTGAAACCGGGGGAGTCAGGACTGTTGAGTTATCTTCCTGTCTCCCCATCACTCACAGACAGTGGTGTGTCCAGGCTTGCTTGGCAGGACATTACAGCAAAACCAATTCCGCTGGCCTGGGGTTTGCAAGTGAATATAAGCAAGTATCTGAGTGCCCATGTCGGAGGAGTGTCTCCAAATCAGATTCAAGGCCAAATGGTCAAGGCTGGAAGGGAGGAGGAGATATTGCAGTGCCTGGGCCCAGCACCTGGGGCTGAGTGGTCTAGAAGGTGTCTCTGAGCCTGACTCTCTGTGTTTATGGGACAGGCAGCCCCCGGACGCCTGATGCTGGCCGAGACCATGATGTCCATTCCCTTCTCGACCGCTCAATTTTGCACAATGAATCCACCTCGTTGGCCTGATCCGGGACCCAGTTGTACGCTGCCAGGATGGTCTCGGGCCAGAACCCTAGTGCTGACGACTGAGCAAGTGGGCCAGGCTGGGGAGGGTGGGGGACTGAGGGGCAGCCCCAATTGCTGTGCCTCTGATAACTGCCATTGTTTAGCAGCTGACTAATGTTCATTGTTCAGCACAAACAGAAATACCCAAGGGAGGTGTAAATTTACCTTCAATTTTCCTGATTGTATCTTTCCTGGTTAACCTGGTAAATCAAATGGCTCCTACCTGCTGTGGGGGGCAGAAAGGGTGTCTATATATATTTACGTGTTTTGCTGATTTTTTTTTTTTAACTTTGAATGTCAGCCTGTGGTCCAGGCTAGAAGGGGTAATAGCCAGCTATGGGACTTAGGCTGTAACATTTCCGATAATTTGCTTATGGCCTCACCATCAGTATAGAGTAGGTACACACACACGTGTGCAAGACTGTGTGCTTGTGTTGGCCATCTACAATTCACTGTGCACACACAGACCCACAGGGGCTAGGACAAGGAATTGTGTGCACTGGGATTGTGGGTCACTGTGGGACAGGGGCATAAATATACATCGAATGCATAATCACAGGCAATTGATTTCTTATGGCTTTCCGACTGGGATTTTGTGAGAGGACTGTGTTTATATCAGAGTGTCAGTGAGGGTAACTTTGGAGGAGACCTAGGATTTGCTCTTAGCCAGCTCCTTCTAAGACTGAACTGCCACATCATTTGGGGGCAGGAAGCCTGGACACTCCTTTCTTTTTCTGCTCTGCCCTTGACCTTAGGCTGGGCCTCTGCATCCTCACAGGGAGATGCTCACCTGGAGAGATTTTCCTCTGCTTCTCAGGATTCCTGAGCAGCCGGGAGGGGCCGCAGGAAATAGGTTTTCAACTACTACTTTGGCATCTCCGCTTCCTGCATGAATACTTGAGGAAAAGGGTCATCTGGGGAAAGGTGATGTACTCTGGGCATTTAAAAAGGAGTTCTGAGTCATAGGCTCTGAAAAACCCTATAGAACCATATGTGTGCCCAGTTCAGCAGCATACATGTATCTGGAGCACCCCAGTTCATGGAGTAGAAAGCAGTAGCCTCCTTGTTGGAAAGGCAAGTGGGAATGAAGGGCAAGCAGTGGGGAAGAGAGCAGTCCTGGGAGCCTGGTCCCAATGCCCAAGTCAGGCTGGCAAGTGTTTCTGCCCCATGGTGTCCGCCTCTCTCCATAGAGACCATGTCTGTAGAGGTAGCAGCAGATGTGCTGGCTGGGGCTGGAGGTAACTTAAGATCTGAGCAGGGATCACCTTGCACAGGGAAAGCCCTGAGCTAGAGATAACACTCCTTAGCCCAGTTAACCCTTTAAGCTCTGGATTCTCCTGTGCTGTTTGGAACTGGCAAATAGGGAGAAGGGAAAGATAGGAGAAAACACATCAGACCTAGTATCTGAACCTTAACAAGGAGAGATTAACTCAATGCCACAGGGGAAACCTAAGGACACAAAGAAAGCCTTCCTGATCACAGACTGTATGTAGGCTGTTCACGGCAATGGGTAATCCCAAGGGTTATCCTGAAGTGGGGGAGGGACAGTAGGTATGTATTCTTAGAGGCTCATGAGATCTGTTCCTTTCACAGTCTTCTAGGGGCAGAGCAGCTGTGGTCCCAGGGCCCAGTCCAGAGGGAGCAGCAGATAGCTCAGTCCCTCTCCCCACAACCTGGAGATCACCCCATCTTGACTGCCCAGCAGAGTGAGACAGCAAAGTGAGGCCAGCTGGACTGTATTTGAATCCCAGCTCTACCAATTGCTAGCTGGGTGGGCCTGGTTAAATTGCTTTGTAGGCCTCAGTTTTCCCATCTGTAAAATGGGTTTCTGCTGCTACACTTTCAAAGGTTTGTGAAAATTAGAGCAACGATAATGTATGAAAAGTGCTCAGTGCATTGCCCAGTTTGTGATAAATGTGCAGTAGTGGCAGCTGTTCCTGTGTTCTACACCTTTCTTCTGAGTGGTCCTGGCTCCCTCTGTACCTGCCAGCTGGGCACTGCCAACTGCACAATCTCTTGAGAAAGAGCCACTCAATTGCCTGCCCACTGCTGACCTTGCTCCCCACCTGGAAATGATGAAGCAGCCGTGGGCAAATCAGGTGGCCTGGTTGACTGCAGGCACCTACCTGAGCCCAGCCCTGGTGGTCATGTACTGCCCGAGCAGCAGGTGCTGTGTGGCCTTTGTTCTGCAGCCTACTGCCAAGGGCTCTCCCCAGGACCCACCTCACTCCCTGGCTGAAACCCAGCTGGGCACTGTAGCACTGGCTGGGTTGGCAGCCTGAGGCTGGCATGGAGAACCTGGGACTCAGCCCTTGCAAACTTCTACATTTGGCAGAGGGGTGGGCCACAGTCCCCTCTCCCAGCAGTCCATGCACCAGCTCTTCAGGCAAGATGGTACAGCCAGAGAGGTGGAGATCCCTCCCAGGGTCATGCCCTTCTCACTGGCAGAAAGTTCTTCAGTCTCTCCTGCTGCAGATTGAATGCTTTCACCAATAATAATAAAGATGTTTGTGATCCTCTTTTCAGCTCATAATTTCAGCTGATCATCTCAATAACCCCATGTAAAGGGTATCAGTAGTTCTCCCATTTTACAGATGGGACAAATGAGATGTAGGTCTAGTACCTTGCTGCCCATTTCATGCCAGTACAGCCAGATTAGATGCCAGGTTTTCTTACTCCGTATCCAATAGATGAGGAAAGATGAGATGGACTGGGATGGACAGATGCAGAAGAGGCTGAGCCAGACCACGACAGAATGTGTCCAATGGGGTGGTCATTTGCTTTGCTGGCAACCACCAGCTTATACTGTCCCCCATCTGGTGAAGTGAGATAAACATGGAGATATAGGTTAGAGGGTGGCCCCACTGGAGCTGACCACCATCAGGTTGACACAAATCACAAGATACCTAATAACAGAACAACTAGGGGAATGGGTCAAGGGGAGCATGTCCTTCCAAATGCTAGAGCATCACTCCCAGGATCTGACCCAAACCATGGGCATGGCCCCACGGTGAGCACAGAGCTCCAGAACACAGGCAGGCACACAACCAGTGTGCTGGCAATGCTCAGAAATCTTTGTGGACTCGACCGGAGCAGTGGAGAGGGGGAGGGGCTGAGATTTGGTAGGCAATGTTAAGTCCCTCTCCTGGGCTTCCCCCACCCCTCTCTGGTCCACACAGATCCCAGTTTCATTCCCAGTTTATGAGGAGTCTCATTACCAAGCCACAGACAATAAAACCCGCCTGGCCACTCTGGCCCGGATCTCATTAGAGGACATTAGTTCCGCTGGCTTGGTGGCCCCACTGGGACACAGCTGCAGGCGTGGCCCAGACAGCAAAACAGGCCAGTGGCCATGGGCACAGGAATGTCCCATTGGAAGTTGAGTTTGATCTATGGGCTTGAGTAGGGTCCTCCCTCCCCACCCCCATCTATGCATTCTTGGAATGCATGTTCCCCAAAGCTGGAAACATGGGGTCCCTCCTGCCCACTTGGACCCTCAGTTCTACCCCCCCCCACTGCCCCCTCCCTTCAGGAGACAAGGACACAGGAGTCCACCTTCTGAGAAGCTCAGCAAAACACTGTCATTCTGTGGAGGAGGGCCTTTGGGGACAGGGACAGCAAGCCCATTCACAGCCACATGTCTGGGAATACTCTCGAGAGACACGTCGAATCGCAGCCCATCTTTCTGTCTAAAAGGTGGGGATAGAGACCTGGAGGCCCCATGTCAGAAGCATTTGTCCTCCCCTATAGATGCAGTTTCACCATCTGGGGGGTGGGGGGGAGGTGGGAGAGGGGAGCTTCCTGGTCCCACTCCTCTCCCTGAGGTAGATTAGCTTGCCCACAATGGCTGTGATGGAACACTGGTTGCATCTTTGGGTTCTTCCCATCAAAGACAGGATTATTCCCTTCTTAGCAAATTCTGGTGCCTGTTGACAACCAGTTTCTCTGCCCTCCCCTCCCCTTCTGCTTTATCTCTCTTCCCACCTGCAGACCAGCCCATCACCAAAACATCACCAGGGTTCAGTGGATGTAGCCATGAGAAACAAGATGAGGGCAAAGAAAACCTTGCCCCATCTTAGTGCCTCTGTCTTCTAGAGGAAAGAGAGTGCCAGGCCAGAGTAACTGGTTCTCAGCGCTCCATGCAGGGGTCACGCAGGCCAGCCCACACTTCAGGTCAGGAGCGCCTGCCAAATGAGTCAGCGGAGATGGGAGCACCAATCTGTTTGGGCAGACGTCCACAAGTCAGGCCTGCTCTGGAGAAAAGGGGGCTGGAGACTTGTACCAGCCCCTGATGGATGCTCCCCTGTAAGGCCCTACAGCTTGTTTGGAATTTGAGGCCCAAGTGGGATTGGTAGGCTTCCCCCATGAGGTCCATTCTCTGGCCCCTGAGCAGCACCCCAGGTATCCCCTCCTTTAGTCCTGGTCTGTCCCGGGCAAATGCTGTCAGCTGCTGGGACAAAGTGAGTAGACAAGGTGCCTCAGAACCAAGCCGGCCCTGCTGCTGCTTGATGAGGGCCCCACTGCAGGAGAGGCTGGCAACAGCATCCTCACTCGGGGGACCGCTGCAGCAACCCCTGGCTCACCTCTGTCCCTGACTCCTGGCTCTCCAGCTCCAAACTGCCTGCACTGCCTCTTGGGTGAATAGACTTAATCCGAGCCTGAGAAGGACGCTCACAAGCACAGAAGCATTTGATGGCTGCTCCCTCCCTGGCTCAGCTCCAACCACCCCTCCCAGCCAGCCACACACCCTGTGCACTTTACCACCTCAGTGCCTTTGCACATGCCATTCCCCCCAACCCTCTCCTATTTCCCATATCTAAAAAGTGAAGTTGAGAGTATTTCTATCATGAAGCCCCCAGCTGGAGATGACCTCTTCCACTAAGAGAACCACCCCCTCGTTGCATCACTTCATCCATGCCCCCCATGCCAATAGCCACTCTACATCTTGCTATTAGTTATTTGGGCCTGGGATTTATCTTCATAAGCCTGAGAGCTCCAAAAGGACAGGGTCCATTGCTACGGGGGCTTGGACTCCCCAGGGCGTTGCACAAGGTTGGCCAGTCTCCGGGTAGGCGGATACATCGTTACATAGTCCGATGTTAGGTGGATACATCATTGCATAGTACCTACTAGGTGGATACATCATTGTTTGGACAGTGATGATAGCAACAGCAAACTGTTATTAAGAGTTTTTAGACACTCGGACACTGTTATGAACGTCTTACCAGTAATAACTTATTCAATCTCCATAACAGTACTTACTTCTTGTGGAGGATTCTTCTCCTCATTTTTAACATATGAACAAATGAGGCCTGAGCAGAGGTTAGGTAACTGGCCTGTGGTCGCAAAGCTATTCAGTGGTGGAGCCAGGATTCGGATCCAGGAAATCAGGCCCAGTGTCCATGATCCTTACTAAGCCTGGGGTAACATATGACCTTGCCTCCAGAATGCCTTTCACCCTTGTGTAGCATCATAGAGCCTACCCACCAGCTCCCTTTGATGATGCAGGAATGACCCGGGGCCTTCCTGGAGCATTCAGTTCAGTTCAGTTAAGTCACTCAGTTGTGTCTGACTCTTTGCGATGCTTATTAATGCTTATCATCAGAAATTTTTAGCAGTTGTTACTACTGTATCTTTCGGATGCCTTATAAGTACTAGACGTACAGTTATACTCTTGGTGTATCCTGCCATGGTCACTGTTGTGTCTTGAGAGTATTAATGTACCTCTGCTGGCAGGAGATGTCTTGACATTATTGCTCTTTCATCTCCTGAGCCTTTGAGCATCACTGATGCCATCTGAGTGCCTCCCACCATGTTTCCCTATGAGACCAGAGGCAGATATAATAGTGCCCCTCGGAGAATCTGCCTGGAATTGCCCCCAGCAGGTGTTCCCAGGCTGGCTTCACATCCTGGGTGGGTCCATGGCTCAGCAAACTGATCCTATGCCAGAGCCTATCCTAAGCTTCTGGAAGGTTCTGCTCTCTCTTGCCGTCACCCGGAGATCCCAAAAGATGGCAAGGGAGGGGCCTCTACCTGGGGAGTGGGGCAGGGAGAGGATTTAGGGTGTTCACCTGTGCCAGCTGCTTTGATCTCCTGGGATGAAAGGGCCTGGTACTTCCTATGCCCCAGGCAGGTTCCCTTGGGGAACCAAGGGACAGAAGCATCGGCCACCTCACAGCTGGGATAGCGAACTTCCCCGGAAGGATGATTGTGGGAGCAGAAAAATCAACACCCTTTCCCAGTGTTGTGGCCAAGGACCAAGGGCGGAGTCCAGATGGCCCACTTATGGATTGTCCTCCTGAGGGTCACCGGTGCCCCTGCCCCACGCCCTGACCCTACAGGTCACCACGTGCGCTCAGGCCTCACAAACTCCCTTGCTTAATTAGGAAGGTAACTCGGCTGCAAAACAGTCATCTGATACGTTTCGACGCCAAAGAGAAATTCCTCCCAGACTCTCCGCTGTTCTAGATTATCCATGCTCCGTTAGCTTGAATTACAGAGCGGCCTCTGTGGCCGAGACCCAGGCCAGAGCTGTGGGATCGGTTCCTGGGGCTGGAATTTTCCCCCCTATCCTCCCTGGGAAGGACTTGGAAGCCATAGGGGGAAGGTGGGCTTAAGACCTGTACGACCTCCATGCAGATCTAAGGTTTGCCTCGTCAGCACAAAGGAGCCAGCTCTGCCCTGTGCCTGCCTGCCCTAGGGCCTGCAATGCCCACGGGTGCTTTTGAGTCAAGCCACTTGGATACTCCTCTTTTGTCCCCTCTGGGCCAGGCCTCCTGCGAGGGCTTTAAGTCAGTGGCAGAAGCTTCTGCAGTGGCTCCCAAGTGAAAAATTGGAGCAGGGGCAGGGACTGGCTTCTCCTCGGGTATAAATAAGACCAGAGCAGAGCAGCCACACTGCACTGGATTATTTTATGATGATTGCCCACCTCCCCCATCCCCAAACAACCTGATCTCATTGGCCTAGATTGCTGCATCTCTCAGAATGATGGATGGGCCACCTCTCACTTCCCAGGCAGGGTGGTCGGCCCTGCTACTGAGACACCTCCTCCCCAGCCCCTTCCCAGATTTATTCCCTGTGTTTGCGGTGCCCAGAGAGTAATCAGCATCCTGGGCCGGCTGTGCACTCTGATTATCTCCCCTTGGTTGATGGATGAGCCTTTGGGGAACTTAGACGATAGCCCCTGGCCCCTGCTCCCCTGTGCCCGCCCCCACCAGGGCCTCAGCACCCTTCCCAACCCTTGTCACCTCCCAGGAGTCAGATAATGGACCTCCAGGTTGGATCTGAAGCAGGGGATGAGGGGGTGGGAGGTGTTAGTCGTGGGAGGAGGGAAGGCAACACTCTTTGGCCCCCACCTCTCAGCACTGCTGTGGGATAACTGGGAAGGGTGTCAGAGGCTCCCCCTTCCCTCCTGGGAGCTGGGGACAGAAGACAGACAGTGTCACCAGGGAGCTTCTCTGCAGGTCACCCCCTACACACGCACATACACCCCAGCTCTGCATAGAAACACCCTTGCCAGGAAAGAGCTCCATTATCCTCTCCTGCCTCCATCACTCTATTACTCCTACCCCCTCGGCACTTGTGTACACAGTTTTCACTGTAATGATAATTTGTGCTGGTTTATGTGTTTCTTTACAAGTGTTTTTATGTCCTCTGTGTGTGTATGAGAGAGGTTTATGGCTTGTGTGTGTATGCTTGTGCCCGCACACGAGGTCACATGCTGTGTGTGTGTGTGAGTGTGTGTGTGTGTTGTGTCTGCTCCTGATCAGCCTCTGATAGCCATCTTCTCCCCCATGGAGGTGGGGGGCTCTCACCCAGCTCCCTGGTGGGAAAAGGGCAGAATCTGGATCCTGCGGGTGAGGGGAGGAAGGGGGAAGGGGCAGGCAATCAATGATGACTGTTGAGGCAGGGTTTTGCACTGCCCCCCAGCCGCCAGTTGGAGAATGCAGGTCAATCTTAGATAATTGTTTTGTCTATAGGATCACAAACAACTGGTTTGACTATTTTTTTTCCCAGCAAATTGACTGATCCCACTGGTTGTTTTGGAGCCAAGTGGTCTCTGCGTTTTATTGCTCACATGTGGCCAAGTAAATATCTGTGTCTTATCTTCTCTAAACTTGAGTTTTCTTCACTGAAAAACAGGGATGCAACACTGGGAGGTTTAGAAGAGCCAAACAATGCCTGTAACATGATTAGCACAGTGCCTGGTACAGAGCGAGTCTTTACACCACTTAGCTATTATTAGCTGCCTCCTGGCCAAGGACCCTGGGTCTAGAGGGAGGTCCCTTCCCCAGGGCTGGAAGCCAGGCCCAGGAGCCTCCCAGAAGTTCATGACCCAGCACGCTGGCAGGGGCGGGGAGCCCTTGCAGGGTTCCTGTGACCTCTCCAGGGTGATCAACTCAGGAAGGGTCAAGTACTCAGGCCCCTGGGCTCCTGGAAAACCACCCACTTGGTCACCTGGGAAGGTATCTGGTGACCCATGCCATCTGTGCTCCCTTCTTAAAGGGTTGTTGTTGTTTAAGTCGCTAAGTCGTGTCTGACTCTTTGTGACCCTGTGGACTGTCGCTGACCAGGCTCCTCTGTCCGTGGGATTTCTCAGGCAAGAATACTGGAGCAGGTTGCTGTTGCCTTCTCCAGGGGATCTTCCCAACCCAAAGATCAAACCCACTTCTTCTGCGTTAGCAGTCAGGTTTTTTGCCACTGAGCCACCAGGGAAGCTCTTCTTAGAGGGTACATGCTATTGACAAAGCTACCCCTGATGCAGGAGTCTAGCTGCCCTGAGAGCCCAGTGCCAGCACTTATGGGGCTCCCACTGCCCTGGGTGTGCAATGGGAGAGGGGTGGTAGGTCCATTCCTACACCCACTTGACCTTGTGTGCACTCATGCCTCCTGGAGCTTCTAGTCCAGCGTGGGACAACACCCACCCTCTGACCTCACAACACAGCAGGTGACACCTCAGGGTGCCACCTCTTCATGCCATAGGGCAGAGGCCTGACTGGGAGATGGTGGAGGAGCTGGGGCCTCATGAAGTTATTACTGAAGCCTGTCTTCTCCCTAAACTCTCTCTCCTGGGACGTGAAGGGACAGAGGTAACTAGGCAGGAGGTTGAGTGCTCCTTCACCTTTCAAGCCAGGTTGCACATCTGAGCCCGCTTGTTCCCTCCCAGCCCCAGGTCTGGAAAGAGCCTTCCAGCCGGGCTCTCAGCTGAGGGTATCCCCTGCCCTGCAGGTGAAGGGAAGACCAGAAGGGTAGGTCACAGAACACCAGAGTCTCGGCATTGGAAGGGGAGTCAAATAATGTAACACCCAGTCACTTCTTAAAACCCCTCAACCATATCCCACCTGTTGGCTGATCATCCAGTTTCAGCATGGATACCTGCAGTGACGGGGAGCTCACCACTCCACATGGAAGCTGATACAGTTGTGACTACCCCACATTCTTCCTTGTGCTGAGCTGAAATCTTTCCCTGAAGCCCCCACCAGTTACTCCTGTTTCTACCCCAATGTAATTGTGTGGAACACATGTGATTCTGCACCGGGGGTCCTTCAGGCATTTAAAGACAGCCTCTGGCACCCCGAGTCTTCTGTCCCATGAACTCATCCAGCCAAGTCTGATGCCCCCTCCATCTCAGATGCTTTCCTGGGAAGCAAGTTGTCTAGATCCTCAGCAACTGGTGTGATATTCCAAACACAGGCTTCCTGACCCAGGGATTTCAGCCTAGGGGCCCCCAGCCACAGCCACTGTCCCAGGGCCAAGAGGAGGCAAAGTGGATTGGCTGCCTTCACCCTTCCCCACCTCCACTCCATCCCTTCCCCATCTCCACCTCACCTCTTCCCTGCCTCCACCGAACCCCTTCCCCACCTCCACCGAACCCCTTCCCAACCCCTGTTTTCCTTTGGATTAACGATAAATTGCACTGAGAGATCCATTTATCTCCTGTGGGAATTAAGGAATTAAGCTGGTATGGGGCCTGCGAGAGGGACCGTATTGCAGAGATTCAGGGCATGAGGAGGACAGTGGGGAGGGCGGGGGGCCCTCTGCCTGCAGTCACTTCACCAGGAGGCGGTGCAGGGAGCCCCCAAATTCTCCCAGCAGCCTGTGTCCTTGTGGGCATGGGTGGGGACCGGTTGGAATGGGTGTGGTCACTGGTGCACACAAGGATGCCACCAGTGGGATGATCTCCCCACAGCCTCTCCTGTCGCCTGGCACTTCATGCCATGGTGCAGCTGAACTCTGTGGCATGTCCTGGGTCTGGGAGAACAAGCCACGGCCTGTGGCAGGGGCTGGCACCTCAGTCTGTGATACAGATTCTACAGCTGCAGTCCACCACCCCCACCCCCAACAGGCAGTCCATCAGTACCGACCAGGCACTAATCACCCCCTACTGCCCCACCCGACAGACCATTGTGGGCTTCTTAGTGGTGAATTCCCGGAGCTGGTGGTGAAATGAGTCTTTGGCCACTGGAGAGTCTGAGCTTCCCTTTATCCTAACGGTAAACCAGAAGTCTCCTTGCTGAACCCCTAGAGGAGGTCAGTCAGGACCCACTCCCCCAAGTCTCCACCCTATTCATCTCCAGTACCCCACCCCCAGGGCCCAGGAGCATGGCTTGGAGTCCTTTCTCCCCCATCTCACAGGCTTACTGCTTCTTGCCAACTGCCCCCTCTCTCCTGCAGGAGACCCTGGTCTCCTCACCAAACCCTGCAGCCCAGCAGGGGGAGATAAGGTGCTGAGCTACCCTTGGAGGGGGGGAGTGAGGAGGTGGGAAGTGAAGAGGGGATGGTTCCTCCCCCCCAGCTGCCCCCTAGGTCACCCAGTCATGTCCCCAAATAATAGTTTCAATCACTGTCATCCCTCTCTCTCCAGACACCCCACAGAGCCAGGAGTAGGAGTTGATACTCAATGGTGGCGGCCACCAGGAAGGGCAGGGGGAGATAAAAAGCAAGGCTGGGCTGGAGATAACCTTCAAGGGGGTGGGGTAGCAGGCAGGGTGGAGGTGGGGAGTCCCAGAGGTGCTTAGGATTCAACCCTGGTGAAGAGTGAAAGCCAGAAATTGGGCCCTCCAGTCCAAGAGTCTAGCTGGTTAATAATTAGGAGCTTGGGTTAACAAATCATTAGTGTTTTCTTCCCACTTTCGGTTCCCCCACCTCCAACCTGAAGATCCTTCTAGGCTCTTCCCTGGGCCTTTGAAAAGAAGCCCCACCTTCCCCACCCCCCTGCCTGGTTTCTGGTCTCTTGAGCCAGCATGGTGTTTAATCTCCAAAAGAGATTAGGGACTGACTGCAGGCCTGCCCCACAGGCTCTTTAGATGCACCTAGATATTTCCTCCTGGGAGGCAGGCCCTTGGAGCACCCCAGAACATCCTTGTAATCACTAATCACTCTCCTTGGTGCCCGCTGACTCACTTGGTTGGGCCCGTTCTGCTGGCCAGATGGGGTCCTGGGGTGATCCTGTGGGTAGCTCTTCCCTAATCTTTTAGGTGAGGTCAGTTAGTCAACAGAGGCTCTTTGAGCATCTTTGAAGTACCAGGTACTTCTTGACAAGAAAAATTACCTTTAGCCATTTAAATTGAGGTTAAAGGCTTTATTCAAAGGCTGATGTGGGGGGGGGTGCGGAATGGGATGGGGAGAAGAGGAGGCACATGTCCTTGTGGTTTGACCTTTGGGTGGCGTTTTTGATTTGTAGTTGCTGGAAAACTTCCCATTGGCAGTTTGTCCAGATTTCCAAGCCTTTTCCTGGATCCTTAGTGCCAGCCTATCCTGGTGGCTATGAGGACATTTCTTTTGTAAGCTGTGTGGCCAGGGGAATGGGAGGCAGTGAGGGAAGGGCAGAATATGAAAAAGGGAAAGGTGGGAATGGGCTGATGCCAGGAACCTTGGAACATCTCCTGTCTGTTTCAGTCCTTGGCAAGAGCTGGGGCTGAGCCAAGTCATGAGGTACTGTCTGAAAACAGGTGTTCGCCTGCTCAGAGCATTACTCAAGTGATTAAAGTCCACACAGGGTTGCAAGGAAGACACCCAGGCCCTAACCTAGGGGAGGCTTCCCTGGGGACGTGACTTGATGCTAAGACCTGGAATCCCAGTGGCAGTGGGTGGAGGAAACACCAGGAGAGAGTGACCAGGGCAGCCTGAGAGGCCACCCGTGGAAAGAAGACTGGAGTCTTCTGGCGTGTCTTCAGGATGGGGGAGCCATGGAAGGGTCTGGGAAGGTTGTGTGGAGGATTTGGGGCCTTAGAGAACAGTCTCCTCTACCTGCTGTGTCCAGTGTCAGCCTGCCCTGTGCCCTGGGTCAGCTCCTTGGACTGCCGGCTGGACAGTCCCACTCCAGGCCCTGCATGCAGGCCTTCTCTTCCCAGGACACAGCCCTTGCTGGGATCTCCCCATTTCTGTGCTCAGAACCCCAGTTCTGCCTTCACTGGAGTTAGGCCCTTTCTCCTCCGTCCTCTGCGTCTGATCTGTTGTCAGCTCTTACTGGTCCCATTTCTACAGGACCCCCATCCCCACCCCAGTCTCAACGCTGCCACCTTCTGAGACATGCCAGTACGGGGGCTCTCCCTATTCCCATGTGGCCTGCACACACAGAGCAAGGAGATGTTGGGGCACGTCATACTCCTGCCCTGCCGGAAGCCCTTGTGGCCCCCCCAGTGCTGCTTCTTAAGCACAGACTCCATGACCGAGGCCTGCTGACATCCTGGGCTGGGTAATTCCATGCAGAGTAGAATGTTCAGCACTATCTCTGGCTTCCGTCCAGATAGATGCCGTTAGCGTCCTCCCACCACCCCCCATCATGGGACAATAAAAAATGTCTTCAGACATTGTTAAATGTCCCCTGGAACAAACATACCCCTAGTTAGGAACCACTGATCTAGGCTCTTGCTGTAGCCAGAAGCTACTTTTCCAAAGCTATCTCCCCCAGCCTGCCATGGGTACATTCAGTGTTCCATATCTTCCATCTTCCTAACCCAGGGATCGAAAGCAGGTCTCCTGCATTGCAGGCAGATGCTTTACCCTCTGAACCATCAGGGAAGCACATTCAAGGTTCCAGCAGGAATTAACTGCTCCCTTGCAGCTCCTCCACTCCTGCCCCTGAGCCTTGGCTCCAGCTGCTAAATCAGTCCAAAGCCCCCCATGTGAAAACTGCTGTGAAATGCTTGGTTCCCAAAGGGCCCCTCCCCCTGAGTTCGCCAGCCTCTGGGACTGCGTTGTCTGGCACTTTCTCTCCTCCCCTCACCCTAGACCCTGAGGTCTTTGAAGGGGAGGACTGAACCTTATGATGTCTTCAGGCTCCAGCTCAGTGCTTTGTACACAGTAGGTGATCCGTAAATGTACAGTACACCAATGGTAGCCACTGGCTCGCCCTCCTTCTCAAGCCCAGTAAATTCTGAGATTTCCTTCCTCTGCATTCCTGGCCCTTTGTCTAACCCTATAACCAAGGTGGGAGAAGAGGGCAACAGAGGATGAGATGGTTAGACAGAATCACTGATTCAGTGGACATGAACTTGAGCAAACTCTGGGAGATGGTGAGGGACAGGGAGGCCTGGAGTGCTGCTGTCTATGGAGTTGCAAAGAGTTGGACATGACTTGGCGACAGAACAACATAACCAAGATGCTAAAACTTCTGATGTTTCCCTCTCTCCTGACACTTCCCATACTCCCCTCATGCTATTTTCAGCAAACAAAAGCATCTTTTTCCCACTTAGTCAACATTTACTAAGTACCTCCCTTGCATGGAGCCCTGGGGAGCAGGAGGCTCTGATTTTTGTGCGTGTGTGAAGGTGTTTGTGGATATGTGGTTTCCCAGTGGATGAGCTGGTGCATTGCTAGGCACATTTGTGTTTGAGTGCGAGTTTGTAGGGGGTCTGCTCCTCCACTAGCTGCTGCGCCCTAGGCTCACCCCTTTACTCGCCATCCCTCACCTTTCATTCCTCCCACCCTTTCATCGCACTGTCTTCTCTACTTAGGGGTCCTACTTCACTGCCTGGCAAAGTCCCACTCATCCTTCAAGGCCCTTTCTTCTCTAAACACCCCTCCCCATGTTCATCAACATTTCCTCCCTGTTACTGTCATGGCACTTGTAAACATTCCTACCATGGCACCTGATCGCAATGTTAGTCCATTGTCCCTTGAGTCCAGGACCATATCACTCTTTTACTTGTGTGTGTGTGTGTGTGTGTGTGTGTGTGTGTGTGTGTGTGTGAAAGAGAGTGTGTATATATAATTCCTTCTTTCAGGCACTTGATAGATTCTTAATGCATGTTTATTAAGTAAATTGAAATAAATTGCTTATTTCATCTCCTAAAGCATTTTCTTTGTACTGTTCTAAAAATGTGTCTCTGATTAATGACTTTGCTTCACCTTTTTGCATATGCCCTTATGTGTTTCTGTGCCTGCAAACGTGCACAGACACATGTCTGTATGTATACCGCACTGTTTAATTGCACATGTGTGCTTGGTCATATATGCAGGCAGGCATGTGTTTCGTTTCAGTGTCTCTGTAGGTTTAAATGTGTGTTCCCCCTAGTGCAGCCCCTCTTCAAGCCGCTCACATTTGGGAACTGAGAGAGTGAAGGTACAGGAGGCTGGGGATGACTCCCTCCATGCAGGTTCCTCCACCCGTTCTGAGAGGCTCCTTCCAGAATCCCCTTCTGACCCCGCCCCTGGCCTGCTGGAAGTGACCAAGGACCTCCTGTCCATCCTGTGGCAGCCCAGCGTGGGCAGGTGGGGTTGGAGGGGAGAGCCTTCTGTGGCCCAGTCACATCACACCCCCTTTCTGATCCATCTCTGCCCTGTTTAATTGGAATTTGGCTAGTGGAGACCATCTGTTCTATTCCGTCCTGTTTCCATGACAACCAAGTGGCTTGAGACTGAGGTTTGTGGTTAGAGAAGTGGCCTGGAGGATGCTGGGAAAAATCAGCGAGGTCCTCCCCCTCAGACCGGCTCCACCTCGCCTTTTCCTCTCTGCCCTGCCCTCACCCTCAAGCCCAGAGTAAAAATAAAGCGATTGCCTGCCAGGGCATGAAGTTCCCCAGCACCCCTCTCCCAGCCCTGCTGGCCCTGGTCTCTCCCAGGCTCCTCTGGGCTCCCTACACACAGCTCCCTCCCGCTTCCATTCATAAGGTCTGGCTGGGGAGATAGCCCTGCCCTTTGACCCACATGTGGGTCTGGAAGGGAAATCTGGGGGCTTGAAGGCCTGCAGCTTCTGCCTGTGCTTTTGAGTCTCAGCCACCCCTGCCTCCAAATTGCTTCCTCACCCCATCCATGCATCTTAAATGTCCTGCAACCAGGGGTCAAACACAGGCACACCCCCCAATTTACAAGCATCAGAACTTTCAACCCACTTTGATGGCCAGGGCATTTCCCCTCCCTGGCCTGTGTCCAGGGAACCTCAGTCCCCACGAACCTTCCAGATGACAGGACTTTGAGAATGGAGTCCCTTACTTCCCTCCCAAGGGGATGAGTGCTCCCTCAGCACTCAGGGCCCCCACACAAAGGACTCTGTTAGTGCCCAGGGCTCTCCCCCACTCCAGCTCCCACCAGCCCTGATGAATGGGATGGCCCCAGCAAGTGCATTCTCTGAGCCTAGCAGGGATGGGGGTGGGGAGATGGCCCCAGGGTTCCCAGGAGCTCAGACAGGCTCTGCCACTGGGATGGGGAGTCAGGCTTTTTTCTCTCCTATTTCTGGACAGACAGTTCTGTTTTCATGGTGTTATTTTCTGCCCTAATTTCCCTGTCTACGGCAAAGCTGCTTCCGTGCCTGCTGTATTACCAGGGGACCCGCCTCTCTTCAAAAATAAGTGGTGTGGCTTGTCAGGTGACCTGTCTGTCACTCTGATCCCCGGTGTAATGTGCTATGCTGCCACACCTACTGGATGTGGGGTGGGGAGACGGGGAGGGGAGCCTGCCCAGAGGTGGGGTCCCAGGATCTCTAGTGCCCCACAACCCCAGCAGATTCAGCCCAGGGCAAAGAAGGGAGGAAGACCTCAGCAAGTCTGTGCTTAGAGCAGCAAGGATGAGCCAGGGACCTCCACATTTGTGGGATGCTGCAGTCCTGCAGAGGTCTCCTAGTGGCCAGGCTTCCTCTATCCAGGTGGGGTCTAGCTCCCTGCCATGCATCATTCTTCATGTGCCTCTTCTTTTATTATTGAGATGTAATTCACCTACCGTAAAATTCACCCTTTTAAAGTGTGTGATGTGGTGGGGTTAGTATACTTACAAAGTTGTGGAGCGATCACCACTCCCTAATACAAAACAATTTTGTCACCCCAAAAAGAAGCCCTGTGCCCCTGTGCCGTTCCCCATGATCCCAGCCACCCCCAACCCCTGGTCGGTGATCACTGCCCACTTCTGTGTCTGGATGCGCCTGTTCACCACAGTTAGTATAAGTGGAAGCACACACGGGGTGGCCTTTGTAGCTGGCGCCCTGCACTGAGCATCCCGTGTGCCTCTTTCCATGTCACACCCCTGCTTCAGCAGCGCCAGCAGCTCTCAGCTGCCGGCTGAGTGAAGGGCAAACCCTTGTCTGGAACAGAGCTGTCTATAAACTGGTGCTCACTTCCCTTTCCTTTCCCCTCCGCAGCACACAGCCAGCACCCACAGCCAGGCTTTTAAAGATCGTCTTCCCTCATCCTGTTCCCTCGTCTCTCTCTGAGGGACTCTTGCTTATCCTGCAAGACCCAGCTAAACAACGTCACCTCTTCCATGATCCTCCACCATCCTCAGAATCACTCCTCATATGAGTTCCAGTAGATTTTGGTTCATGCTTTAAAAAACAAACAAAACACAGTGCTTATCACTCAGTAATTGTTTTCATGTCTGGTCTCCTGCTTGGCAGAAAGCGAAGGAGAGCTAAAGAGCCTCTTGATGAAAGTGAAAGAGGAGAGTGAAAAAGTTGGCTTAAATCTCAACATTCAGAAAACTAAGATCATGGCATCTGGTCCCATCACTTCATGGTAAATAGATGGAGAAACAATGAAAACAGTGAGAGACTATTTTTGGGCTTCAAAATCACTGCAGATGGCAACTGCAGCCATGAAACTAAAAGATGCTTGCTCCTTGAAAGAAAAGCTATGACCAACCTAGACAGCATATTGAAAAGCAGGGACATTACTTTGCCAACAATGGTCTGTCTAGTCAAAGCTATGGTTTTTCCAGTAGTCATGTATGCATTTGAGAGTTGGACTATAAAGAAAGCTGAGCGCCAAAGAATTGATGCTTTTGAACTGTGGTGTTGGAGAAGACTCTTGAGAGTCCCTTGGACTGCAAGGAGATCCAACCAGTCCATCCTAAAGGAAATAAGTCCTGAATATATATTGGAAGAACCGATGCTGAAGCTGAAACTCCAATACTTTGGCCACTGATGCGAAGAACTGACTCATTGGAAAGGACCCTGATGCTGGGAAAGATTGAAGGCAAGAGGAGAAGGGGATGACAGAGGATGAGATGGTTGGATGGCATCACCGACTCGATGGACATGAGTCTGAGTAAGCTCCAAGAGTTGGTGATGGACAGGAAAGCCTGGCGTGCTGCAGTCTATGGGGTCCCAAAGAGTCAGACATGAGTGAGTGACTGAACGGAACTGAACTGGTCCCCTGCTGGACTGAACTTGCACAGAAAAAGAAAATGTCTTATTCTCCTCTCTTATTCCTCTATCTTTCTGCATCTTGCCACTATCACCATGGTCTCTACCCAATGAACTAGCACAGTGCTTGGCACACACGATGTGCTCAGTAACACTTCACAGGCACATAAGGGCCGATGCCTAAAATGTCCTGGAGGAGAGAGGCTGGTGCAGGAAGAGGGAGGGCAGCATGAGGCTTAGGCTGGTGGGGTGAATAGGAACCCCATTGCCCAGGGATATTTATGACAAGGTAAAGTGGTAGCTTCACACCTGTGTCTGATGAAAACCTTCCCATCCTTCAAGGGTCCCTTCAGGATGGAGGAACCCTCCCTGACCACCTCAGCCTGCAGGGACCACAGTGGTCCTATGGTCCTCGCCAGATGGAAACTACTAGATAGAAACCCAGTTCAGTCACACAGTCTGTCCAGCTCTTTGCGACCCCAGGGACTGCAGTGTGCCAAGCTTCCCTGTCCTTCACCATCTCCTGGAGCTTGCTCAAACTCATGTCCATCAAGTCGATGATGCCATCCAACCATCTCATCCTCTGTTGTCCCCTTCTCCTCCTGCCTTCAATCTTTCCCAGCACCAGGGTCTTTTCCAAGGAGTCAGTTCTTCACATTAGGTGGCCAGAGTATTAGAGCTTCAGCATCAGCCCTTCCAATAAATATTCAGGACTGATTTCCTTTAGGATGGACTGGTTGGGTCACCTTGCAGTCCAAGGGACTCAAGGGTTTTCTCCAACACTACAGTTCAAAAGCATCAATTCTTCAGTGATCAGCTTTCTTTATGGTCCAACTCTCACATCCATACATGATTACTGGAAAAACCATAGCTTTGACTATGTGGACCTTTGTAAGCGAAGGAATGTCTCTGCTTTTTAATATGCTATCTAGGTTTGTCATAGTAGATGGAAACGAGAAGGCAAATGATGATTCTAAAACCCCTCACCAGTGCCATGGGAAAGAATTGAAGGTCCTCTCTCTCTCTCTCTCTCTTTTTTTTTTTGTCAAACCACGGGGCATGGGGAGTCTATAGTTCCCCAGCCAGGGACTGAACCTCTGCCCACTGCAGTGGAAGCACAGAGTCCTAACCACTGGACCACCAGGGAAGTCCCTTGAGGGTCCTCGCTGACCTTTTCTCCTCCTATAGATATTTGTCAAGTGAGTATAAAAGCAGGATGATAATAGTATGGAACTTTGAGAGTTTAACTGAGGATTAAATGAGAGGGGGCAAACAAATGCTCTGAAAGGCCTGGGGTGTGGGAGCGCATTTATTTATTCTCAAGGGTGCTATCAGCACAGATTAACTGAGAGAAGGAAGTGGAGGCCCAGGGTCTCTTGTTTGAAGGAATCACTAAGGCCCCTTCTCTTTCCTTGTCTTTTATATCCTTTCCAAGAGATTAGAAACCTTGATGGGGCAGTTCCATGCTGTTTATTATTATTTGAAATAGGCTGGAAAGCAATCAGAATTGGATTTTCTTGAAGGGAGGGTGGTGAGAGAGACAAATTAAGCCTCTACTCCTACTTCATGGATTGGGTTTGTAGGAAAAAGAGAATGGGCTGGACTGCGGGGTCCCTCCCTCTTTTTGGACACCAGCAGCTGAGGGAAGAGGGTCCTTCCTGCTGCAGGGGGAACAGTGAGGGGCTGGCGGCCAGGGTGGGCTGGGACCTAATGAGGCTCACAGCCTTCTCCACAGGGAGTCACCAGAGCCGCTGGCCCTCCCCATGGTGGGATCCAGTTCCCAAGGAGGGTGCCAGGCAGACCTTCTGCCCCTGCAAAAACAAAGCTGCCTAATTGCCTTTTAATCTGGGGATGTCGGTCTGCTGGTGTCGGTGCTGAATTGTAAGGCGAGATAGTATCTTTCTCTTTGAGTGAGAAGTTATTTGATCTCTGCTGTCAGAGGAAGGCCTGTGCCCAGGGAAGAGGTGGGACAGAAGGGAAGGTAGAAGGAGAGAGAGGAGCGAGGGCCTGGCTCCCGGCCGACCTGAGGCTTTATTTCTCCCCATAACAATCATAAATAAAGGGAAACAAGCATCGCTCTTGTCTTGGCTCAAGGCCATTGTTTGGTGCAGGCTTCCTCCTCACCCCTGCTTGTCTACAAGGAGAGGGAATGGGCTGCCAGCTGCCTCACCTGGAGAGGTGGGAGGGGGGCTCCCAACACCTGAGTGCACCCCTTCCTCTGCCCCATGCTGCCTCTGGCCTCAGCTCTCTCTCCTCATCTTTGCAGAGGCCACTAAGATCTCAGATGATTGCAAGAGCCTCCTAACCAGTGCCTCGGCCTGCATGCCCTACTGTGTCAGCAACCTTGCCCTAACTGCTGTGTCCCCCCAGCCCCTCCCAGTCACACTTCCCATCTCACTCGGAGCGGGGGCCTGGGCCCTCCATCATCCAGCCCCATCACCTCTCCTCTCCAGACATGCCCGCCAAGCTTACCAGACCCATGCCCACCTCAGGGCCTTTGCAACTCTCCTCCCACCTGAAATGCTTTTCTCCCAGCTGGCCACACGGTCGATTGGCAGGCTTGCCTCCTTGGTTCTTTCCTCAGATGCCCCCTGTCTCAGTGAGGCCTTCGCTGGCCACCGTTGATCTCAAGTTAAGCAGCCATCACATACACCCACACAGATACACCCATACTGTCACCTTGAAAGTCCTTTCACCACAATCTGCCCCAGGAGCTGTCCCTGACCTGTGCGTCCCCACCTCTCTGACAGTGCCCTGCTTCCTGCAGGGTTTTATAGCATCTACAGGGTGCGCTTGCCTCATTCTCCCAGCATCCTCTGCGAGTCAAGGTGGGCATCCCTGATGTATCCTTGAGGAGGGTTCTGAGAGGCCCAGGGCTCGCTAGAGAACCCCACTTGTGAGTGGCAGGCTCTCAGCCAGAGCAATGCACATTCTTCATAGAAGCTTCTGCTGGGCTGAGTGGAAGAAGGTCTGAGCCCTCCTCCAGCCTCAGGCCTGACAAGTGGCCTGGCAGGCAGGCAGTCTGTCCTGGGAGCAGCTCAACTCCTGCTGCCCCAGGACCCAGCTCATCTGGGTTCCCTCCTGCCTCCCCCCCTCACTCTCTGGCATGCTCTCAGGCCCAAATGATCTTTCCGCATATTTCTGTACCTACCTGCCTAGCTGGAGAGACCTTCCTGGGAAGGGGCAGGGTGACCTGTCTCCACCCCAGGGAGGAGAGTCAGGCACCCTCTGAGCCCTCAGAGTGCTTAGTACTCGAAGTTATAGACAGAGAGGTGGACACTGGGAGGGCCCCCGGGGACCTCTTCCCATGCTCAGGTCAGCTCTCTTCCTCTAGAAGCCCTTCTCCCACAGCTCTGGGCTCTCTGCATCTCAAGAAACACTGGGGGAGCCCTGAGAAAGACCCAGGTGGAGGAGGGAGGGAGACAGCCAGCCCTGCATCAGCAGGAACACAGGGACACCCGCTGTGTGGCCTTTGGTAAGGCACTCCTCCCACTTCGATCCACGTCCCTGGTGCTAAGGTGGGTCCTTGAGCTGGGTGCTCGAGGGGCTCGTGGAAGCAGGTTCCTGATGGATCTGAGCCCAGAGGGTTGAAAAGGTAACTGGTCCTGGAGAGGAGGCACGATGGAGTAGAGTGGACAGTCTGGAAGGACCAAGCATGCATTAGATTAACCTGGCAGCAGGTTACCTTGCATCATATGTAATTGATCCTTTGGGAATCTTACTTGGAACGTTAAAGGCGGGAGTTACTTTGGCAATAATGCAGGGTGACAGGAATCAAATATGGAAGTCTCACCGGAAGTGGCTTTGCTGACTGGGCTGTGAGCTTTCAGGGAAAGAGCACCAGCCTCTGGTGTAAGAGCCCTGCTCAGCCACTTGTTGGCTGAGTCACCCGGGGCACTCTCTGACCTCAGTTTCCCCATCTGTACAAGAGGGTTGAGGTTCCCTAATGGCTTAGCGTTTCCCTAATACAGGAAATGCAGGTTCAGTCCCTGGGTCCAGAAGATCCCCGGAAATGGTGACCCACTCCAGCATCCTTGCCTGGAGAATTTCATGGACAGAGGAACCTGATAGGCTACAGTCCATGAGGTCACAAAGAGTCTGATACAACATAACGACTAACCACCACCACCGCAGCGAGAGGGTTAGACTAGCGGTCCCTGTGTGGTCCCTGCTGGCCCATACTCGGTGGCCAGTGACCCAGGGTGTGGGACCAGTGACCGGACTTCACCACATGGCACCCAGAGACTGCGAAGGGCATGGGAGGAGGCAGCGCTGGGGCTTCCCAGAGGCCAGACGGTCCCTGAGCCCTAGAGGTGTCCAAATGCCTTTTCTATCAGATGTCTCTCTGCCCCTTTGGCAGTGGGCATGAAGGCCCTTCCTGACTACCATTGGGCCTCAGAATGGAGCTACGCAGGACCAGGCCCCCTCTGTCTCTGCCAGAATTTCTCAAACCTGCCGGGTCCCAGACTCTTTCCACTGGGGTGGGGAAGCTCAGTGCCTTGGCTCCCTCAGGTCATGTCAGGCATCGGTCAACTCTCGGTGACCGATCACTAAGGCCCACATGCAGGTCTTGGCAGGTCCAGCCTCGAGCAGTTGGGTGCCATCTGTGTTCTCATGGAGCTTATGGTCTAGTGGGAAATAGACAGTCAGATCACTGTGGATGTGGAAGTGGCCAAATGGGATGACCTGGCTGGAGCACACAGAAAGGGGGCTTACCCCAGTCTAAAGGGGTAAGCCCCTTTAGTCTAAAGGGAACCTAGAGGATGAACATCAGAGAAAGAGGAAGAAGAGGAAGGAAGAGCACATGTGGGGGCCCTGCATCTAGAGCAGGCATGGTGCCCTTGGGGGCCAGTCGGCATGATGGGCAGCAGCACTTGGAGCTAGTGTTCACTGCGCCAGGCTCTGCTCTCAGTGCTCTGCTTATAGAAGTCCGTTTCATCTTCCCAACAGCCTATGAGGAAGTCAGCGGCATTTGCTCCTTGTATGATCGGCTGATCATACATGAATGTCTTCTGATTTGTTAAACACCCATACAGAGGATGACCTCCCTGAGGACGCATTACCATGTTTTTCATCCTCACAGTAGCCAAATCCCTGTGTCAGTTGCTGAGTTCCTCCTCCCCAGCCTTTAACTGCAAGTGTTGTGTTTTGGGGCTTCCCAGGTGGCTTAGTGGTAAAGAACCCACCTACCAATGCAGGAGACTTGAGTTTGATCCCTGAGTGGGGAAGATCCCCTGGAGGAGGAAATGGCAATCCACTCCGGTATTCTTGTCTGGAAAACCCCATGGACCAAGGAGCCTGGTGGGCTGCAGTCCATCGGGTCAGAGAGAGTGGGACATGACTTGGCGACTAAGCAGCGGCAGCTCCATCTTTACAGATGTATACAAATACAATACAGAAAGCATGTAATCATACAGCTAGCCACTGGCAGGGCTGAGATTTGAACCCAGGAGCCTGGAGACAGAGCCTCTCTGCTATTCAACTTGAGAGAACCTAGGGTCCCCAGCAGATGTCCCTGATGAGGTAGGACAAGGACGGGGGCCAGTGGCAGGCCCAGCTCAGCCAGAATCAAAAGGGAAGGCATGCTTTCTTGCAGCACAGAGCTGGCTCGGCAGTCTACAGACAGACTCTTTCCCCAACCCAGAACTGGCCTGGATGAGGTCTGGCAGGGGCTGACCATCTCCTGGGCTCTGTATCAGAAGGCGTGGGGAAATGCCCTTGCTGTTTAGTGAAAGGGATCAAGAGGAAACAGCAGGAAGAATTTCCCAGCTGTCATGAGCATACGCTATGAAAACAGGCAGCCAAGGGAGGTGGAGGCCCCTGGTGGAGAAGGTCAATGTGCTGGTCACTCAGAGCTGCAGAAGAGGGGAGTGGAGGCAGGGGAGGTACGAGATGACCCCTCCGGCTGGGTCTCGGCTCGGCTCAAAGGTGAGATGATATCAGACAGGTCGCAGGCGCTGTCCCACAGAAAGAGGCTATCCGCCATCCCCAAGCTGGTGCCACCCTCTTTCCAGGGGCCCTGTCTGCCCCAGTCCTGCCATTGGACTTCATTAAATTGCATTTTCCCAGAGCAGGGCAGGCCGGTGACAGAATGAGTCAACGCCAGCTTGCTACAACTGTCGCCCCTGGAGCCGGCGGGCACGGAGGGAGATAATTGGGAGTGGTTTGACAGCTTAATGTCTGGGGTTGGCTTCCCAGAGTATTGAAGAGGCGGGGTGGGGTGGGCGCGGGCAGCCCGCCCTGAGGAGGCGGCAGGGTGACAGGGCTGCGTCCATTCAGACTGACCCCACCAGCCAGCACCTTTCCCCTCCATTTCCCTAGCAGCAGCTTGTTGGACAGGAAAATAAAGCAAGGGGAAGGAAATTAGATCTGGAGAATAAATGAGGCTTTCTTTATTAATTTGTCAGAACTAATTAACATGTCCCCCAGATTCATCTCCTCTCCAGCTGCCCCCCCTGAGCAGGAGGGAGGGAGGAGTCTGGGGGAGGCCAGATCTGGGCTTCAGGGTCCTATTCTAGGGGCTACCAGCTGAAAGGCACCCCACCAAGTTCTCTGGTCCTCTTACCTGGGGTACTGAGTCCCACTGTGGGTGATACAGCTCAGGCGGTAGAACCCCAGAAAAACCCCCTGCACCAGGTCTCAGCTACTTCACCTCTCTGAGCTTCTGCCAGTTCATCTGAGAAACTGAGTCAGCGCCTCAGGGCTGTTAGGAGGATGTGAAGCAGCCAGTACCTTCCTGGTGCGAAGTCAGCTCTCCATGTTACTCTGGGAGACAGAACTTAAGTACAGTACTGGAAGGATCTCCGAGTTCCTTCATTTTCACAAAGTCATTTTTAGTTCAACTCTAACAGTAACCTCAAGAGGTGTTAAGAAACAGTGAATTGGTGTTCCCATGCCACAGATGTCCAAAAGAGAACACAGAGTGGTTAAGAACTTTATGGAAACCACACAGTGAACCGCTGCGGAGACAGGACTAGAACTCAGCTGGGCATTGCCCTGCTCCCTGACCTGTCTCACCCCCCCACCCCCACCCCTGGGCCCTGCAGAGACCTGACTCATGGCCAGAGTCTCACTTACTAATCGCTGCCTCACTTCCTGGGTTTGAGCTCAAGGTCTTCAGCCCAGGAGCCCCTCACTCCTGCTGGGGAACTCCTTCAGGCTGGCCCTCAACTTGGGTGAGAGCTGGCACTTGTCTGGCAGAGTTTGGTGCCTTCCCTTGCCTCCCACCCTATCCCAGAACCGGGCCCAGCCCCACCATTTCAGAGAATAACCAGCTCTGAGAAACGCCTCTCCACAACCAGGCAGAGGAGAAGCCCTTGAGTACCAGCCACACCTGGGTTGCAAAACCCAATCTGTTCTCTTGCCTGCCATGCCGTGGTTGCGTCCTAGATGTTCCATGTCTGCCAATCGGCAGCTCCCTGGGGCCTGGGAACATGTAGAGTGAAAGCCTCCCACCCCACAGCGTCTCCCCTGCGGCCCCAGAGCTTGGTGCCTTCTGCACACAGAACGGAGTGGGGGCTGGCTATGGGGCAGAGACTCCCTGACTGGCCGGGCCAGGGTCAGGGCCGGGGTGGGGGTGTGTGGAGGGGTGGGTACCTGAAGGAAGCATGGAATGTCCAGCTCCTGTGTTTGAAGTAAGGAAACTGAGGCCTCAAAGAGAAAGTCACAAGTTTCACGGGCTCATGGTAGCACCAGGGTTCATGCCTAGGTTTCTCCTGAACCCCAGCCCAGGCCCTTTCAGGAGCTAGGTGTTAGCACTTGGTGAATGGCATCACAAAAGGATAAATGTATTACATCAGGGACCCTCAGAGCCAAGAACAGGCTGAGGGCCGGTGGCAGCAGGACAGGGCAGCGTGCCTGAGGTAGGTGGGTGAGGGGACATCTGCCCTGTGGGCCAGACCACAAGGCTCAGGTCCAAGGGCAAGGTCACTACCGCTACGCCCTCCGGGCCTCCTGGCAGAGCCCTCAGGGGCGGCCTCACGCCTGCAGGGCACACGGCCACACTCCCTGCCCTCAGACCATGGCCCCACACTAGCCAGACACCGCTCTTGCAGCAGCACCAGTCTCTGCAGAGCTTGTCCATTTGACTCCCTCAGCTGACCCACAGGTGCCGGCGGCGTGGTGGTTGGAATTCCCACTGTACAGATGGGAACAGACTCAGCGAGGCACTGGGTTTCCCTGTCTTCGTGAGCCTGAAAAGCAGTGTCTTCATTCTGCCTTGAGAGGAGGGGATTTCACCCATGCCCCCCTGCCCACTGACTTTGGTGGTCCAAGCATCTCTGAGCCTCAGTTTCCCCTCCTATTTCCCAACACCTGCTCTGAAAGGCAATGCCCAGGTCCCATGAGTCCACCAATGTCTTTCCAAAGGCCTTACGCCAGGCCCCTGCCACTGTCTCTCACACGTGTGAGCAACCAGGGAGCCCGGAGAGATGTCAGAAAGGGCCCGGGAGCCCTCCTGTGCCTCCAGCCCCGAGGCCCAAGGTGCTAGAGTGCAGGGGTGTGGCGGGCAGCTAGACGGGGTCCTCTGCTCTCCAGGACTCAGGCTGGGCCCTGACAGTGCCGGGTGCAGCCGGCCTGGGGTGGTGGGATAAGGACGCAGGAGCGGGTGGGGCTGGCAGAGTTGGCGTCGGCCGGCTGGGCCTGGGAAGGAGTCCCAGAGTTCCCATGAGGACACAGAACTTCCTTAGACTCCTGGCATGGAGTTTGGGAGAAGCGCCTCAGCCCAGGTCGAACCTCTGGCCCCTCTGGTCCTGCTTGCTTCTGCATCTTGAGAGCCCACAGTGTGAATACAGATCTGTGCTGGCAAACCACCCCCCACCTCAGAGGCCCCTTACCCTCTGTGGGAGCATCTTCCAAGCTCTCCTGGGTGCCCAGCCCATTCACCATAGGACTCCAAGGCCAGGCCATGCACCAGACTGAAGACGCCAATTTGAGGGGGGAATAATTGAGCCATCTGAGATCTGTCATTGAGCATTAGGTCTTCCCATTCTTCTGCAGAAGGGCATAGGGCACCTTCTAGAATCCGGACAAATGGGAGTAACTTTGGTCTTTGGGGAAGGTCTAGAGTCTATTTTGGGGGCTAGAAAGAGCCTGCTGCATCCCCAGGGGACAGTTTCACCCTATCAGCTCTGTCTGTGACCCTAAAGTACCTACAGACCAGCGGCCGCCTCCTGAGCAATTACTCTTTGTCACACTATCCATGAACATACATTATTTTATTGAATCCTTGTAGCCCATTTTGTGATCAGACATTAAGTTCATTTTGCAGATAAGGAAACTGAGGCTCATGAGGACTCACCTCCAGTGAGTGGAAGAGCTCAAGCCAGGTCTGTCTGCTCCCTGCATCCCCTCCCTATCGCTCATGTTCTCTCCTTAAGAGGAGGACCGGCCTGATCTCCATCTCTGGCCCCAGATCCAGCAGGCCCCAGCCACCAGGGGACAGAGTGTGCTTCCACTGCAGTAAGAGATTAAGGACAGACTTCATGAAGAACTTCCCTGTCAACAAAGTGTCTAGTAACATTTCAGCAATTTCCCAGGGAAAATGTAGGATCTCCTCTGATGAAGACCTTGAAAGAAGGGGAAGAAATTTATTGAGTCACCTGGGCAGAGTTTTGGGGCGTCAAGGTTTGTCAGCGTCAAGGTTTGTCTGACCTCTGATTGGGCAGTTCAGAAGTTCAGGCTTCCACCTCTGTCTGCTGACTGCCCTCTGCTGCTGCCACCTGGCCCAGAGGGTCAGGCATGGATGTCACCTTTCCCGGGACATGCTTTCTTGCCCAAGTCCATTTGGAGCCCTTGCCAACTGGCACCTGAGGTGGCAGGCCAGGAGGGGCAGGGCAGGGCCCAGGTAGGTGTGGCACTCAGCTGTCTGTCCAGGCACCATCTAGTTCCACGAGGAGAGCTCAGCCACTCCAAAACACCGGTCTCTGCTCCTTTTCCCTCCCCTGCTCCCAGAACTGGGCTGGCAGGAGACACGAACTGGGCACGTTACCAAGGGCTTCAGCCTCTGATGCCCGCCCTGTCCTTTGGGAAAGTCCATTGTATTCATTTCAGCAAATCTGCAGAAAACCTCTGAATGTCAGCCAGTGAACTGAGCACTGCCCTCCTAGAAAGCTGGAATCTAGTCTTGGGAGAGGTTCTAATTGAACAGACAGAAAAACAGAGGGCGGTCTCATTCTGAAAGTGCACAGAAACCAGCAGCTCAGTTCTCGATCCACCACTTTTTGGCAATGCAACTTGGCAAATTTCTCAACCACTTGACCTCAGTTTTTTCCTCTGTAAAATGGGTATGTCAATACTTGCTCCAAAGGATGAAAGTGAGAATGATATGAGATCCTAGGTGGAAAACACTTCCCAGTACATAGAAGGGGTTCAGTCAGTATTGGAGGAAATAAAATAACTTGCTGCAAGAATTCTGGGAAGCAGGAAGCAAATACCAGTATTGATTTTCAGGGGTGAGAGAGTCTACAAAGGAGAGGGTTAAGCCTCATGAAAACTTGGGGACACATGCAATCTGTCTAATCACTTGGAATATGAAAAGTTGCTGGGAAATGCCAACCATTCTGATGAGACGAGGGCCGAAGCAAAGATGAAGAGACACAGCAAGGCAGATTGTGTAAAATAAAATGCATATTTTTAATTGCTTAAGTTCACATCTCATAAAAGAAAAAAAAAAAAGCGCAAGCCCTGGCCGTCCCCCACTTTCTCTGCCATGAGTCAAGAACCAGTTCCCACCAGTCTGTCTTGGGTTCAAAGTGCCTCCCCGCCCTAATCTTCACCCCGACCTCCCCACCCCCTACAACTACTGTGGGTAAGGAGGCCCTTCCCCTGAGCAGCATGGGCACTGCTCCTCCCCAGGCCACCCCCTGCCCGCTGTGGAGGGCAGCACCCAGTTGTTAAGCCTGATGGGAGAAGGGGCGGGGGTGAGGGGTCGTGGAGAGGTGGAGATGGAAGATAGGAGATAAAAGCAGCCTCCCGCACCTCTGCCTGCTAGTCTCCTGTTGATTGTAGCTCACTGTCAAGGTGAAGTGGCACAGCTATCTCACTACTGTCAGGCCTCGCCATATTCTTCCCCAGACATGGCAGCTGGATATTGCTTCCTACCTGGCCCTACAGCCAGCAGTCCTGCTCCCTGGGCCTGCCTGAGCCTGTAACCAGGGAAGCAGGCACCTTGGGCCAAAGCCCGTTGAGCCAGCTCTGTTTCCTTCCAACCCTGGAAACCCACCCTTCCCCTGGTTCCTGCCAATTCCTAGTCCCCATGTCTTCTGAGGTGGGACAGACCTCCCAGCCCCCTGCCCATCCCTCTCTGTTTGCCCCTTGGTTCTCCCCTCCTCCCCTGTCTCCTGCCCTGACTCATTGTCTCACTTCCCACTCAAGCTGTTCTCTGGACATGTTGGGACAGGGCACCTGGGTTCTGGTCCTACAGGCTCCGACTCTGCCTGCTCTCAGTGGGGGTGGGGCAAATGGGGAGGATCTGTTTTGACCTGCTTCTTCAGGCTTCCTCCCTCCTCCATCTCCACCCCGAGGGGCAGGCTGGGGGTGAACTCCAGAACACCTCCTGACTGCAGCCTTAAGGGGCCCAGCCTAGAGCCACCTAAGGGAATAGGGGAGAAGCCCACCGTCACCTTGATCGGGGCCAGCCTGGGTCTCTGAAAACAGGTCATGGGACTCCAGCCTGCCCACCAGCGACTCCTACCCAGACGCCTTCACTCAGCCAGGTGCTATGTCTATGCCATTTCTCTTCCTCATCCCTTTGGGACCAGGATAATAAAAGGAGCATCGAGAGACTTAGATTCACTCTCTGCTCTCAGTTAATTTATTGTATGCATGCATGCATGCTGTGCTAAGTCGCTTCAGTCGTGTCCTACTCTTTGCAACCCTATGGACCGTAGCCCACCAGGCTCCTCTGTCCATGGGATTCTCCAAGCAAGAAGACTGCAGTGGGTTGCCATGCCCTCCTCCAGGGGATCCTCCTGACCCAGGGATTGAACCCAAGTCTCTTACATCTCCTGCATTGGCAGGCAGGTTCTTTACCACTAGTGCCACCTGGGAAGCCCAATTTATTGTATAGCCTCGAGTAATCACCTCACCCTTCTGGATCTCAATTTCAGCATCTACCAAATGGGCAGCACCTTCCTCTGGATCATTCCAGAATCTAGGATCATCAGGGTAAATGGGTCTGAAAGCAAAGTGATAGGATTAGCCCTGGCAGGCTGAACTGGATTGCAAAGGAAGGGTGGGCAGAAAAGGGACCGGTTATACGGTTTGGTGTTGTTTACAGGGGCTCTGAAGAGCTCCAGTACCACAGTCCTTTATGTCTCCACACAGAAAGAATTCTGCGAGAGGCAAAGGGATAGATAAGGAATGACTCATTAGAATAGGATGCTTGTAAGGCTTATAAGCGGGCAGGCAAGAGGATGCTGCACCCGAAAACTTAGTGGACTACACCTTTATAATCAAAGGAAAAGTGGGGAGGGAGAGAAGAACTTCTTTGTCATTCTTGGGTAGATGTCATGCTTCTAGCATCGGCTCCTCCAGGTTGGGCAGAGGAGTTTTCTTGTCCTTACCTGGTCAAGCTGGGTCCACAGATTGTTGTTGTTTATGTGTGCAGAGAGAATGAGGTGGTTTCATAGCATCACTAACTCAAAGGACATGAATTTGAGCAAACTCCGGGAGAGAGTGGAGGACAGGGAAGCCTGGTGTGCTGCAGACCATGGGGTCAGAAAGAGTTGGACATGACTTAGCTGCTGACCAACGACAGCAGTGTACGCAGAGAGCATGTCCAACGGATCATTAACTTACTGAGTTCACGAGCAGGATGTGGGTCTCGTGTCACCATTGTTTTATTGTTTGGGGGGCAGGTCTTGTGCTTCTGTTGCATGGTTTTTTGCTAAGCAAGCCTGCTTGGTTTTGTGGTTAAGCAAACCTGCTCTCTTGAGTAATCATTAACTTATAGGGGTCTCCCACACTTTTTCTATTTACAGTCCCCTAGTGGGATTAACTATTTAATCACCTATTTTGTCCTTTTACTCGGTCCCTCCCAGAGGGCCTCCCACCCTCCCACTAGGGCCTGAATTTCAGTGTATCTCTCACATACGGGGCCTCTCAGCCTTTCTCTTATAGAGAATTCCTCCTTTTTATACATAATCATGGCATTCTCCGGGGGTTCTGCTCCTCCTTTGGTCGTGAGCTCCCTAAGAATTCTTGATTAAAAGATCTTGGTGACCGGAGCAGTCAGCAGAGCACCCCGTCCCAGAGTCTGTTCTCTGAGATTTGATGCTAGCCGGGCTCACAGCTCATGAAGCAAATGCGGATGAGGGTCCTGCCTTACGCTGGTGCGGGGGCTTCAGAGTGACTCAGAGATAACCAGTACTACCTCCCTCTCCCCAGGGAGAGCAGGTGCTGTGGGCCCTGGGGCACAGGGGACCTAACCATTGCGGAGGGTGGGGACATGGGAGAGCTGGAGAAGGAGCTGGGAATGAAAGCAGGGACAGATTGTGAAGGCTGATAAACAGCTCAGATTTGCTTTAGATTTCCCCCAAAGCAGTGGAGAGCAGAGGGGGACCAGTGCGCTGAGATCTGCTTTGTGTTCAAATCCTCTTGTGAATTAGACAGACCATTTCACCAGCCTGAGCCTCAGTTTCCCAGTGTGAATGGGAATACTTCTCTGGGAGGAATTTTATGAGGATGAAATGAGATTCACCGCCTAACAATACCTCTTAGGTAGTGAGCAGTCACTAAAGGTGGGCTGTTTTTAGTGTAATCTGTGCCAGGACTCCAGATTAGAAATGGCAGAGGCCTAAATTCCCAAATGAGCTGCAATAAGCATCAGAAGGGCTCCCCAAGTGGTGCTGGGGGTAAAGAACCTGCCTGCCAATGCAGGAGACATAAGAGACAGGTTTGATCCCTGAATCAGAAAGATCCCCTGGAGGAGGGCATGGCAACCCACTCCAGTATTCTTGCCCAGGAAATCCCATAGACAGAGGAGCCTGGTGGGCTACGGTCCATGGGGTCACAAAGAGTCGGACACGACTGAAGCAACTTAGCATGAGGATCAGAAGGTCAAGGGCTCTACTCTAGAAATTCAGAGGAAGGAGAGTCAAGTGGATATGATGAAGTGACTGATGGTGGTGGGGCCTGGGAGGGACAGAGCAGCTGGAGAGAAGAGTTTAGCTGGCAGGTGGATGCCGGGGGCCCTCTACATGGAGGCATCACCAAGGCCACCAAGGCACGTAGGCCCACATAGAGTGGACCGAGCATCCACTGCCAGGCAGCCGGTCTCTCCCGTCCTTTCATCTCATGCTCCTTCCTTCAGCCTTCTCCCTCCCCAGAATAATACAAACATCTAGGTCACCATGAGGTTCCAGGGGCAAGTGTCTTATCCACCTCACCATCCTCCCATCACATCCGGAAGAGGCTGGTGAGTGGGAGCCAAGTAGGAAAGACACAGGAGATGCCTTCAAAGATGGCTTAGGAGATGCCCATCCAGCCCTTTCCATATGAACCAGAGGGGAGAGAGAACCCACCTAAAGGAGGTGTAGATGTGGTAGCCTTCCACTACCGCCCACCACTCTTTCTTTCTACAGCTGACTGCCTCCTGGCTTGATGAGCTGTTTGCTTATCTAAGGACCCAGAGGCAGGGCCCTTGTAACCACAACAAGAGAAACACCCACAGTACATCACTATGGGCTGGTGTCTGGCTGATAACCGTCCCCAGGTGCTCTCACGTCCATTGTCACAGTATTGAGCCCAGGTTGCTAAAGTCACACCTTCCCACTGCTCTTCTTCCAGGGCCCAGATTTGCCAGTTCCTCCTTCCCCTATTCCCACCAACATCTTGGCCACTTCAGATAAGTTGCTCTTCTCTGCACCTCCCTTTCCTCACCTATAACTGGGGAGGTTAGGCCAGATGGTCCCCAGCGAGGGGACCCGCCACAGCTGAAGGATTCTCAGGCTGGTCCGTCCTCCCTGTGTCTGTCTGAATTCTCTGTCCCTTTGACTTTCCTATCTATTTATACACAAAATTCACCCACAACATTTCAGTTTTCCAATAGCATCATTAATTACCCCAGTAATTAAACCCAATTAGCTGGTGTAGGGGCCTTTCTGAGTGAGGAGCCATTAGCCAGGGTGAAAATGCATGGGAATGAGAGAGAAAGAAAATCCACCCTTTCCCAGCATTACAAATGAAAGCTCGAGACGGCATAGCAGAACAGAGGGCCCCAATTAAAACTGGGGCCTCACTCATTAAGCTAATTTGACCTGCCATCCCACCCAGCAGCCTCTGATGGGAAGCCTGCAGGAAGAGCTGGCTGAGAGATGTGTCCAAGCTTCTTGCTCATCTTGGGGACTGAGCTGGGCCCCCCAGCACCCCTTCCAGCCACCTGCTTGGGAAGGGACGTGAAGAGTCTGCCCATTTTTCATTAGTGCCCACTGCCCACTTCTTGGGCGTCAGGGCAGAAAATAACCCAGAATGGGTAGGGTTCAGCTGGGGGGTGGTGCAGGACACATGGGAGGAGCAGGGATGAGAAATGGGAAGGAAAAGAAAAACTCTACATTTCTGGGGCCTTGGGAAAAGCAGAAGTTAGCAGTCACTCTTCTCTCTGGGCCCAAGCCTGAGGAGACCCCACCGCCACCCCAAGGTGGCTGTGAAGACTGAGATTATATCTGTTAATGCCTGACACATCACAGGTGCTTAGTTAACGGTGACCAGCATTAGCCTTTTGCAGGCCTGATCCTCCCAGCCCCACAGCCACAGAGGCAACAGGGAAAGATGTGACCACCAGGCTCTCACAGGTAGGGAGTCCCAGGGACAGAAAGAGCCAGAGAGCAGACTGGAAGTCAAGGCGACTTAGCTCCTGGACTGGGAGGAGAAGAGCGCAGGCGAAGAATATGTTTGAGGTGCCTAGAATAATCCCTTTGGCCAGAGCTGCCCTGGGCCTAGCTGGCCCTGTGGTCTGGATAGCAGTGGGATTGGGGGTTCAGCCTCACCCAGAGCCTGGATGAGAGGAGGAGAAGGGATGGTGTCTTTCCCCCCAGCCCCATCACCGTGGCTGCCAGCAGGCAAGGGTCCCATGTGTCACGGGCGCCCTCACCCATGATTCTGGCCTCAGTATATGTGTGCTGGCCACTAGTCCCTCCATGCAGCGGGGAGAAGGAGGCCACGAGCAGCCAGTGTAGTGCTGAGGAGCCACGAGCCAGACTGCCACACCAAGTAGGCCTCACACACCGTGTGACCTTGGACAGGTTACTTGACCTCTCTGTTTCCTCATCTCTAAAAGATAACAATGGTATGGAGCTCCCAGAGTTGTTGTGAGGATTAAGTGAGTTAATATCTGTAAACATTCAGACCTGGGCCTGGCGCAGACAGGTAATATACATGTGTTACCTGCTCTTTCCACTGGCAGGACCCTGGCAGGGAACGTCATGCTTTTGTCCTTTGGTCCTCAGGAGGTGGGGAGCACACAGGACCCCTGGCTTCAGCTGCTAAGAGGAGAGGCTCAGTCTTGGGGAGGTAGCAGGTAGGGGGCAACATCCTTCCCAGATTTAGTGGAACATGGGGGCCCGCCCCTCTCCCATGCGCATACATGCTCTTTCCTGGCAGATTGGTGTGCAGGACAAGGAGGGCATGGGAATGGGAAGGAGAGGGAGAGAGGGGAAGGGAAGGGAGGCAGGTGGCCGCAGAGGCTGGGCTGCATCCTTGCAGCCGGGCACTGTGCCCTGCCGCCTACGTGCTCGCTTTCTCCACAAGGCAGGACGAGAAGCAGGTCCCGGCATGCCAGCCCCTACCCAGCGACTCCTGAAACCCCAACAAGTCTGAGCTGGAAATGGGACTGGGCGAGGTTCCTGATAGATTCATGTTGGGCAGAGGGACGGCGGGGAAGAGAGGTGGGGAGAATGGGAAAGAAGACCCCCCACACACACTCGAAACTCTGGCATTGCCAGTGGCAGGGGAGAGTGGGCAGGGCTGGGGGGGCGGCAATGACAGGGCTTAGGGCTTTCTCCTCCTGCCTCTTGAGTCCCCTCTCACCCTACCTGCCCGCTAGGGTAGAGAGAGGACAGACTATGACAATGGCAGGGACCTGTCCTCTCAGCATTTTGCCAAGAAGAGGGAGATGATTTCAGTGCGTCCAGGAAAAGGAACTAAAGAGAACGGCAAGGGAGGGCAGACAGCAGCCTGGTGCTGGGAGCACTGCAGGGCAGGCAGGAGGGATCCCAGGACCCTGGGACCACGGAGGCCATTTTACACAGAGGCCCTCACTCTATCCTTACTCCAGCCAAAGGGTTGCATGTGCTTAAGCCCATTTTACATGTGAAAGAGGCTGGGCTTCAGGAAGGTTATGGGACGTGATCGTAGGTCCCTCTGCTAGTGATCGCTGATGCTGAAATTACAGTGGGAAAAATTGGGTGGCATGTAACACCCCTTTCAGCCTCCTGGGTGCTAGGGAAAGGACCAACCCAGGGACTGGGTGTATCTACAAGGTCCTGGGCCGTGGGGTGGCATGGGGAGAGAACATGAATGAGCCACTAGTCAGGCACAGACCCACCCCATAGGGAGGCCCTCAAGTTCAGGTGGCCTCCCCCTGAAACTCAATTGTCAGGACCCTTAGAAGACCCCCCTTTCTCTGGTTGCCCCAAGGGGGGACTATTGGGTAGGAAGAAAACCATGAGCCGTGACTGCCTGCCTTCCTGGATGCAGCAGAGTTGGGGCTGAGTTCAGACCTGAGGTTAGAATCACATGTAGGATTCTGCTTCATTCTGTGGTTAAAACCAGGAAGAGGTTAGCACACGTGTTAGGGTCGTGACCCAGGTCTTGTGGTCTAGGTTGGCACCGACGTGGAGACTTGGCTGGAGCTGGTATTGGGGTTCACGTTGGTGGTTGAGGAGGATGCTATTCTGGGTTAACACTGAGGTAGGTACGGTAAATTTGGGGTTTCACAGCTGAGGGGTGTTATCAGAGAGGCTGAGGATCTAGCACGGATGGCTTACGTTTGGAGGAGAAATGGTCACTTTCACTTGAGCCTTGGACTGGGGAGAGGAACAATGCTGAGGGTGGTAGCTGAACCGGAGTGGGTTGAGTATAGGGGTATGAAAAAGGAGAGTGTCTGAATGTAATTGAAGGACCATTAAGACACGCTCCCTTCCCTTTGCCCGAAGCTCTGCTCACCTGCCCCGTTCCGTGACACAGGCCATCTCAGATGGCATTCACCCTGCTACCCAGACCTAAGCCTGAAATTCCTGCAGCAGCAAGAAGTCTCCCCTCTGTGGGGACTGGGTTCTCCCATGAAACAAGGGAGCAAAATGACTGGGCTTCTCCTCCTCCTCTCTACCCCAGCAGGTCCTTAGACACTTCCCGGCCCACCTCCAGCCACCCCTTCTTCTGCTCCCCCACTGGAGACCCTTTGGGGAGGCTCCTGGGACAACACTACCTGAGGTCAATCAGAGAAACTGTGACCTGGGCATTCGCTGGTTCCCTGCTTCCTGCCTCCCTGTCTTGTCTGCACACTAGACCCTGTCCAGTAAGGAGGTTTAAGGCTGCCTACAGTGGGTCAGATCAAGACTGCTCCCTGCCCACCTGGAGCCTGGGAGCAGATCTCATAGGCTGGCAGGAAAGTCTTTTGGAGGGGATGAAGGCAGTTCTGAACCAGGTGTGGAGAGGGAGGCTGACCTGCTGGAGTCTGGGGCCAGGTTGCAGCAACCAGACATCTAGGAGTGATTATTCAGGGAGGGGCCCTCCTGCTGCACCCAAGACCCTTTCCCTGAACCCGAGTCCAGGTTCAGAGGAGGCCCCGTCAGAACACCCCTGTTCCCATCCCCTGTCCCCACGGTCTGCAGAAAGTGTCCCAGGAGCCCCGCCTCCCAAGACCTCGTTCATTCCTTTTACCATGTGTACAGTGAGGGGGCCCAGCAGAGACTCGGCCCCTCCGGCCCTTCCTGGGGATGTTACATCTGAGCTACACCTCAGGCTGCAATGTGGCTTCAGTATCATTCTTTTGGCCCGGACCAGCACTCCCTGCCCAGAGATGAAATAGCAGGTTTGGTGGTGCCTGTAGCAACCACCCTCCCCTTCTCAGGCCCCTTTTCCTTCTTAAGGCTCATCAGAAGCAGGTGGGAGGGAAGAGGTCGCTCTAGGCCCTAATTTCTGACCCTCTCACTTTGTCCAAGGGTCCAGGGTTGCCACTGTGTCTTGGCTGCAAAGCATCTTCCTGGAGGCTGCTGCATTTCAGCGCTGGAGACAGTTGAGGTCCAAGACTTCCTGTGGGGCAGGGTCAAGAGCCCGTCTTTCCCCACCCCCAACCCAGCATCCTCCCCAGGACCCTCACCACTGCACGGGCAGGGCAAGTCCAGCACAGTCATGCCCCCTGGTTGGGCGTGTGGCCCTGGAGTAAGTGGACATGGCCTCCTGAGTCGCAGGGCCACTGCCTCCTCACCCATGAGCAGTAGTGCCCCAGACCCCACCCTGCAGCCTGGATGGGCGAACCTTCTCAATCCAGCCCTAGAGTCCCTCCCAAGGAAGAATTCTGCGTTTCCTAGGAGGAGCCCACAGAGGCAGGGGTTGGGGGATGGGGTAGGACTCAGAGCTGCCCACCCATGTGGAGGAGCCTGGGGTGTGGACAGAGATGCTGGGAGCCACAAATGCCAGCCCAGGGTGGGACGGGCACAAGGGCTGGTGCTGGAGGGTCTAAATGCCACAGGGAGGAGTGGTGAGTGTGTATGTGTGTGTGTGTACGTGTGTGTGCGTGTGTACGTGTATGTGTGTGCATAAGCGTGTATGTGTGTGTGTGTATGTAAGTGTGTATGCAAGCTCATCTCCTGAGGCCTCGAGGCTGAACAACCTGCATGGCAGGACTCAGGCCGCCTGCGTTACAAGGAAAGACAGAGGCGAGCCAGGCCTGGGGTGAGAAGAGCAAACAGCAAAACGTAATGACTTTAATATGAAAGAATTTGCCACTAATTAAGCACAAACACTCCACTAATGCAGAGAACACATGTTGTGGATTTCACTTAAGCAGGAACCAAATGAGGTGAAAATCCTTCTGAAACGATAGCAGTTTACCAGCCGAAGGAGGATGCTGCCGACCACGTTCCTGCTCTTAGAAACACAGCCTTCTTGTCTTGGTGGCCTCTCTGCGGCGCGTGTGCCCCTGTCTGCATCCCTTTCCCCCACTCTCCCTTCCCCGCGCTCTCCCGTCCTCTTAGGACCGGGTGCCGCTGCATCACCGTCATCACCTGGCAGCAACAGCAGTCAGAGCCACACTCCCCGGGCCTCTGGTTCTCTCCACCTATACTCCCCAAACATGTACCTCCTCTCCAAACTGGAGCCTGAAGTTCCCTGCCCCGGACAGATGTGGACACATCCCCTCCAGAGTGCCCCCAGCCTGTCCCCCCGCCCCTCCTCACCCCACTGGCTCTGCCCTGGACATCCGTCCCACACTTCAGCACCCCTGCCTGAGCTCCATGCCCCTTCCCCTAGGCGAGTGGTCTTAACTGGAGGCAGGTTTGCCCCCCAGGGAACAGTTGGCAATGTCTAGGGATGACTTTGGCTGTCATACCTGAGGGCGGCTGCTACTGCGTGGAGTGGTAGAGGTTAGCGATGCTGCTAAGTGCCCTGACGGTGCACAGAACAGCGCGCACAACCAGGGATTATCTGCCCCCGAGCGTCAGCAGTGCCGACGCTGAGGGCCCAGGTTCTGGGAGAGTGGTCTTACCGCAGCAGGGACTCGCTCAGGGGTCCGCTGGTAGAGCTGGGATGGAAACCAGCCTACCCGACTCCTCCGCAGCTCCTCTCCCCAAGACTACAATACTGACAATAATACAACCATTCATGTCGTATAACTATGCCACGCACTGTGCGAAGAGCTGATGTGAACTCTTTAATTTTCAAATACACCCCAGGAGACATTCCTATATGCTTCCCCCCCTTTCTTTTAATTTTTATTTTATTTATTTATGGTATATTTATTTATTTTTTGCTGCACTGGGTCTTCTTAGTTGCCCTGCCACATGTGGGATCTTAGTTCCTCAACCAGGAATCGAACCCACAGCCCCTGCAATGAAAGGCGGATTCTTAACCACTGGACCCCCGGGGAAGTCCTGAGTTCATGCATGAGAAAACTGAAGCTCAGAGAGGTTGATGCAACTTACTCGGTCACCCAGCAAATGAGGAGCAGATAGAAGCCTGGGTCTATTTGAGTCCAAAGTCAGTGCTCATGGATGAACGAACTACTTATATACACCACCCCCATATCCTCTTAACCCCTCCCCTATCAGTCTCCCCAACCCTGCCAATGAACCTTCCCTGAAGCTGGCACTATAAACCCACCAGACTGTCTTCCCTCCCCACACAGGCCCAGCCCCCAGCCATTGGGGCAGGCAGCTGCTTGGAGCTGAACAGGGCTTCTGCAGAGCTAGGCAGAGCTGGGCCCTGGGGTGGTCCGACAGGCCCCTCCCAGTAAGAGGCAGACCAAGAGACCTCCACTTCTATACAGGTGGTGAGCATTGGCTGAACCCAAGGGCTGGCCCAATGCATCTGTCACCCCTGGGCTTTTAGAAGGTTCTCCCTGGGAAGCCTAGGGATCCCTCCCTGTGTTTTCTCACAGCCCCCAGCCTCTCCCACCCCCACAGTAGCCTTCCAAGGAGGCTGCTGCCTACACTTCCCAAGATGTGTCATTAAAAACACACACTTGCTGACGGGAATCCAGGCTGCCATGTGTCTGCGGGGAGACGTGTCGTCTGCAGAAACTGAAGTGGAGAGGGCTGGTGTCAGCCGCAGAGAAGGGACCTGTCCGAATGCCGGCCTGACAGCCAGGTGGTTCCAGGTCCTTGGAGCCTGAAAAAGCCTGACTGGGGGTAGAAATCCAGGCTGTGGAGGGAGTGGTGTGGAGCTGGTGTGCGTGCCGGCTTAGCAGGGCTGAGACCTGGGGAACAGGGCCTTGGGGCCTCAGGGCCACAGCTCACTGGGGTGAGAAGAATATTTTTCACCTTATGGTCTGGAGTGAGGAAGGAAGTGGGGCTGGGTGCTAGGAACTGGGGCAGAGGACAGAGGGAAGAATCTGGAAGTGGCAAGCAGGGAGCAAGCAGAGGACGTGGGGTTGGGAGAACTATGAGAGGTCAGACAGACCTGCACCCTTTAATAGGGTGTGGCTTCCTGGTTGCCTCTAGAAGGAGGAGATTCACACCCTCACCTGCTTCCCTCCGGGCAGATGTGAGGCCTCACCTTCTGCCTGTCCTCGGGCCTTACCTTGCCACACCATACTCTGTCCTCCCATACAGGCCCCGCCCCTCAGCTAAAGTAGAATTTGCAGGAAGCTGCAGTCAGACCTGAGAAACGGCAAAGCTTGGCCCAGGACCCCAACTGGCTCAGTCTTCTCCAGCAACCCCTTGAGGCCGCTTATGCTTTCTAGACCCCAGGCACAGGGCTGAAGGCCTGGTCTTTGCACTCAGTAGGGGAAAAGCTGTGACCAGTGAAAGCTGAGATCCTAGGGCCCTCGGGGTGCAGGAACACCTCACTCATGGGATCCTGGGGAGAAAGTTTCTGCAGAAGTCATGGCTAAGGGCTTTCAGGAAGGATGAAGAGGTGTGGGCAGGTAGTGGGGCATGTGTTTTGTTTGTTTGTTTGTTTTTTATTTGACTGCATCCGGTCTCAGTCGCACATTACATTAACTTTACTTGTGGCATAAAAACTCTTGGGCTTCCCTGATAGCTCAGTTGGTAAAGAATCCACCTGCAGTGCTGGAGATCCCGGCTCACTTCCAGGAAGATTCACTGGAGAAGGGATAGACTACTCACTCCAGTATTCTTGGGCTTCCCTTGTGGCTCAGCTGGTAAAGAATCCGCCCGCAATGCAGGAGACCTGGGTTCGATCCCTGGGTTGGAAAGATCCCCTGAAGAAGAGAAAGGCTACCCACTCCAGTATTCTGGCCTGGAGAATTCCATGGACTGTATAGACCATGGGGCTACAAAGAGTCGGACGGGACTGAGTGACTTTCACTTTCACTTTTCAAAACTCTTAGTTGAGGCATGTGGGATAGTTCCCTGACCAGCGATTAAACCTGGGCCCACTGTCTTAGGAGCGGGGACACTTAGCCACTGGACCACCAGGCAAGTCCCTAGGGCCTCTGTTTAACAGGGAAGAACATGGCAGGAAACTGGTGGTCTTGACCCACGTGGTGGGAGAGAAAGAGCAGGAGGAGGCTGCTGGAGGCTGGAATGCCCAGGATGAGATCCAGAGCCCACAAGGACTTTGGACTTGATCCTCAGGGCTGCAGGAAGCCATGGAAGGATTTTAAATCATGATTTTCTGTTTTAAAGAATGGAAAATGGGTTAAAGGGGCAAGCCTGGAGGCAGGTATGTATCTTTGTCACAGTAGTACAGTAGGCAGCGTGAGAGATGACTGTGGCCTGCCCCAGGGACAAGGCCTGGGGAGAAGGGGTCAAGGCACCCAGGATGAGATGGCAGGTGCTGGGTTCAAAGGAAACGGGTTGGGGTTTGCTTAACTGGGATTTCCCAGCCCAGGAATGTTGAGAAAATAAGGAAGTGAGACTCTGCTAGAGGTGGAGGGGCAGGGAAGGGGCTGAGCTGGGGGGAGGGGATTTAGGAGAAGTCTGGATTGGGGCCAGAGGGGATGGAGAACAAAGATGAATTCAAAGGCATTTAGGAGCTAGAATCGGCTGTGCTTGGTGATTACATGTCCCTGGAAGGGCCCTGTGCACCCCATTTCTGCTATTGCGCAGCCTGGATTTTCCTGGCTTGCCACTTAATCTGGGAGGTCTTCCTGGAGGAGCTGGATAGTATACAGAGGTAGAGCAGCTGCTGGGTAGAGAAGCTCCAGAGGCTGATCCAAGGCCAAGTGCAGAGCTGGGGCAGAGAGAGAGCTGGACAGGTGACATCCAAAGTCGAGTCCTCCAGGGTCAGGGGGTCCAACTCTTATTTTACAGAAAAGGAAACTAAGGTCAGAAAATCAAACCGCCCTACCTAAGGCCATATAGAAAAAAGGGGCCAAGTAATGGGGACCAGAGCCTGCCTCTCCCAATCTCCAGTAGGAACCCTCTCTTCCCACCACCTGGTCAGAGAAGAGGTGGCAGGTACACAATGAGCAGAAGAGAAAGAACCAAGAGGTGGACCTTGGAGGCTGGTGATGGAGGAAGGGGGCAGAACCAAGAGAGGCTCCTGTTCCTGGGATGCTGAGGGGAGTCAGGAACCACTTGGGACTAGCCTGCCCTGGGCTTTGGGGATGGGCAGCCAGTATGAATCAAGCCTGTAGGAGAGCCATCCAGGCGTCACTGGCTACTTGCTTCTCAGTGGGAGAAGGGAAAGCCTTGCTCCCAGCTTCACCCCCATCCCCCAACCCGTCCTGCTGGGTTTCAGGGAGAGATGGGACTTGCCAGAGCAGCCCCCACCACCACCACTCCCCTGGGGGCTTCCACACTGCCAGACACCAGGGCCGACTTGGCCTGCCTGGAAGATCCTGGGCTCCCACTCCCGCTCCTTCTGGGGCTTTTCCCAGGCTGCCGCGCCCCCTCCTCTCCCACGCACTGTCCTGATCCGCCCGAGGCGCCGGGCGCCAGCTCCACAGCCCATCATTAGCCAGCCCCTTGTGGGGAGTTGAGGGTGGGGGTGCATCGGGCAAGAGGAAAACATCGGCAGTTTCTGTGACCCCAAATGAGGGGGGCGGAGGCGCCTGGATTCGGACAGTAGCAATTAGCTGCCGACTGTGGGATCATGGGGTGTTATCACCTCTGCTGGCAAGGTGGATGTGGAGGGGACTCAAGGACCCAGGACAGCCTGGGGCCACCCCAGCAGGCACGGCTCCGAGAGAGAAGCCCACCAGGCAAAGGCTGCACGCTGCAGGAGGCAAGGGAAGCCTTCGTGCTGAGCTAACAGGGGCGTGGGGCAGACTCGGGCCCTCACATCCCCAGACCAGGTGAGGGGTGCTGGGGGTGCAGGCACAAGAGCTGGGCCAGCTGCCGCTTCTCCATTTTCCTCGCTGAGCCCTCTGCCCTCATCACCCTGGACCCCATCCTGGATGTAGCAGGGAGGCTGGAGGCGTAGCCTGGACTCTTGGAAAGTTACCGAACCAACAGGGAAACATGCCCAGGGCATAGATACGAGATAGGACAAGTTCAAAGGACTTCAGTGAGAGCCTTGCTCATGCGGGTTCCTGCTGACAGAACGACTGGGTCCAGGTGACACTGACTGGCAAGACTTTCCCAGAGAAGATGACCCCAGAATGGGGCTTGCTTTCACATCTCCCCCTCTGCCTCATCAGCCTAGCCCCCAGGAGGCTAGGTGACACCAGAAAGAGAAGAGCCAGCTAGCCAGGCCTGAGAGCTGACATTTGGAGAATGTAGCAGGGCGGGGAGGAGGGGACCTATAACCTTTAGGTCACTGTGCTGACTCAGCAAGGTTTCATCTGGCGGCCCTTCCCCACCCCCCACAGTGGGTGAGTCATCCCCACTTACCACTTAGCTGGTTTCTCACCGGATGTCCTGTTCCTTTCTGCCAGTTCCAGGGCAGGGAGCAAGGGAGCATCCCTGGAAAGCCCTAGAGATGGATCCTAAAGAATGCTGGTTTCAGACAGGCCTTGTTGGGAAACCCAGCATCTCCCACTCAGGCCTGCCACTTCTGTCCACCCGACTGAGGGCACCAGGGCAGAGTCTCCAGAAAGGAGTGGGGCACAGAAGGAGAGGTAGCCCACGTCTGAATTCTCTGAATGCCCCATCCCCAGCCTTCACCCACCACATGGGCCCAGTCCCACCTGCTCAGCTAGGGAGAAGAGGGGTCCAAGGCTTCAAAGGTTGGAAGGAGAAACTGGTCCAGGTGGTATGGGGAGGAGAGCACCCCGCCACGTGCGCACACACACACACACACTCTGAGACACACCCAACTGCGTGGGAACCTGTGGCCCCAGCCTTGGATTAGCTCAATGGCAGGCAGGGCAGGGCCCTGGGGAGCAGGTTTGTCGGCCACAACTGAGGAGCCTTTGTGTTTTGTTGCTGAGCTGGGGCTTTTGCAGGTCCATGACGTATCGGGGGCCGGCCCGACGCCTGCCTTGTTGGCTCAGCACTTCTGAGAAGCCATGAAGGAGGCCCAAACTGCCCGACCTCAGCACCAGTGGGGAAACTGAGGCACAGGTGCACAGGCCCCAGGGACCTGGATCCCAGACCCTAGAGCTCATAGGATGACCAGGGACAAAATAAGCAGTACTCAAGGTCAGGAAAAGCAATAGACTCATTCTTTCATATCCCCTGGATGCAAGAACCCCTTTGCCAAGGACACGGGGACTCTCCCCCCTCACTCCCCACCTCCCTGGCTTTTTCCTGCTCTGCACATAGTGTCCCCCTGCAGGTGCCCCAACCTGGGTTCCTAAAAGTCCCTGTTCCTGACCTAGCACCTGACACCCAGTCACTGGACTCCGACAGAGCCTCCATCCCTGCCCCCAGTCCCTTGACCTACCTGCCCACTCAGCCCAGTGTAGGCTAGCCCGCAGGCCCTGTGATTGCAGTACTGTAACTGGTGTTTTTGTGCCAATGGAGACACTGAGGTTACATTCCAGGAGGGACACCACCCAGAATGAGGTCCTGAGGAGTTAGCTTGAGAACCTGGGTCTATTTTTACAGCAGAGTGGCAAGAGCACTGGGCTGGGTGCTACCGTTCTGTATCCCCAAGTGAGTAACCCAACCACTCTGGACCTTCATCTCCTTTGTAAAATAATGTGTTGCATGGTCCTTTGAGCTCCGCCATGGTACCTTTTTGGTGGCCCTGATTCCCACATCTGGGGCAGCCTCTGCTTCTCATGTACACAATACTATCTTTTAAACGGATAACCAACAAGGACCTACTGTAGAGCATGGGGAACACTGTCCAATGTTAGGTGGCAGCCTGGATGGGAGGGGAATCAGGGGAAGAATGGATACATGTATATGTATGGCTGAATCCCTTCACTGTTCACCAGAAACTATCACAACATTGTTAATCAGCTGCATTCCAACACAAAATGAAAAGTTCATAGAAGAAAAGAGGGAGACTGTGGGGAAGAAGAAATAGTGACTCCTGCCCACCAGACAGCTGATGGACCAACGCTAGCTGTGAAGGGAACCAGAGAGTCTGTAGGGTACTCTGCCAGCATCAGCCATGACACGATCAGCTCAATCCAAGGCCAAACCTGGCTCCTTCCCTCTCCCACAAGGACTGTGGTCTGTTTAGAGACAGTGGAGATACAATAAAAAAAAAAAAAAAAAAACATGCTAAACACACATGCCAGGAAACAGAAAAGGGTGCAGACTCATGTAATATGTGGTTGGGCAATAGAATAGAAGTGCCGGCTGAGTAAAAGGGGATGAGAGTCCAGAAGGACTTCCTGGAAGAGGGGAACTAGGAGCACCCCAGACTATGCCTAGTATTGGGCACCTTCAGGAGATGCCCCATAAGCATTTGTTGAATGAAGTTCCAGGAAGGGAGGCCTCCTTCTTCATAAATGAGAAATGATGATGATGGTGATGGTGATGAAGCCCAGAGTAGGCTTCCGACCCACCTCTTCCTAAACAGAGAAGGGCCCTGTTCCTGGGCTCCACCCCCATCTAGACTTTTCTCCTCCTTTTTGGTGGTGCCTGCAGCTATCAGAGTTGCTGGGGTGGGGTGTGTCCCCCTCTCTGAAAACCTCCCAATCCACCCAATCTAAAGAACGAGGGACATTCTACCCTACCTGCATCCTGCTGGGGTGGGGGGTGTGGGTTGGGTTCTGAGTCCCTGAGCCTAGAGTAGGGGGAAGGTAAGGGAGGGTCTTCAACCCTTATCAGTCTTCCCAACCCCTCCCAATTTCACACCTCTGGGATCCTTGTCCTCAGTGACCCCAAACCCCAAACTCCAAGGGTTCCCTTATGCCCTATCTGATTCTGCTAACAATAGCAGTTCTAGGTACTTTCATTGAAAGCATTTTTACTGCAAACATTTGGCCACATGATGAATTGGCTATGAGGCAATTTTGCCATGAAAGATGAAATAACTGGTTGACACTTTGGTTTCATCTGGTTGAGATGCTTTTCTTCCAGTTAGTGATGTTACTGATGGCTTTATTGAGCTGATAGAAGATGACGGTTTGCCCTAAGAGTTGGTTTTATGTTTCTAAACACACTACATTGGAGGAGAAAGAGGCCAGGGGCCTCCAAGGTACAGAGTTGAGCCCACATTTCCCATAAACTTTTTTGAGTCTACCAACAGACATGAGACAATGTGCTAGGAACACACTACAGTGTGGAAGCTTTCCCAGTGCAACTCAAGGGTCAATTACAAACATGCACCCTAATGTTTGGAAACTGATACCTCTCAATGAAGGAAGAAACTTCAGTAAAAAAAAAAAAAAAAAGAAAGAAAAAGTTCAATGCCAGATGAGGAGACAAATCAACAAGCAAAAAAAAAAAAAAAAGTATAAAATACTATGAATGAAAGACTTGGTAGGCAAGTGCTTACTGCTTAGACGAGGACAACCCACAAAACAAAATCAGTTCTCTGCACATACCTTCTCTGGTGGCTCAGTGGTAAAGAACCCACCTGCCCATGCAGGAGACATGGGTTCAATCCCTAGAGAAGGAAACAGCAACCCACTCCAGTATTCTTGCCTGGGAAATCCCATGGACAGAGGAGCCTGTCCATGAGGTTGCAAAAGAGTCAGACACAGCTTAGAGACTAAACAACAACAATTTTGTTTCTCCTTTGTCCTGTTTCACTATGTCCTTTTTAACGTCCCTCTTATTTTTTATTGTTTTATCTTTTTCGGCAAAATGGCCTTAAGGACAATTAGTTACGCAGCAAAAATTGTGGCAAAGATGCTTATGGAGGAAACAGTGGATAAAGCTAGCAGTGGGCCGTGGGCAGAGAGGCCCCGATCAGGACGCCCCTGTCTGCTCCTTGGAAGTCCTCCTGCTTGCCTGCCTGTCATCACCAGGCAGAGGGGCAAGGGCCCAAGCCACCCACTTAGTGTCTAGTGAGTGGGTGCCCAGGCACCTTCCTCATTGCCCTGCCCACCGTAGGGTTGCTTCTGGGGGAGTCACACAGGACAGGAGGCAGCAGCCTCATCCCAAAACACATGCAGGGTGAGGAAGGCCACCTCAGCCTAGTGAGGCGATAACGGGTGAGAGGCGGCGCCCCTGGGGCACCTGTGCCCCTCGAAGCGGCCTCCCCCCCACACCCTGGCCGCTGCCCACCTTCTCCCCTCCTGGCACTCGGCAGGGTGAGGTCACTGGTGAAGATGTGAAAAATGAATGTCAATCTGTGCTCCAGGCACTGAACACCACCTCTCCCCACACCCCAATAGGTGAAAGGAGATAGGGTCGCTGCAGACTTGGTGGGCTGTGTCCCACCGTAGGTCCCACCACCATGCCCTGGCACCAATCCCAAGATGGATCCTGGTGTCTACACCCCTCCTACCCCCGCGCCCCACCCCACCCCAC